>CM034151.1:201862320-202462320 GCA_019776745.2 Taxus chinensis
GAGAGCATGGCTATATAAAAAATCCATGGTACACTGATTCAGTAATCTGTGGGTATCTTAGAGGTTAATATTCCATGGATTTCAAAAGCTGCGGGATACTCAAGGATCCACCAATGAAGAAAAATAGGATGTGGGAAATTTAAGATATATAAAAAGACCCGCGAAGAAAATAAAATGCAAGGAAAAACCTCATAACAATTAATGGAGCATGTTCACCTACAATTTCTCATTGCAGGTGACCAAGTTGTGTAGGATTGATCTTGTTAAGAAGACGATTACGCTACCATCCCGAGGTATGATCACTTGAGAGAAAGTATAGCAAAATTAACAAAGAATGTGAAAAAGAATACATGTGTATACCGGGAACAAAATGGGGATTCTATAGGGGCCCCAGCCATTGAAATTCACATATATTTTGGGTATACATACACAAAAAGATGTTTTTGTAACTAATTACATTTTCAATTTATAATTGCAAAATCCTCTACAAAGGCGAGGATACAGTCTAGCATATTTTTCGTCATATACCCAAGTTCTTTGTGGTCCTAATCACCATATACATATTGAATATCTTCTGCTAACCTACGAGACATACCCAGGTCCATAAGATCCTTGATGCTCGTCCTTGGTCATTTTAAAATCTTAATCAATTCCAACATTTTCCTATGAAAAAAGACTCATTCACGGAGATTGATCCCTCCTTTAAGGTATGCCTTAGTACCTTGTTGAGTAACAATTTTGGAGGTTGAGGATGGTTTAGGTACATCAATTGGTGTAGCAGGATTTATCTCAGGTACACCAATCTAATCCCCAGAGGTTGGCTTGGGTGTACCTACTGGATTAACTCAACCCCTTTTACATCTCTTCAATGGTGGAATGGTACTTCAGGGGATTTCTTAGAAGTATATTTCACTGAAGGATTTTCAAGGTTGGTGAGAATTTTTTCTATTGTGTCTATTTTGCGGGAAAATGAGGATATGTCCTCTTCAGGATCGTCATGAGACACTACATTGGCATCAACGAGATTTAATTTTTCTACCACTTCCTCAGTTAAGAATGCAAGGGATATATAGATGGTTTTCAAATTGATAATGGGATTGCAATGGGTCTATAACTTAGTTAATTACTTAGTAACTATTTGAGCTTCAAGGAGAGAAAAATGATGGAACCAAAGTTGGAACACCGAAAAAAGGGATTCATTCTGACGAGTTTCCTCATCAAATTCAGTCAAATTATGTTGGAAGTTAGCTGTCTTGTGGGTTCCACTTGGTCTTCAATTGTGAACAACATCCTAAAAAAATCTTCACTTGGGCTAGAAATATTGAAGATCACATACAAAGATTCTAAAGAAAGTGCATTCAAATCATTTACCAATTCCATCTCCACAATTTCTAGAAAAGATACAACAATAATTTTTTCACAATAATATTCACTTGCAATAATCAAAGGGAGTTGTAAATTCATAAAATAATCAGTTAAAATTTATAGAATATTAATTCTGGAAAGGTTTGCGTGAATTATCATATCAAGATTGAATGCGAGATCAATTTTGGATGCTCGCATGGATTTAGAAAAAGGGAAAGGAAGAATGATGTCTATTAAAAAGGTATTCTTAAGGCTTGATTAAATGTTTTACACAAGTGGAGCATCAAATTAAAATAAATATTAATGGTTACTCATAACATATCTTCCGAAAAGACAAGTGTTAAATCAGTTGGAATAATGACATCAAGGAACAAACAGTTTTGTGACTGGGCACATGAGTGATTGTGACAAGATAAATAAAAAAATAAAGGATTAGACAAGGAAAATGGTATATCTTACACATGTGCACATCTGTAACCAAAAAGAAGAATTAGTTTGATGGATAACTGAAGAATATTTGTAGTTGAAATATATTTTCCAAAGATGAAGGTCATTGTCCCGGCTTCTAGGATTACCCATGTATGCTTATGGGGGGACAATAAGAGGGAGTTCATAGATTTTTTTTTTTATAAGTATGATGGTCTGTCCTCGTATTTTAAAAAAGAGGATGATGAAAAAGGGAGTTTTCTTTTCAAAGAAGTTGAAAGAAATTACTGTGACTTCGCATATTTCTATTTTCTTATATGGAATAGATATGAAATTTGAGTTTTCAATCTTTTGTGTTAATGTGATTGCACTGTATGGCCATTGGTGAACATCGAGGGAATTAAATTCAAGTACCCTTGTTAAGAAATTTAAAGTTTGAATGACATATGCCTAGATTCTAGCCTTTTGTTCTAGATCTTGTATGTTCAAATCTGATAAATGAGTTATAATTTCTACTGAAATTTTGTGTTTATTGATTCCGTATGTTATACACTAGACCAGTCCTCGGTTGATGCATTTTGGTTATTAAATAAATATTATTTTATGAGCACTTACTCTGTAATACTTTATGCAATTCTAAGATCCTCATTGCAACCATTGTGTTGAGTGATTTTTGTCAACCTTTGAGTTCATCTTTAGCATATGAGAGTAGGAGAAATAAATACTTCATTAGAACACTTGTATGATATTTTGTGTTAAGTGTTTTAGAGATTGTGTTTAAAGTATATACAATTTTTTAGGTGTTAATGAATGCAAATCCTTTTGTTTGAGAAGTTGTTACTACTTAATCATATGTTATTTAATTTCCAGGATAACATGTTGTCATGGTAGTTGATAATGCTTTATTACAGGAAATAAATCATTACTTACTTCCATTATTTTACAAAATCAAACCTACTATACCTTTCCCCACACCATCACACTTCTAAAGATATATTCACCACCCCGGTTGTTCTATTTACAATCATCATTGGAGAAACTTCTTCATACCCAACTTTCCATCAAAAGTGATGCAAGAACAACTGAACTTTGTTGTCTCTTGTAACCTGTGTCTGATGCACTAAGTATATATAAAATTATTACAACAACTCTTACGAGTGAGTATTATAATCATGGCCATGTTTATCTCAGATTGAACCACCATTTATCAAGAGGAACTAAAATACAAATTATCCCCTCTCCATTCAGGTTACCAAATTGGTCCTCTCACCCTAGTTTAAGGAAAAACCAAAAGTAGTAGGATTAGGCCATCCCCTTTTTTACGTGCCTCTCAATCATCCTGAGAGCTTGGTTCCAATGAGAATTTCATATCCCTCCCCATATGTAAACAAAATATATCAAACAATATGTCATCCTATAAGCCTTCTACTTCTTTTAAAAGTGGTTTTTAGGCCCCAAGGAGTGTAGAATTAGGGGCCAACACATCCCTCATTGGGAGAAATGAAGAATAAGATGAAAGAAGGTGTGAATACCATTTGGAAGAGGCCTTATAGGATGAACCTGAAACTGACCATGAAGGTGAAGGAATAAATTGAAAAAATGCTTAAGTCTGGCATCATTGAACCAATTGAGGAGTTTGAATGGTCTAGTCCCATGATGATCAACATCAAGAAAGATGGATGGATTTGGATCTGTGTAGATAATAGGGAATTGAATGCCTCATATGTTATAGATCATTTTCCTATGAAATTCATAGAAGAAATACTTGAAGGTGTTATAGGGTGTGAAAACCTATTCTTTCACTTATGGATTTTCAGGATACCACTAGGTGCACATTGTGCGCAAGGATTAGGAGAAGACCACCTTCACCACTTAATGGGGAAGTTTTACATATAGTGTTATGACTTTTGGATTAAAGAATGTGCCAAAAATGTTCTCACACATAGTTTTACAGGCTTTCCATGACTTCATTCATAATTGTTTGTAGGTTTATCTAGATGACTGGACTTTCTATGTGTTAGTAAAAGATCACTGTGATAATATAAGGATCATGTTTGAAAGATGTAGGCAGTTAAGAATCTCTCTTGAAATTAAGAAGTGTATCTTTGTTACACCCTTTGGTACATTACTTGGGCACATTATTTGTAAGGATGGATTGTTGGTAGATCCAGCTAAAACCGCAGTTCTTTTAGGATTGGAAGACTCAACCAATCAAAATGAATTATATGGTTATTTGGGAAATATTGGCTACTACAGGAAGTTTATCAAGGGATATGCCAAGATTTTTGTGCACCTAAAGGAATTTATAAAATATAAAGGAAACTTTTATTAGGGTGACACAAAAAAAAATGCATTTAAAATGTTAAAGGAGAATCTTACCACTACACCAATCTTATGTTTCCCTTCAGAGAACAAACCTTTCTATGTACATGTTGATGCCTCTGAAATGGCTATTGGCACAATCTTGGTACAACCAGGAGAGGGTAATGTGAATCATCCCATATGCTTTACAAGGAAGTTGACACAAGAAGAGAAAAAATATACAATGACAGAGTGCAAGGCATTATCCATGATCTACGCACTTCATAAGTTTTAACATTACTTTTTGGCCACACTGTTTATTTTATATATAGATCATATTACATTAAAGTAATTGGTCGATAAACCTATTTTGTAAGGGCACATCTACTGATGGATACTCCTCTTTCAAGAATTTGACTTTTACAATTGTGGTAAATCTAGATAAGAGAAACTTGGGACCTGATCAATTATTAAGGATCAATTCTTGGGAGGATGTACAAAGTATTAAAGAAATGATAACTAATGCACAATTTTCCAGGTTGAACCGTGTGCCCACAAATTTGGAGGAAATAGTATTATTTTTGTGCATGCTATACGATCCACACCCTATCAGCTTATTGGAGGATACTTATATAAAACGGGTAGATATGAGGTCTTACGTAGGTGTGTTTTGGATCATGAGTGCAAATCCAATATGGAGAAATCTCATGGAGGAATTACAGGTGGACATTATGTAGGAGATGAAAATGCGTGCAAAATCCTTCTAGTTAGTTTATGGTGGGAGACATTATATAAGGATACTAAGGCCTTTTCCAAATTATGTGATCACTTCCAGAGAATTGGAAAGTCTAGAGATAAGGATAAAATGCCTTTGATACCTATAGCAGGCACAAAACCATTTTAAAAATGTGAAATTGATTTTTTAGGATTTATTGTACCACCCACATGCATGAATGAAACACAATATATAATCACATGTACCGAGTACTTGACAAGGTGGCAAGAGGCTATGCCTACAAAATATTGTACATCAACGGCAATAGTAAGGTTTCTTTTGGAATATATTATCAACAAGTATGGATTCCCTTTGAGCTTGACAAGTGATAGAGGAACTCATTTCTTGAATGAGACAATTAGAATCATGCTAACATAATTTATGGTGGCACACCATAAGACTAATCCTTATCACCCTCAGAATAATGAAACCACATAGGCTTTCAACAAGATCTTAGGATAGAAAATAACAAATATATGTGATATTGGAAGAATGGATTAGGATGAAAAGGTATCATTCATTATTTGGGAATATAGAACAAGCTATAAATGGTTGAACAAGGCCACACCCTTTTTGTCGGTGTTTGGCATGAAGGATATACTACCTATGGAATTTGTGTAACCATCCCTACGTATTGTGCACGCAAGTGGATTAGATGATGAACAAGCCATGGATGAGCATATTGACAAGTTTATTTAATTAGATAAGTAGTGCATCATTGTGCGATGGATTCAGAAAAAAGAAAAGGCATGACAGAAGGCTTGACATGATAGGCACATCAAGAAAAATTATTTTGCAGTTGAAAATATGGTGTTCCTTTATGACTAAAATTTTACACACCATTAAGGGAATTTTAAAGTCCATTGGTTGGTACTCTTTATAGTAACCAAGATATTTTAATCAGGTGAGTTTCAATCACAAGTAATAGATGGCACCATGTTTCTTCGTTACTTTAATGGGAGTAGGTTGAATCCCTACTATAAATAAGATTATTTTATGAGAGTTGGAGACTATATGGCTAGGGTTATCATGGGCTCAGGTACTACAAAGTGAGGGAATAGAAGGAAATGTCACATAAGGTAGGCTAAGGATTTGATGTATGGAATAGGGTTTAAGGAGTAAGAATACCTAGGGAACATGTTGTAGTGTAAAAGTGAGAATAATCAATGGTACCCAATAAGGCTACAATAATATCACCTAAGGGAAAAGGTAAGGGAAAGGGTAAAGACAGGAAGCCTGAGGAAGATGAAAAAGCCAAAGAGCTATTCCCAGAAATGCAATACCCACAAGAGGTGATTATAGAAAAATAGTGTACCTCATTGCTCGTGAAATGTAAAATCAGAAAGTATAATCATAGAGCACTAGGGAATGAGGCCACTCTTAAACAAAGATATGTTATGGGAACTATCCACAAGGACCACAAAAGGTTAAATACTAATAGATGACTCAGTGAGAAAGAGTCTCAAGAAGGTATGGTTTCTACAATTGTTTGATTTTTGTTCTTTGGGAGGATTGCACACCTCCTCCAGTAGTTGATATCAAGAGTACATGAGGATTACTTATACTTCATGGGATGAAGAATGAGAATTACAATCTATATAATTGGGAAAGTAACAGGGCTATGAGAGACTAACAAAGACCTAGATCTAGATCTACATGAAGAAACAAAAATTGAGGAGTTGGCAACCAAATTGTAATATGATAGAGGGGGCTAGGCCATGAACATGGAGAAGATTGTAGGTCTTACAAACAGGGTAGCAGCCTAGATGATCAACTCCAAGCTTTGCACTTTAGAGAGAGGGGGGAAGTAAACAACAAATTACTCTATATCACACAAAAGATAACACAAAAAACACAATACAATATTTTGTAGATCATTACCAAGGAAATTATTGAGGAAGCTAAGGTGCAGACTGAGAAAGGAGAAAAGATCACATGGGGCTCTATCTTATTATTGATTATATTCTAGGAGATTGGTGACCCAAATGAGCTAGAAGAGGATATGTGGGTCCACCCCATAGAATATAAGTCCCCTGTGGTTCAATTTACAGACTTTACATGCGAGGATGCAATTAACAATCAATATAAGGCACAAATGGACAAGTGGTATAACAAGATACCTGCATCCTTTTAAAATGAATGACATGTACCAAGGGAGATACCTAGAAAATTTTACAGTAACGCAACACTTTAGCCTTACACAATTCATGAAGAACAATGGAGATATGAGGTCGTGGTGCACACTGTCATTTGCATTCACAAGAAAATATTTTAAATACACAATAATAAGATGAAGGATGCACAAAAGTTGAAATTTTACATAGATAAGGTGGACTCAGACTGGAACAATCTGTGTAAGACTTTTGGATACAGTTCCCGACCAACATATTTGGAGACATTGGATCCAGAAACCTTGGACATAAGCCCCATTATGAATGTAACATTCGACATCATGATTTCCATGGTCTTTGTACCCTACGAATAAATATGCAAGATGGGAAATAAGTAGAGGTATGTGAATCTCATATGCCTTAGCCAAAGAATAGTATAGTAGAGATCCCGAAGAGAATTCGGGATGAGAATAAATCTAAGGAGGAAGAAGAAGAAACTAGGATGGACTAGAGCTGAACGAAATAAATGTAGTATAAGAGGAGAAAGGGAACATGCTCTTCTTAGTTGGCCAAGGTAATTCCATTAAGGAAAAAAAGAGGTCCCAAGAGATCTCAAGCTGTATATGAAGATGAGGAAGACCTAGAGGAGAAGGTGGTGGAAGATTTGGAGTGCAAGGAATCCATGCAGATAGTAGAAAAAGAGTAGTTGATAGACATGGAGCCAAGCCTAGAGAAAGGTGATGAAAGTGGTATTCATAACAACCTGCGCAGGGAGGAAGTACCGATGCGTGAAGAGGAGATGTAAAACACACAGGAGGAAGATCCTGAAAAGGATAATGAAGAAGGGTATGCTTATATCATCAAAGAAGATAAGGGATTAACTAGTGAGACAAGTGGAAATACCTTCACTTCGAGGAAGTATCGCACCAAGTCAAAGGAAATTAGGGGGTGAAACCCACCATAATCACCATTTATGTCATTCATTGATGATCCTACAAAGGTGATGTGGGCCAAGTTTCAAATCATGGTGCCTAAGGAGAAGCTATTCAGCTGGAAACTGTTGGATGAAAGAGGAGGTATCTCCCACAAAAAAAAAATCATGGAGCATGCATACATATGTAGAAGAGCCAAAATTTGAGATAAGTAACAAGTCCTACTCCACTCTTGCATTGAAAAAAGAGCCAGGAAAAGACTACATGGAAGGAGCATTGGTAAAGTATATCACAAGCGCATGCCTCACCTTGGTAATCCAATCTCAACCATATTATAACGATGAGATGGATTATCTGAAGAACTTGGTCAGGATTTTACTCCTTAACATCAAGAGTGGTTTGGGGCCATCAATGGAAGAATTGGCCGAGGAGAAGAAAAGGAATAAATCATCTTTGGGTGATAAGGTAGATGAACTCGAGGCTTTAATGAAAAAGGTCAAGGAGGCCAATAGAAAGGGTAAGTTGGCTTTTGATAGGTGTTAAAAAAGGGATACTATTCTCAGCACGTGTTGCTAAGGAAGAGGTGGAGTTCAAGGCTATCTAGGTGAAGAAACCAAGTAATAAAATTGAGAGAACAAAGTTCGTGATAGAGATATCAATATAAAGAGATCTAATAAAGGCCATGAAGGAGACCCTAGAATTCCGAATAAAGAAAATTAACCTCCTAGTCATGGAATGGATGGATTTGATGAGGGATTGATTGCAGAGTTGAATTTTCTTATCAAATAACTCAGGGGAAAATTGAATGAGTTAGTGCTTGATCAAAATTCAGGAATCGTAGATGTTGTTCTAGGGAAAGCCACATAGGAACTTGCAGAATAGAAAAAGTTATAAGATGCTTTGAGCATGGAGTTTCCAGAGCTCCTCCAGCCTCCTAAAACTAGATGTATCCTACGCATAAGTTTTAGAGTTCTTATTCTTTATGTTCATGGTATTTTTGGCCTTATTATTTATTCTTTAAAAATTCTTTGGTTTATTCATTACATGAATAAGTAGGGAGAAACATTGTGTTGAAAAGTCTATTGTTTAGTTCTTCTCATATGTTTTCTATTTACAGATAGTAATTTGTAAAATTTATCGGTAAAAGTTAATAAGGATAAATATGGGTGGTTAGTAGGTTAGAATAATAAAACAATAGTATTTTTTTATTATTATTGTTATTATTGGTTTGTTAAATCCATTTGGTAGTGTGGAACAAAATTTGTTATAGAGATTGTTATTGTTCCACTCATATTTAATGGATTTCTTTGTAATCAGAGAAGTGGTGTAGATTAATGCAGAAATATAATTATGTTGTGTGGGATTTCATTTTGTGTTGAATCTCTGTATATATCAGTGTTCTTGTTTGATTATTTAGATCCATTAATGGTGCTTTAATCTCAGAAAAGAGAGCTTATATTTCATTTGGTATTTTTTTTCTTGTAATGGATGCTTGAAATCAGTCAACGGGCATATCTATGTTATTTTGTCCCTATGAATAAGAAATATTATTTTTTAGTGTGCGGTCAGTCATTAGTTTTTAGAATAGAAAAATTATCTGTAGAAAATATGATGGTCTCTTTATCCTCTAAGTGTGGTATGCGTATTTACCATTTGCATTTATTTTCATGATCAGAGAAACCATTTAAGGAGCTATTGGATGCAATTTTTGTGCATAGGAATCAATAACGTTCGTTGCAATTATTCACACAGGAATCACTAATGATTCTAGACTTGCAATGTAATCACCAGCGATTAGGGAAAATCACCAATGATTTGAATGAATCGCCAGAGATTTTAGTTAAATCACAAGTAATAATCTACATGAATATAAATATTTTAAAATCAGTTTTCAGACACATTTTACAGTTTGCAAAACAAAGCTATGGTTCTTAAGTTATCATCAAAACCATGAGTACTTGTTTTTATTTGTTGGTTTTTGATAGCTCTGTTGATCAATGAGACATCAATAGCAACAGTAGATAAATGTATAAAAAAAAAAAAACTTTTCCTCATGGATGAATTTTCACTTTAATGCAACATCTGGTATATGATATGTCAAGACAAACGAATTCTACAAAATCTTGAAGCAGGATATGACAAAGATACTGAACTTGAAATGACTCGAACACAAAAACATCGACGTTTGACTGCACATGAATAAATAAAGAGCCTCAAATATATATCAAGATGAGATAACAACATGATATTGTAGGTTAGAGGCAATAGAGGATGGAGGAAAAATATCTTCCTCTCGTCAGTCACCTATGATGGGGCTGCATCACTGGTTTGGTGACATGTGTGTGTGTGTGTGTGTGTGTGTGTGTGTGTGTGTGTGTGTGTGTGTGTGTGTGTGTGTGTGTGTGTGTGTGTGTTTCTTTTTTTCTTTCAACATGGTGTGTTAAAATTCCTTTGTGTTGTGTTATGGAAACTTCACATTATGGGGGGGGGGGGAATGTCACATTGTTTCAGTGTTTTTGTGAGTGATCAATAAATGCCTATCATGGATTCTTATATGTAATCTTCTAAAGAGAAAAAATAATGAGAGCTGAGAAATGTACGGAAACATCATGATATTGTGGTTGTTGGATCCACTAAAAAACCATCTATACATGTGGTTATTAGTAGTCCGCTAGAAAAACTATCTATAGTTGTGGTTGTTGGTAAACCATTGGGAAAACCATCTAGAGGTTTTTGGTATTCTCCTTGAAACCATCCAAATAATGAGTAAGCTACAAAGCGGCACGTTGCAATATACATGTGTGTTTTCCCCATGTTTTTCACTAAGGGGGAAATGTTAGGAATTCTATGGTTTAATTTTTATCAAATGTTTTATATTTACAGTTAGTAATTTGTAAATGTTAGTGGTATTAGTCAATAAGGATAAATATGGGTGGTTTGTAAGTTAGAATAATAAAACAATAGTATTGTTTTATTATTATTGATATTGTTGGTTTGTTAAATCCATTCGGGAGTATGGAACAAAATTTGTTATGGAGATTGTTATTGTTCCACTCCTATTTTATGTATTTCTTTGTAATCAGAGAAGTTATGTAGATTATTGCAACAATATAATTTTGTTGTGTGGTTATTCATTTTGTGTAGAATCTCTTTATATATCAATGTTCTTGTTTGATTTTTTAGATCCATTAATGGTGCTTTAATCTCATAAAAGAGAGCTTGGATTTCACATTGATGAGGATGGAAAATGACTTTAGTGTGGGGTAATGCTGAGTGGGGAAAATGGATAAGTACTAGCCATGTGTAGAGGTTTGGAACCATGCACAAGTGGTGCGTGAAGGGGTGTGCACATATAGGAAGGATTAACATGTGGAGGTTCACACACGAGAAGAAAAATTTTGGGACTTGGCAAATTTTCCAAAGATATGGCTAAAAATAGAAAATCATAGATCGAGTAGCGTTCGAGAAAGATTTATAATTAGAAAAAAATAGGAAATCTCGGGTCACACACAAAGGAACTATAATTGGAAAAAGAACATGCATGGAAATAAAATGATCATGCATTGATCAAGATAATAATAGGATTTAAACATGTCATATATTTAGGTTAATCTATTATTATCAAGGATTGTAAAAAACATGGAAGTTATTTTTTACACACACTTATTATTAGGCGAGTGCATGAAAGTGGTGAAGGGAAAGTCCCCACTGTATATATGTATAGTACATCCTTGTTTTGAGTGGTGCTAATTTTTTGAGCTCAGATGCACTAGTGTGTTATAGTGCTTGTATTAATATCTAGAGATCATGGTTGTTTATAAGCTTGCATAGAAGCACAAGTCCTGTGTAATGATTGAATTATGATGTAATCATCCTTTGTTATGTAATGCAACTACACTTATGATGGAGTATTGGGAATTTAAGTGTTATTGTTTATCTTGAATGATTATTTTGTTTCCTTATTATATGCATTTCTAGATTGTTATCATCATGATGATTCTCTAGGTATGAATGGTTTTTATTGATTATGAATATGGTAAATATGCATGCTAACCTTGTGATAGGAATAAAAAAGGAGGGACCTGGTGGCTATGTGTGTTTCTGGTGAGATTCTAGATCTGTTTGGATGAAGTGCCAGTGCACATAGCTATTGAGTGGGTAAAATAAGACTACATCACACATCCTCACATTCTGTGTCAAACCATGAACTTTGAAAATGGTGAATATCATTGGCATATTATGATCACAAATAAAGCCTTGGAGTGTGAGTTTTTTTCTTCCCCATAAGTATACCCTTTCCAATGCATGCCTAACTTGTGAAAAAACATGGATGGATTCCTTAGTGCCTTGGATTTGTATAAGTTTCAGTAACTACATTGTGTAGTTGCAAGTGTCTAGTAGAAATGGATGTGAAAATGAGGACACATTCAGAAAGAACATAGATGGTTTGAAAAATTCATGTTAGAAATGTGTCTCGTAGAATGTAAAGGTTGCAAGATATATACAAAATGGATTTTTTGATAAGGTTTTGAAGACTATAAAAGAAAATGTGAAGTGCCTCCTCCAACTCACCCCCTCTATATAATGATGTGAGCCTAATATTTTCAGTGGATGGCCTTCACATCATGGATGCCTAGGTTGTGTAGAAGGAGTTATTTTTAAAAATAATTAAATTAAATTAAATATGTATGCACCCCATAGGTTTGGAAATCTTGAAGTAAGTTTGGGAATTTTTATTTCTTTCTATGTTGTAAAATGTTGGATAAAACTCAATGCATGTTTGTTTTTGACAAAATGTCTCAAGAAAATGTGGTCATGTGGGCAACAATGATTTCAAGATGTGCACAAAATGGATGTGTTGAAAATGCCTTGGAAAATTCAAGAAAATTCCATTTACATGTTTAAAATAACTCCCGTTGCCAATGTCCTCCAAAAAGTGCCAAGATAAGAGCTTTGGAACAGATATGGTCATCCATCAAAGCGTAGTGGAAAGGGGATTTCAAATATTGCAGTTTCAAGTGCCTTGGTTGACATTTATGTAAAATGTGGGTACATACAAAAGGAAAATGAATTGTTTAACAAAATGTATTCGAGAAACATGGTCTCATGGGAGTATGATGATTCAGGGTAATTGGTGTTCTTGAATATTCTTCAAGGAGTTTTAAATAAATTTCTTATCTATATGGTTGACCATTTTTGCATGAATTGAAAAAAATTATTTTTATTATGTTTGCGAGTTTTCCATTCTTGGCCACACTTAACTATCTTAAGGAAACTCTAAAATTTTCCATCAATGTGTTGTGGGTGTGTTTTTGGTTCTTGAGGAGCACATGAGCATGGAGTCACTTTGACTAAAACAACACTTGTGAACCATTTGATGAAAGAAATCTTCAATTGCATGGTCTTGCGGATCGTGAATGTGGACCTCTTGGAGTCGCTGCACCCAGGTTCGAGTTCCTACATGAATGGTTTTCTCACCTTGAACTTGAATTATTTTTTTATTGGTAGTTTTCTTTTTTTCTATGAAACCATATTTCTAATAAAAATTACGGACAATTTTATGGTTTAATTAAATAAATTGTAGTTTTGACGACAAAAAAAGAAACTTTTTCTTATGCAACCTGACTGATTATTTGACCATCAACTGTACTCATAACCATGACCTAATACGCTACAAAAAAATGTATAAAAAATATATATCCATGTCCACTTGTATTGGTAATATTGAGTTGAATTATCAACTAAACCACCAATTTTGTTTACCTTGCAAAGTTAATAAAACACGATTTTTGGTGACTCACAATACACCCCTCTGAACCCCAAAATGGGAAAGTTGAGTTATGAATATGTTCCCTTACATGTGGGGTGTTTTATAAAACCTTTGAATCCCCTCAAATGATCATTTTTGTACTTTTTTTACCCCTCTAGGATCCCTGTTACCCCTTTTTTCGCAGTTTTGGGAAGCTGTTGAAAATCAAAAGTTGGGTTTGATTTTGGCTTGTCGTTTTAACCCTGGGTGAAGAAATGGATATCGGCCTCCATACACCTCTATTATTTATCCATTACAATTTCTTACAACCCTTAATTATGATAAAAACACCTCACCAATTAGTTTTTCAAGGGGGTTTTGTAGGTATTTGGTTGTTAGTTGACAAGGTCAAACTAGCCCAATTACGACCAGTGGCTCCAGAAAACTAGTCGCCATTTGTAACCTATTTTCCAGTTCTAAGTTACATAAAATCCTATTAATTCTCTATATATACTAGAGAGTATAGGATTTGTCTCATGATGCATCCTCCCATTGAAAATTAGTTTTTGAACACAACTTCTTAGCCCTCAGGCTAAATTTGGTTGTTTTTACAAATTAGTAGATAAATGTGAAAGAAAGTCACGGGGCCCTCTCAGGTCAAATAACTAACGAGAAAAATTGTAGAAAATTATAGATGACTATATGGAAATCTGTTTTGTGGCTTGTTTTTATAAATTTGGTTGTCATGAAAATGGTGCTTCTCTCTCTTTCTATTTCCTCTAGTTAGGAAATGAAATGAAATGAAATGAATGTATCTATAACTCTCTCTTGTTGTGTGTTAAGTATTATAATCACGTGGATGGGAAAATTATGATGGCATGAATTATGCTAGATTTTGGGTAGATTTCATGCCAACAATTTGTGTTGGCCATGTGTTGGTTACAAGTACCATGATAAGGAAAAAGTGAAGTGTTTTTGGTGTTTGGATAACAACATGTGATTTTATAAACATTGTATTTGTATATGATATATCGACTCTATTACAATAAATATAATTGTCATTTATTGTTTCCCGTGAAGAATACAACATTGTTATCATATTGGGAAAGTGTGTTATTTTTATACATAGTTGTTATTTCATATGCTGACTAATTCCCTACTTGGTTGTACTTTTATATGTTGGTTGGGTAGAATAAGTTAGTTGTATCATGTTGCTATGGAAATTGATGAGAAAATTATTCCTATAGATAGTGTCTAAAATCATTATTGGAGGGTGAATTTTGAAATCATGTTACTTAAAACAAATTGTACTTGTAAATTGGGTAGTAATAACTTGAGAATGGCTTATTATATCTATTTTCTATTGAAGTGTTGACCTAGGGAACTCTCTTAGTATCCTAAGAAAATAATAACTTGTAGCTGTGTGATTTCACATGGGTGGAAAAGAGAAAATCACCATAAAACATGAAATAATAATCGTTTCCATAAGGAATGGTTCCTTGATTTTACCCCATGCTTTATTCCCATAGTGGATCTGAACTTGGTCAACCCTTAATCATGTCATTCCATTGTTATATCAATATTAGGATTACCGTATGATGAGAAAATGGGTCTTATATGTGCCTTCATGATCGTATTAGGGTAGGTTAACTATGTACCTTGTCAATCCTTGGTGCTTGGTCCATGAGAATGTTCCTTCTCTGCCCTTGTGGAAAAAAAATTCACTATCACAAGTATTGAACTAGAAACTTGTTAATGACACCAAAATTACATCGTGAAAGGAGCCCTGTAGTGACATTCCTAAGCCTTAAGGTTAAAGGTGTTTCCTTAGTAAGTAGTAGTGGAATACCATGGGATTTTACAAATTTCTTGTGAGTTAAGAATATTACACACTCTAATTTTGACTTGTAATAGAGAATAGAACCCTTTGGCGTAAGTGGAATTATATTAAACCTAGAACCTCTTAGGAAGTAAAATTTATGGAAGAAACCTGTAATTAACTTGTAACTATCGATAATGAAGTCTTAAGATGATTGTTTAGAAGTAAAGTGAAATGTGAGATTCATTACTTAAACTCAATGAAAAACCTCTATAACATTAACACACGTGAAATTTATGCTTCCATGTGTAACATAATTTGCTAAAACAAATAATCCTATTTGGGAAATTGGATTGTGAATCACATCACAAGCAATGCAAACTAAATATTTAGCTTACATAGTTAGTTAAGATAATTGGGAAGTAAATAGAGTGTATCCTTAGTGTTTAATCATTATTATAAGTAAGGAACTAGCAATTTGTCTACTCTTAGAACTATTAATCTACCTTTTTAGTTTCCATGAATCTTCCTCCTTGTAATGGAAGTATAATGCAAAACCAAGTAAACATATCCCTTAGAAATGAATCCTTAGGACAAGTACTAGTAGACTCATGTATGTTTAAACTTTCCTATTAACAATCATGTTATAGATTAATTTCCATAAAAGAAGTGAAGAAGATCAAATGGAATCCATTATAGGAAAAATGTGAAATGAAGTAAATAAAATGCAGTCTAGTCTAAATAAGAATGCATGTTTATATGTTAAGTTCTCTTAAAAAAATTAAGGTCAAATAATGAAATAGTATTGTAAGTAAATATCTAACCATGAAAATTTTGTGTTGTGGAAGGTGTCTATCCGTAAGTATTTATTATATTAGTATCATGTTTTATGTGTTTTTGCAAGGGAAAAAATCAATGTTAAAACATGACAACTTAACCATAGTGTCAAAACTTTCTTGTAAACCCTCCTAAACACCTCTATGGATCAATATGCCCTCTCTGTGGTATCTATCATATCCTTGTATGCCATCATATGTGTTGTATAAAATTGTTCCATTTTTTGAAATTTTGAAACAAGGTGATTCATTCCATTAAGTGCAGTGCTTTTAATGGTGGATTCTTTAATAGGCCTAGAAAGGATATTTTTGGACTTTTCGAGACAAGTGTGCATCTTTTGGGACAAAGTTGAAGCCTAAAATTAATTGGGAATTGGTTTTGAGGAGATAGGAACATATTTCAGATGATTTAGTATTCCTTATGAAATATTTTAAGGTTTAGGAGTAAGTACAGTGAAAGTGGGTTTTTGAGGGTGAAGGAGCTTGCAGTCTAAAATGGCAACTGAACTTCATCAGATCATTCTGGGATCTCCGTAAGGAGTTAGGAGGTAAAAAATTACTCATTAGAAATATTGAAGGATGGTCTACTTGATGGAACTCTCACATTTCTCATAAGACTCGGGCGCTTCTTAGGGAAGATCAGTTTGTGCAGACTCACCTTGTGGTCCCAAATGAAAAAGTAGATTTTTTTGGAGAAGGATAAATTTTGAAGTATTTAAAACCATACCATTTATATTGAAATGATCTTGGGTTTTAAACTGATATAATTTTTTTCATGAAAAGAGTTCTGGTAGCTCCGGGAAAAGTAATTTCAAGATTTAGGGACTTAGTCATTTACTCATTTGGGTGGGTGGAGTATTATGGTGTCATGAATGTCCCAACTATTTTTATTTTCCTAATCATCATAAATTTCCTAAATTTCCCAGGGATAGTTAGGATAATTGGGATATTAGGGAAAAAAATGCTCCCCACCCCTCAACTCTTATTGTTGGTCCTTCATGTGATCTTCCATCTGCCTAGCAGGGTGCTAAGTTGTTTTCCCCATGAATTTCCTAAGTTTCCTCATATAACCCTTAGGTTAATTTTACCTTCCAAACTATCCTAGGGAAAGTGGTGATACAAAAATGTGCCCCACCCTTAGCCCCTTCCCAATTTCACCATGTGAGTAGATGTTTTTCCTCCCAAGTGCTAAAGTTTGTTTCTCTCACCTCCCTATCTCCCTCAATCCCGTTACACCACTTTTCATGATCAATCCTTGGGATAGTGGGGACAAAAAAAAATTCTCCACCCACATTCCTTGTAAACAAAAATATACACTAAGTTTTTAAACTGATTTCTTCTTCGCTCATGAATGAAAAGTGCTGCCAGAAGATCTAAAACATTAAATAAATTATTTTCACCTCACTATTTCTCCGCGAATCCATGATTTCTACTCAATAACACTAAAGAAACCTGAAAATTTTCCAAAAGCCATGCCAAATTTTCTCTAGATTATTCGTATGCATCAAAACATGAAAAACTCATATCTTGCAAACCAACAAACAAAATTGGGTGAAATTTTCACAGTTACTCTTCATCCCAGATGCCATTAAGAACATTGTAACAACATATTAGATGATTCCCTAAGTTTTTAATGTAATAAAACCATAGTTTTATGCCTTAGTGTTTGCTTTTTTAGTTTCCACACATTCCAGTAAGTGAATCGAAGTAAAATTTGGAGGCGAGGTCCTAGAAGCAAGACAAATCTAGTGATGAAATTTTCATTACAATCCAAGGTGGAAAAGTGTAGTTTATAAAAATATTAACTTCTTAATTTCCTTACTTTCTAAAAATGACAAATTAATACAAATATTAAATCCCCTCATATTTTTGAATTTAGAAAACATTGAAAATGATAAACTAGGCAATCTTTTTCAAAATAGAAAAAAGTAGAATAAAGCAAAAAGCAAAGGGCAACTGATAAAAATAGATAGTTTCCAAAAATATTAAATAAATGTCAATGGATTTGAATTGATTATGCTAGAGAATAAAGAATTTCAAATTTTAGAAAAATAGATGAAATATAACAAAACTAGTAGGTCCTGATTCCACATGTTAAAAATAGAATGTATCATTTTTGAGTACAGAAAGTTATAATAAGATTTGTTTCCATTCATCTCACTACTTTTTTACATCTTCAAAAGATTTTTAAATTTTTTCATATTTAAAACAAGGTAATTCACTCTTCACATGGATCCCGAGGCCTAATTCTGGTCATAATTGTGTACAAGAGTAATGATGCAGGAACATCAACTCCACCTTTGTAAATAGATCAAGATGATGTCAAATTTTGGATTGAAGGTGTGTTTTTAGGTCCTAGGGGTACATCTCAGTAATTTTAAAGTGATAGTTATTATCTAGTAATTTCAAATTTCAAATAAAACATTTCCCTCCAAAATGTAAAATTTGAATTTGGAGGCCAATTTTTGGCTTGTCATTGTTGATTTCATGACTTTTTGGGCTTATAACTTGTAAAAATGGTGGAATCAGATAACATGAGGTATTATGACCTTTAGGGTCATAAGTCATGTTGAATTTAAGTCATTATAGGTAAATGTAACCCCTTTTTGTTATATTTTCATGACGACTCATGATTATAACTTAAGGAATGAACAACCACCTCGAATGAGGGTGTGAGAGTAGATATAAAAGAAATAATGTAACTGTTTCTACCCATTATTACAAGGGTATGAATCAAGGAAAGTAGTTTCAAGGACTTTTTTAAGGGTAAAAACTCATATATTGAAGAATTTTACATGATTTCAGTGTTTTTGATGTGCACGGTTAAGTTTCTTGATCTTAAAAGTGTATTATTCTCATAATGAATATCAAATGATCTTATCTCAGTATTGGGCATGTGAATATTAGTACATATATTAGTTTAGGTTCTTGTTCATTGTTTGTTTTGTAACTATCATGGCATTTGTGTAAAATTCAGAGCATGGTATTTCTGGATTGTGATAAATATGGTGCATTGAACCCTGAGCTAGTATGCTATCAATTTATTAGGGCTTGAAGAGATTTACTTTATTGCTAATTAACTTTACATAATGAAATCTTGAGTGACTGTGAGTAAAATTGAGTAGTGAGTGTTGCAGGTCTTGTGGTTGACCTTCAAATGTGGAAGGATGCAAAGGACTATCTTTGTGATTAATTGACCATGTAGAGAATGAAATTATATGACTTGAAGCCCTACCATTAAAATCTTATGTTTCATTTGGGAAGCTTTCTTGATAACCTAGACAGATACTTGAGACCATGTCCTTGTATAATAGTTAAGAAAGTATGGAAATTTCTTGGCCTATGGATAGATACATGGACTCCTGTAATGATAAAATAAATTTTGTTAAGTAGACAAAACAATATGATAGTTGATGTTCTTATTTAGTGTCTTCTTTGCATGTAATGGTTTCAAAAACAAATTCTGAGTGGTAACTGTGATGGTTTGCTCAAACTGTGAGTTCAATACTAAAGTAAATTGTGTTGACATCATTCCATTCCTTGTAGGAGGATAGATATACTGATTTATTGGTTTTAGTATCTAATGTGAGGATTTAAACTTTATGGAAGACTTGTTGAGTAGGGTTATGTTGAACTAAGCATGTTTTAACTTGATCACAGTACTTGAGAAGATAAATTGTTAGTAAAATAGAGTTGGCCTTATATTTTAACAAAAGGAAGTTACTCGAATGTGAAAAAGTGAGAAGAAGACTTCAATAAGATGGTGAATTTCAAAGTGGTGTGTCAAGAGGGATCCATAAACCTATGTCTCTCTGCTACAATCTTCTAGTGCAAATATCTTTCAATGGACTATGATTAAGTCAGTAAGTTATGTCTCCTTGAAGCATATGGTGTGTGGAATAATAGACAAGGTGGTAATCACTTAAGAAATATGAATTAATTCATGCATGTACGTTATTTAATGTAAACACCATGATGCCTGACATTTAAAATCTTTCTTTCAATTGTGAAAGTCATCTACAAGTACCTATGAAGGAAGTTAGAAAACCCATGACTTTTTGGGTTTATCCATCTCCATTGGTAAGGAAAAAATCTTCTAAAAACTACAATAGATATCCATAGAAAATTTGAATTTTTATTTCAAGTTATACTATGAGATACAATCAAATAATCCCTCTCAGATTACATAGAGTACTAGCTAGGGTTTGAGTGATGAAGTTGTAATATCTTTGGAATGCACCAATAAAAAATCCTAAAACTTGAAATCAAACTCTGTCTAAGAGTGACTTTAATGTTTTGAAAAAAATTAGATCAAGAAAAATTTCCCTCTATTTTATTTCCTTGAAAGTTGGAGAAGAACACAGAAATCACAGTCCAGACCTAATAAGGTCTCAATTAACAAAGGAAGTGTGATCTAGATATAGAGTTAGAAAATGAGATTTCTAGGGAAGTTTAAAAGGATTAATATAATCCCATAAATGCTATCATTAAGTTTTTATATCATTCATATCAAGAGTTATAGAAAAATCTTGATTATAGTAGGCCTAATTGAGGGTTTGAGAGGAAGAAAAGGAATGTAGGTTTGCAAAAGGAAGATAAAGAGTTGAGAGATGAAATTTTTGGTACATTAGGAGTATGGGGACGGGTCAAGGAATTAGTTAAAATACGTTTTTGGGTTGTCCTATAATCCTATATGCATGACTATTCCAATTGACATGTCTTAAGGGAATAACCTAACATGTTTGAGTACATAATTGAAGAGATGTGTTATTGATATTTTGAAGTCAAGATAATGGTTGATATAACCCTTTTTTTAGTATGTGAATAGGATTAATGAAGGAGGAGGAACTGACTAAGAATTAAGAAATAATTTTACATGGTTTGGGAAGGTGCGTGCTTGAGTCAAGAAACTAGACTTGAGTATATAAACAAGTGAGATGTTCCTTGGTAAGGAGTTATTTTAAAGATGATTTTTTTCATAAAATTTAGTATATGGGGATAGGGTATTGTGGATAACTAAGCTATTTGTATTCATTGTGCTTAACTACATCAATTTTGTATCAGAGCGTGGAAGATCAGTGGCGAGTTTGAATGACAATATTTATTGAATCTAACAAGTTTGTTTGCAAATGTTGATAAAGGATATGTAGATAAAGATCATGAAAATCCAATAATATCTCTATGAAATGGCTAAAAAGTATGTTTATATGGTGCCCAAGTGGCTCACTAAGGTGAATGAAGAGAAACTCAAAAACAAGGATGAGAGAACTAAATCAGAAAGGTTAAAGGAGTATATGGAAGAAGGTAATGATGAGCTATTGAAGGATATATTGATCTTAATCAGTCAAAGAAAGAAAGAAAAAGAAGAAAGAGGGAAGTAGTAAAGAAGAGAGATAGAGAGGAAAAGAGAGAAGTTGATGCAAGAAGAAATCAATGCACTTAAGAGAGATGTAGAAAAAGTGTACATATTGATGAAATAGTGGATGGAATCCCAAAGAAAAGAAAGAGGGATTGAGATGAAAAAAAGAGTCAAGTGGCCCATTAGGCTACTTATAGAGAAAAGAAAAATAATGCAGCTAACAAAGTGGATAAGAGAGGAAGAAACAAGGATAATAAGAATGAGAAGAGAAAAAGTCAAGAAAGTTATCCTGGAAGAGGATAAGGAAAATGAAGAAGATTAAATTATAGAGAGATTCCTATCATCTCGTATAGAAAATGAAGAAGAAAAAAGTTTGAGTAACGAAGAAGAAGAGTTCACTGAAAGGGCTACTCAAGGGGCTAGAGAGCCTCCCAATTTTAAATATGACTTTTTCTTTAAGTGTGTGACTGCAAGTACATTAAGAGAAGAAAGAGAGGAAACACAATATGCCTTAAATGAAGAACCAAAGAATATGAGTGAAGACAAGATAGAAGAAGAAGAAGTATGTGGGATATCTCAAGACCATTTTGAATCAAATAAAGGTAATAAGGTAGTAGTTGGCATGGTTTAGAAGTCATGGAAATCTCTCACAAGTAAGTGGAGCTAGATTAATGGGAAGTTAAGATAAATTCTATAAAAAATTTGGAGCATGAAGGAAACAATGATATTTCAGATATGGACTAAGAGGTGAAGCATGAATAAGAGAATAATATGGATGAACCAGAGTTATTGAGTGATGAAGAAAAAGACAAAGGATCATATGTAAGTAAAAAAAGCAGCAACAACCTATTCAAGAAGCGGTCAGGATGATGATGGAAGTAAAATACTATAGAGAAACATACTTCATTTTTGAAGACCAAATAAAATATGAGGAAAAAGGAGGGTACATGAATGAAGACCAAGTGAGGAACCAACTTAAAATGAAGACCAAGTTAGGAAGAATATTAAGAAGTGGAGAAATTGGAAAAAGAAGAAAAAGAATGAACTAAGGGGACAAATCTTCTTACCCCTGGAGTATGATGCGGGAGCATCAACTCCACCTTTGTAAATAGATCAATATGATGTCAAATTTTGGCATGAAGTTGTAATTTTAGGTCCAAGGGGTACATCTCAATCGTTTTGAAGTGATAGTTAGTATCTAGGATTTTCAAATTTCAAATAAAACATTTCCCTCCAAAATGTAAAATTTGAATTTGGAGGCCAATTTTTGGCTTGTCATTGTTGATTTCATGACTTCTTGGGCTTATAACTAGTAAAAAGGGTGGAATGGGATAACATGAGTTATTAAGACCTTTAGGGTCACAAGTCATGTAAGGGGCTAGTTAAGTCATGTTGAATTTAAGTCATTCTAGGTAATTGTAACCCCTTTTTGTTAGAATTTCATGATGATTCGTGATTATAACTAAAGGAATGAACAAACACCTTGAATGATGGTATGAGAGTATATATAAAAGAAATAATGTAACTATTTCTACCCATTGTTACCAATGGTATGAATCAAGGAATGAAGTTTCAAAGACTTTTGTAAGGGAAAAAACTCAGATATTGAAGAATTTTACATGATTTCAGTGTTTTTGATGTGCATGGTTAATTTTCTTGATCTCATAAGTGTATTATTCTAAGAATGAATATAAATTGATCTTATCTCAATATTGGGCATGTGAATATTAGTACGTAGATTGGTGAAGGTTCTTGTTCATTGTTTATTTTGTAACTTTCATGGCATTTGTGTATAATTCAGAGCATGGGATTTATGGATTGTGAAAAATATGGTGCAATGAACCCTGAGCCAGTAGGACATAAATTTATTAAGGATTGAAGAGATTTAATTTATTGATAATTAACTATTTATAATGAAATACTGAGTGAATGTGAGTAAAAATGAACATTGAGTGTTGCAGGTCTTGTGGTTGACCTTCAACTATGGAAGGATGCAAAGGACTCTCCTTGTGATTAAGTGACAATGTAGAGAAGGAAATTCCACGACTTGAATCCCTACTATTATAATCTTATGTTGCATGTGGGAAGCTTTCATGATAGCCTAGACTGATACTTGAGACTGTGTTCTTACATAATAGTTAAGAAAGTTTGAGAATTTATTGGCATGCAGATAGAGACATGTACTCCTTTAATGATAAAATAAATTTTGTTAAGTAGAAAAATCAATATGAAATTTGAGGCTCTTATTTATTGTATTCTTTACATGTAAGGGTTTAAAAAAAAAACCCTAAGTGACAACTATGAAGCTTTTCTCAAACTATTATTTCAATACTAAAGTAACCTGTGTTAACAACATTCCATGCCTTGTAGGAGGATAGAGATATTGATTTATTGGTTTTAGTGTCTAATGTGAGGATTCAAAATTTATGGAAGACTTGTTGAGTAGGGTTATATTGAATGAAGTGTATTTTAACTTGATCACATTACTTGAGAAGATAAATTGTTAGTAAATCATAGTAGGCCTGAGATTTGAATAAAAGGAAGTTACTTGAATGTTATAAAAGTGAGAATAATACTTCAATAAGATGGCGAATGTCAACATGGTATGTCGATATGAATCCATAAACCTATGTCTCTTTGATAAAATATTCTAGTGCAAATTTCATTCAATTGTCTATGATTAAGTCATTAAGTTGTGTCTCCTTGAAGCATATGATGTGTGGAGTAATGTACAAGGTGTTAATCCCTTAAGAAAGATGAATCAAGTCATGCATGTATGTTATTTAATGTAAACACTGTCAGGCTTGGCATTTAAAAACCTTTATTTCAATTGTGAAAGTCATCTACAGGTGCTTACGAAGGAAGTTAGAAAACTGGCGGGGTTTGGGATTTCTCTATCTCCACTGGTAAGGAAATACTCTTCTGAGAACTATAATAGATCTCTATAGAAACTTTGAAGTTTAATTTCAAGTTATACTATGAGATATAATCAAATAACCCCTCTCAGGTTACACAGAGCACTAACTAGGGTTTGAGTGATGAATTTGTAGTATCTTTGGAATGCACACATGAAATATCCTAAAACGTGAAAGTAAAATTTTTCTAAGAGTGATTTGAATGTTGTTAACATTTTTAGATCAATTAAAGCTTCCCTCTATTTTATTTTCTCAATAGTTGGAGAAAGAACACATAAAACACAACATCATAGGGTGCAACAGTTGAAATCAAAGGACATTATGCAGTCTGAAGACATTTGAAAAGATTCAAATATCCATTGAAAATTCAAGCTAAGAGGGTCATCATAATTCATCAATCAGGTTTTATCCATACACACCCCTCTGATGAGTTGGCTAAGTGAGCTTAGTGAATTGTTGAAGGTGAGCTGAGCTAGTTGAGCTCGATGAAAAGGTTGGGTGATTTGAAGGGAGTTGCTTGAACTAAGATAAGTAAAGAAAAGTAGGAGTGATTCATTACAACACCTTCCTATTCAAGGTAATCTATGTATGTCTTCCCTAATGGAAAATCTTCCCCATGATGATCAAGATTTGGTTCCACAAAAAACTCGTGAAAGTGCTTCAGTGACAAACATTGTGTCAACTCCTGAAGATCCATTTCCATGGATTCAATAAATGCTCAAGATTGAACTAAGTATAAGTCATATTTATATCATGTGTAGTCTCAAATAAACCTCAAGAATTATGAATTCCAAGTGAAGAAATAATTCCACAAAAACATCCTACTTCTTTAATGGCACCTCAGGTAATAAGTATGTTGAAATTGTTAGGCCTAAAATAAAAATTTCATTGAGGAAATGCCTCCATTAGATTATGAGTTGACACGTATCTCATTGGGTTAAGATTCACATGAGGGTGATTCTCATATGATCAAAGAATCCTTTTCCCACCTTCTCACATGGGATGAGTAATACAAACAAATAATTGTCGAATTGGAATAACATGTAAAAGATCTCAATGCTTATATTCAACCCTTCTTGGAACTTGACTCAACATATTCTCTTCTAGTAGAAGATATTCATGTGATCTGTAGTGTTGATCCTGAGGAAATCAAGAAATAAAAAGGTTATATGATGCAGGGTAATGCTAATGAGAAATGTATGGCGAACAAATTTGAGCAAGGAATGAAATTGTTTCCAAATGTCATTTCTCTCATCAAGCACGTTCTTGCAATCTTATTAGAAGTAAATAAATTAAAGGACGAGTTTGAAAAAGAGGTAAACCACTTGGATGTGGTATTTGCACTAGTTTTAGAGATGAGATCCTTTAAATCTCACACTCTCATGAGTAACGAAGTGTTCACATCACCTGCAGAGAACTTGTTTCAAGTCTAGATCTGCATCAATGATATGAAATATGGAATGCTCAAAACTATAATATCTGAGTTGGAATATTATAAAGAACATGATTTATAGATCTTAAATGATGTTGAAAATTTTATTTAGAAACTTGAGTTCCCTCCATGCACTGAATATTCATCATCAGAGGAACATATTATTTCAATCCAGGAGTTAGTCAAGAAAGAGGCAGGTGAATCTCTCTCTCTCTCTCTCTCTCTCCTTCAATGAAGATAACTTAGAGTCCTTGGCCAACATCAGAAGCTGCATTTCTATAATTACAAAGGATCATGAAGGATGGATCAGATAATGTAAGAAGATTGGTGAGGTTCTTGGGGCATGAAATAAGGTGTTGTGTTGTTTTTTCATTCTAGAGGTAGATAAGTTGGCACTTATAGTAGCTCAGTTCAGTAATCAATTTAAGGAGAAAGAGAAAGAAGCATCAATCAGGAAAGATATTCATTTTAGAGAGATTTTTCAATAGATATGAAAACTTATTACTTTTTCTCTCTTTCTCTCTCTTTCTTCTTTCCCCTTTTTAATTATTCAATGAGCATAATCATTGTATTTTTGTCTCATTCACTGAAGTGACTTTCTAAAGTTATAGTGTAAAAGTACCTTTGATTTCTAAAAAGGGAACTTACTTTTCACTTCTAAGGAAGATGTAAAGTCACAAGTTGTATGATATCATGAATAGTCATGTAGGGGGGTAGATGAAAGTTCAATTTGCAATGTTATAAGATGGGATGGCTTCTCCATTCCAAAGGATCTTGAAATGTTGAAAATTTAGTTCTTTATAGAAATTGATAATTGTGGTTTTTGGTGTTAATATTTGTATCACCAACATAAGAAATAAAAGATAAATTTCTTCCATTTCTATTTTCATGCATTCTTATATTTTCTCTCTTTTATGCACTTTGTAAGCATAGTGATCAAGAAATAGTTTTGTATCTTTGATGAATGAATCTAAAAATTATTCATCTAGTTTTGTTAGTCTCACTAGATGCTTTATTTTTTTATTTCATATGATTTAAAGTTGAAATACTCCAGTTATTGGGTGTGAAATATGTAATTTCCTACTCACAACAATAACCTTCCCTTTCCTAATTTATCTCCTTCACCCCTCATTAATATAATTTTCTCCCTTGTACCCCGTACAAGCACTTTTGCACAAGTTCATTGAAGTGTTCTTATGTGATCCTATTCCTATTTGGCCACCCCACAAAATAGATAGGAGTACATTAGTTTACATTCAATAATGGGAGCCTCCACATACACAAGAATTAGGGTCATAGCCCCCGTGAGCATTGGTGGAAATCAACTAATTTTCCGTACAAAAAATTATTTCACCAATAGATCATTTTTTTAATTTTTCATTTGGGAAGGTGTGGTTTTGATGTGCATCATGTGTGTTCATGTGGTTATGTTTTCTTCTTTTTGGGGCGAGGTTTCATCATTGATTATTGGAGGAATAAGGTGTAACTAGTGAAGAGAGGAATAAGAGGAAGTGTGTGTTTTGTTTTGGAGGAACCAAAGGAATTCATGGCTAGTCTTAGTGGAGGGATAAACACATATTATACTAGAGGGATAAAGGGAATGTCAAAGTTGATGTGATGTGTATGCTTTGGAGGAACTAAAGGCTAGCCAGGTTTTCTTCTTGGAATGATAAGGGGTGGTTGAAATGATGAACTCTCCCCATTGTAAGCCTCTTAGGTAGGCTTGGTGAAGTGTATGTGTGTCATCGTTATTTTTGGTGTTTATCCGTTCCTCATCATGTTATATATGTGGATTCATGCTTGTGAAAATGTTTCTTGTGGTGTGAGTTATCCTTGTTAGAAATAAACTAACACTTAATTCATCATATGAGTTAAAGTGATATTGTAATAAAGTAATTTTTTAATTACTTAAGTTAGTTTAGATAAAGTCAATTATTAGTGAGTTGTCTTTTAGTTGCCTTATCCCTTGGTTTATGGGATCATGTTCTATCTTGCATATTTTGTTGCTGGATGATTTCCTTGAAGAGCGATAGGGGTAATATGTTATTCCTGCATATTGCTCATATTACATGATATGTTTGCATATTGTTTGGATGAGATAGAAGTTGTTCAATATATATAAATATTGCAGCTCTCTCATTTGTTTTTAATGCTTTATTTTGATATTAATAAAATACACAAGCACCATCTTGTTTCTGTGTAAAGATTATGTTTCAAATATTCTTTTCAAGTATTCATTTTCAAGATTTATTTCATAAGATTTATTTCATTTTCAAGATTTGGTATCAGAGCTGGAAGAGCCTGAACTTGTGAGTGCTAGGGAGTGTAGGAATTTTGAGGGAGGAGGAATAAGAAGCTTGATCTAGGAGGAGCTAGAGTTTCCCCTAGCCCCTTCACAGCCCCCTGCCCCTACTCCACATGTTGGCATCAGCAAAAAGCAGCAATTGGAGTGAAAATTGAAAAGTGCAATCACAGGTAGATCACCTGGATGCACCTCCATTATGCCCATTATTTTTGAAGGTCAATCCTTTGACTGAAATTTAGTGAGTTTTAAAACCTGCACGATAATTCAATCTACCTACACATCAAGAGGCCGACCCTCCTCCACATCGACCATAGCAAGCTCATGGACATCCTATTTCTGGCCAAGTTGGAGTAAGCTCATGTGAAAGGCCTCCAAGTTGATCTCCGACATGTCCAAAGTATGACGAGTGATCTAAACTCTCTTAGATCCATAGTGACCTGTAATCTACATTTCCAAACAAAAAACAAATTGACCCTACAAAATTTACAGGTGTTAAAGAACTCCTTTAGTGACCTGGATGCAAACCGATCCAATACACACTGAAATTTTAATGCCCATGTATAAATCCGGCTTTAGGATTTCATCATAGATAATCGAGCTAAATATCTCCCGCGGTGGAGAAAATAAGGCTCTATGTAGCCAGGTAATCCCTAATCTATGTTTTATTTTTAAAATGTGCTTTTAAAAAAATTCCATCTTTAGAAAGAGGTCCGGAAAGATATTGAAATCGGAAATTTAAAAAGTCATAACTTTTAATTAGTACCTCATATTGAGGTGCCATTTTTTTTTAAAGCGTATGGTTTTTCAATATCTACGTCTTAGTCTAGCTTTTAATAAGATTTATTTTGTAAAAATTGAACAAATTAGAAGTTTTTTGTATTTGAAAAGAGGCCAAAGAGCCCCAAATTTATTTATTTTTTTAATATGTTTTTTTGCAAATTGGCCATAGAGCCAAATTTGTAATAAGGCCAATAGTGCTGAAAATTATTTGTACATGACCAAAAAGGAGCCCAAACTAAATAAAATATTATTTTTTGTGGGGGTGTGCATGCTTTAAGGGGGGAAGTGTTCAAATTTGTCTTCTACTATTTATCAGATTTCACAATGGCCGTAATTACGACACTAATTTTTTTTTTCTGGATTCTCAAATTTTACGTTCTGATAATTATCCAGCATGAAAAAGAAAAATTTGCACACAAATTCATTTTGAAAATATATGGTTTGTTATTTTTGGTACATTATCAATACTTGCAACATATGTTACACAACAAGTTACATTTGATTGTGCAAATCAAAAAGAAAAGTTAATAATCTTGTTTAGTGTTTTAGATGAGGTAAAACCTCATATTTGTGAGGCCACAACAACAAAAGAATCTTGGGACAAGTTGAAAATAGTATATGAGTCCAAAAATAAGAACACAATACTTCATCTCCAAAGTCAAGTATTAAACTTGAAAATGCAACCAACTGAGAAAATTGAAATATTTTTGAGAAGAGTGGCAGCTTTACGTGCATCACTTCAAGCTTTGGAAGAAGAAGTAACTGACACATCATTCGTGCATGTAGTATTCAAATATCTTCCTCCTTATAGAATTTTTGTGACCACGTTAAACATAATTCCTCAAACAACAACTTTTGAAGAGTTATTGATGCTACAACAGAAGCTATTCACTTAACTAGTGAAAATGAAGAGCAGGAACTTGCTTCTAATAAAAAAGGCATGAAACATGCTAAGTCTAGTAAACAGCCTCCGAAGCAAGGTAACAATCAACAAAACCAAAATGCCCAACAAAAGTGTCCTATTTTTAGTTAAAAAGGACATGAGTTAGAATTTTTGGTATAACACATTCCAACAAGGATTGTCAAATGGCAAAATATTGATTACCAACAAACAAAATCAGGCCAAAAACAGAGTAACAAGGACAAAATAATCAAAATTGGAAGAAGAAACCAACTCAATAAGGATATTTAGCCGAATGGGAAGATAAATTTCATGATGACGACTTATTATATTCTACGCAATCAAATGAAGTATCCAATTCTACAAATAAAATTTGATATTTCGACTTAGGTGCAACTCAACACATGATAGGAAAGAAAGATTGGTTCTTCACAATGAGTAAAACACCCACCAAAAATCATGTCTCTTTGGGTGATGATACATCATACAGTGTTGAAGGCATTGGTTCCATTTCACTACCACTTGGGAAACATAATTGTAAAATTACAGATGTTCTTTATGTCCTTGGTTTAACAAAAAAATTGTTATCCGTGAGTCAATTATTAGATCACAATATCAAAATTGAATTTGATTGTAAATTTAGTAAAAATATGTGCTTAATTCGAGATAAGTCAAGAAGCTCAATTTTTTTTGCAAAAGCTTTGAATGTGGGAAGAATGTTTTAGTTTGATTTTGTTCAATGAAATGATCAAGCACTTATAGCCAAGGATACATCATCAACTCAACTATGGCATCGAAGACTTGGACATGTGAGTTTTGGCTATCTTGACACACTTCGTCGATACAACAAGGTTAGGGGTTTTCCACTTCTAAAAAAGGGTATAGATAAATGTCAACATTGTTTGGAAGAAAAACAACATAGGGTACCATTCAAACATAGTACATTTCATGTTAAGGAAAAACTTGACTTGGTGCATACCGATCTATGTGGACCAATGATACCTAAACACTATGGGTTTCAATATTTCATGCTCTTTTTTATGATTTTTCAAGAAAAATGTGGATATACTATCTTTCTACCAAATACCACGCTTTTGAAATTTCTAGAAGTTCAAAGCTCTTGTTGAAACATAATCTGGCAGGAAAATAAAAAACACTCTACTCATATCGAGGGGGATAATACACCAGCAATGAGTTCAATGATTTTTTAGAAACACATGGCATTCATCGTCGATATATCCTCCTCAAACAATAAAATAAAATGGTGTTATTGAAAGGTAAAATCATACTATCATGGATATGGTGTGATGTAGGTTTATCAAAAAATTTTTGGGCCGAAGCAGTTAAAATGAAAGTCTATTTACTAAATAGAGTTCCCACTACAACTCTTAATGGAGTTACACCACATGAAGCATGGTCAGGGAGTAAGCCATATATTTCACACCTTAGAGTTTTTTGATGTAAAATGAGCATAAAAATTTCCTAAGAAACAAAGAACTAAGCTTGATATGAAATAAGAAAAACTTATCATCTTGGGATGCAATGATTAAGCACTTAGCTATAGACTTATGGATCCAAGAACAATGAAGGTATACAATAGTCGGTATGTTGAGTTCTTTGAGAATAAATAAGCTGATGATCCTTCCATACACTCGTATGATGAAAAAATCATCCCTATAGTGAAATCAAAGGATGGTAATCACTTTGATGACAACAGTTGTGATGGTAAAAATGGTGAAATTGAACCTCCCACAGGAACCAAAAAAAGTATGCCTAAATGGTATACACGTATGATGAGAGATGCAAAACTGGACAGTTCCCCCAACACATCTACCACTGGAATGAGGACTCACAGTATGGCTTGAAATGAGGTCAATTTGGATTTAATGGGTAAAATTGTTGAAACTACTGAGTCATCCATAGTTTCAGAAGCCCTATATTCTAAACCTTGGAAAGATGCTATGCATGTAGAATATAAGTCACTTATGAAAAATAATACATGGAAACTTACAGATATTCCACCAGGGAAAAATTTGATTGGATGCAGATGGATCTTCAAAACAAGGTACAAAGCAGATGGAAAAATTGATAACCACAAGGCTAGACTAGATGCTAAGGGATAAGCTCAAAAAAAAGGAATTGATTATGAGAAGACTTTTTCTCCCACATCTAAGATAAAAACGTTCAGGATAATATTTTATTTAGCTACACAATTTGGTTGTAAAATACACCAAATGGATGTGAAAATTGAATTCCTTAATGGTGATTTATAGGAAGAAGTTTACATGAGTCAACCAGAAGGTTTTTTTCATACCAGGTAAAGAGGAAAAGATATGTAAACTCATAAAATAACTATATGGTTTAAATTAGTCTCATAGAGCATGGTTTATTAAAATCTATAAGCATCTCATTATATGTAGTCATTTTTATCCTCATTACAAAAGAAAGGAACGCCATGCATGCTGACCTATCACCCAGCAGGTGCCAGGTGCTCACCCGAGGCACGCATGGGAGACGAGTCTCTATTTTATGTGAGTTTAGTGGGAAACATCATCTATGATACATATTTAAGAGAATTGGAAGGAAGTAAAACATACAAGCACCATAGAGCTTAGAACAGATTCTAGGTCCTTACAGTCATTCCAGACAGAAAATGCTTAACCGATTGAATAACTTATACCAAAATAGAAAGAATTTGTACAACCATCCATACTTAAACATAAACATAAATGCACAAGAATTCTGAGAGAGATGTATGCATTAGAATCATCAATGTTCATATTCATTATAAATTGGTAACCTCATTACATTCATGGAGCCATTACAAAATATACAAAGAAGCAGACCACAGTCATGCATTATATTTGGAATCATATAGCTAGGCTCTTAAAATAAATTTATAAATCCCATACCCATAATACATCCTTCCCTAAACACCATTACCCAAACTAGCAGAGTTCTTGTAGTATTTCTATAGGGCTCTGCCCTCTATCTAATTATTTATCCTTTTGCTTATGTGAGCACTTATATATATAGGATTTTTGGAATGTCAACTCATCCTCCAGCAGCCTCAGATCTGATGCTAAGTGTCTGAATGTGGTCCTCCATGCGAGCATGCTCCTCCAGGCCCGAGATTTCCACTTTTTACCATGATGAGCTTCTAGAAGCTTCTACCGCATGCATGCTCCTTCCTGGGCCACCCTGTCGCCAGGATGACACCTTATCCACTCTGCATGTGCAGTTGGGTCATTCTTTTCACGTGTTCTATCCACATGCATGCCACTTAAACCCTGCCATGCGCGCTTTATCCTTGTGCACTTTTCTTCAACTAGGCCTTGCGCACCTATGTGCCCTTTCATAATTAACCAATTTTTAAGGGGCCCAACATTACCCCACATTACACCTATTCTCCATCTGTGGGAACACTTCTCTAGTGAAAAGAAAGAATACAATAGACTTACACCATGGGAAAAGAATAAGGGGATGAAATAATATGGAAAGAAGAAAGAATGGGGAAGTAATGGAATCATTGCAATAGGCTAGGAAAATCCTTCTGCAAGTTGGCCTCCAACTTGTTCTAGGCATCGAATTCATTCTGCACTTTTTGATATAGGTCACTGACTAGGGTGCTCACCTCATCAAAACGTAGCCCATTTCCTTGTGTGCTTATGGTGTTAGAAATTTTCTATAATTCCTTACCTACATCATCCAGTGCATTCATTCTTCGTGTAATCTGTAGGTATAATTCCTTCAACCGGTTTTTAATTGAACCCCTTAAGGCTTCAATGGCTTCAAATTTTCTTTCAACCTCAGCAAGGGTTTTGTCCCTTTTCACCCTATTTCCCTTATTATTCTCTTGAAACTACTTGAGTTCTGCTTCATGAGTGGTGACCAATATGCCCACCACTTTGTCTCTATCTACACAATTATGATATGTGGCCTCAACAGTTTGGGAAGCAACTTTATATCACCAAGAACCTTGTTGTACTCTGCTATGAATGCCACAACCTTAAATTTAACTTCTTTCTCTAAGTGTGCGACCACTTCTTCTACAAATTCTAAGACTAATAGTTTCCTCTCCATGGTGAAGACTCTTGTTAAATCCTTCAGGATTCCTAAGGAAGATCCATACTTCTGCGTGGGAGGTGCTAGGTCCAGATGCTTCAATACTATAGCATTATTTATAGCCTCCACCTTTTTGTATACCGCACCCACCTTGGCCTTCTCATCCTTCAAATCACGCTGCAACTAGGTGCTGATTAGTTTCTCTTGACTTATCTCCGTAGCCCTTGTAGCTAGCTCTTCCTATTTCTTCTTTAGGTCCTCCTCCAGATCTTTGATTCTATCATTCCACCTGAAGAGTCTAGCCTCAATTTAAATGGAGACCTTGCTCAGCACATTACACAGCTTTTCATCTGATATCTGCTAAGCATTCACCATGGGTTTGTCTTCTTTTAGTCCTGACAATGTTATTATTTCCCCGTGGCTTACCTCAAATTCTGGCTCATCAAGATGGGACTAAATTTACCATGAGAGCATCTTCCTCATTCATGGGTATGTAGCCTCCTTGTCAAATGATGACATTTCTACGAGCTCTTCTGCTGGAATCATGATCTGGAACCATGCGTGAAACAATTTGTTGGGGTCATCAATATAACCCATTCCCAGCCTCTCCTCCCCTGTGTGCATTCCTCCCATGCGCATGCCCTTAGGAATACTTACAGTTAAAATGGGGCCTCCAATGCTGCCATGGTCCCTATCCACGCTCTCCTCTTTATCTTCATCCAACACCAGCTCCGCGCTGCATTCCAACTTCTCCTCCTCCAAGGTCTCGATGGCCTTTGTTTCTTCTCTCTTTGCTACCTTAGGTATATGTTCCATCATAGGGCTTAGAGCCTTACACATCTGCGTGCCATCTCCCTCACTTCTCATATCCTAGGTGCCTCTCCCTTCCTGGTTATCCTTGCGCCACATGAAGAGGAACCCCTACTCCTCTTCTCCGCCTTCTTCATCCAAATCATATATATTAAAAATAGGTGTCCCCTATTCTTTTTCTGGTTCTTCTTCCCCACGAACCACTTCTTCGGTATCTTCTTCTTCCCCTATGCGCTTGTCCAAACTTCTAGTTTCTTCTGAGGTGGTCTTCTCTTCTAGCCTCTTCTTCTTCCTAGCCAGGGATTCCAGTGTAGGTGACTCTGTTTCTTCTTCTCCTGAGGACTCCTTGTCTGATGGATTTTCTGGCTCTAGAGTTTCTTCCTTGACTAAGAGCATCTTCTTGCATGAATACATGCTTGTTCTAGCACTTGTCCCAAGGAAGCCTATTATCTATGTTTCCAAAACACTTGGTATTTTCTTCTCTAGCTCCTTTTCCACCTACTTGGGTGCGGGTCTCTTCCTTCCAGTTGGATCCTCAGGCATAGACACCTTGTTTTCCATATATGTGCCCTTCTCTGATTTAGACCTTATGCAGAGGTACACGCGTGCTACAGATCCTCCTATAATGGGAAGAGTTATGGGCCTTGTCATTTGTACCTCATGCGATATGTACCTCTCCACGTATGTGTGCTTGTCAGGGTAGACCAACCCTTTGTGCATTTCCATGTGTTCCCAGTCTAGATTACCAAGGTCTAGTTTTAGCTTCTTGGACTCTTTAAACTTGTTTACTCCCTCCTAGAAGTATTGAGTTGTTAAGGAAAAGGGGAGCTTGCACCATGGGCTCCATGTCTCATCCATCAGTTTGAACCTGCCTAGGTAGAAATGTTGGTACACAAAAAATTAAGATTCTCCTCTGGTGGCCACTGGAAATTGTTCACGAATCCTCCATTCTATCCCGAACGTGTTCCTTATACATGTATACCATTTCTCTAAGAGTGCCTTGTGCATAGTTGTCATGGATTCACATGCATATTTTTCAAATCTCTTTGTAGGCAAAGGGTCCTCAGCAGGGTACTCCCATACAAATTTTTCTAATGCATCAGGTACTCCAATCTCTAAATAAACAATTATCAGTAGGACATTTCTGAAAAGGATCCTATCACCTTCCTTCGCGTAGCTTACAATCTCATCCGTGATGAAAATAGACAAGTTGGAGATGGTGCCTTTTGCGATTTTATTGCAAACATGTAACCATGGATTATTGAATTAGGTCCATCTCTCCTAGCCATTTAACTTGGTCACCATATGAGCGGCCATTTTCATTACCGGGTCCTTGATGTCTGTGATATCATAATACCTTGACCCCTTTTTATACGCATAGGTAGCAATAGTCTCCTTGATTGCCTCTTTATTGCCTAGGTCATCTTATAAACCGTCTCTGTCATAGATGAGGCCTGTGAAATGTGAGATGATTTGAGGGTTAATGCACATCTTGCGCCCCATGAAATGGAAGTAGCCCTCATGCACACGCGACATCAACCATTGATAGAGGCACTCAGGCTTCCTGAAGTAAGGAAACTCAAAGATTTGCAATAACCCGGTCTTTTCAAATTTGACCTTCACGTCATCGTTATAGATGGGAAAACCCTCTTGTGTTCTTCTATTTTTTGGGCACACTAACTCTAGTGCCATATCCTTCTTGATTTTTCTCGTACGATGATTATAGCCATTTATAGACATGTTCTTTATGTGGTAATTTTACGTACCCAAAATTGTAGGGTAATGTACTGCCGGAACAATGTTACACATGCCCCAATGATGATACAGGTCACCTCACAAGGTAATCAGATCCAGAAAAGCTCGCGAAGTATATGTTAGCATCCCAAATGCTTTATCCATGTTCCTTGTGCTTTGTTTTATTCCTTTGCCCTTCATTTCTTAGCTTTTTGACCTTTAGTGAAAAAACTGCCGCCCTGGTAGGGCGGCGGTCCTGTAACTGTCGCCCTACTCAGGGAGGTGGTCCTGTAACCACCGCCTTGTTCAAGGCGGTGGTCCTTCACGTGTTTTCTAGCATGTTCTTTTGATCACGACTAGCATAAATTTTCAACTATTACCAGCTTTTCTCCACCGCCTTAGCTTGTATTAATGTTTTATGTCCCCTAGAATAGTGTTTCTCCATTGTTTGATGGTAAAAGAGTTCTAATGGGAATCACCTTTGGGTGAATGTGAAATCTATAAATAGCCAGCTTGTTTTCAAGCAGATGGCCCCTCAAAACTGCCTCTCAATTTCTCATTTTCCATTTTTTAGTCTCTCAATTCTTGCTTAGATTTCATTTTGTTTTCATGTTTGCATCCATACTAGTTTTTCCTTCACTTTCAGAAGCCATTCCATCTTCTTACTTCATTCTTATTCATCATTGTTCATACAAATTAGTTTAGAGCAGAGTAGTGTCAGTCATAGATTGCATCCATTAGAGTTGCAGGTTGTGTTCTTCACAGAAGGTGGATTCTAGAATCTCTTAGTACTCTTGCGTTGTATTTCCACAATAAATCCCACTAGGAATTACATATGCCAAGCTCTATCTTTTGCGTTGTCCCTCTCCTACTCACATTATATTTGGTCTATATCCAAATTGCCATTGTTCGAATACATTTTTCTGTTGATGCTAGAATATACATGCTCTTATGGATTCATGTGAACATGAAGGAATGAGGAGATCATTCTGAGGGGAAAAAGTCATACACTACTGGATTCGCCACTATTATGCAAATTCCAGGTTTTATCTGTCAAAGTTCTAGTTAAAATATATCAAATAGAGTAGTGAAACATTTCATTTCAGTTAAATTTCATTCTCGATATTACTAGGGAAGCTGTGGGGATTGATAGTTTCTGAGAAACTATGATTCATTCCTCACTTCTGAGGTAGGATCGAGAATCTTTCAATTAATTTAATCAACTATCTAGTTATTTAGGATAAACTCACAACTGCACAGGCAAGTAGCTACACCGAGCTACCTTGTTTGTTTTAATTTTGTTATTAGATTAGTTGTCATTTTATGAATATATTATATTAGTTTTTCTTTTAATTCCATTTAAAATTCTATTAAAAAAAATACAAAAATAGAGGAATATATATATGTTGTAGATATTGATTCTTCACATGACCATAGGAGGTCCACAACAACCATGAACTTACGGTTGTGATCCACAAGTCCCACAACCCAATGGGCCTACAAATCAATCCAACGTTGATGCTAGTTTGCGAACATTAGTGTTTAGATCCTCTCCACTCCCACCAGACATTATCACACAACTATCATTATTAAACGTAGCATCTAATCAAGCTAAATATTTCTGGACTAGACCAGAGAATCATCCATAAAACACCAAAAGATCCACTACATATTTAGCCATTCCATTTTCATGACCTTGTCGGGAGACATATACGAAGCACCCATAGGTTATATTCCATGTATTCTGCAACCCATAGATCGGATCACGACAGAGCTCGATATTGATTGTAGCATTTGAGTAGCTATCCTTGCTGAATGATCTATCACATCGGTTCAGGTTAGGAGGGCCTTCTTTACCTTAGATTTGTAGATCCCGCTATTGTGTATTGAAGACATAAGATTACCTAACTAGCTTATCTACATCCCGCGTGTATTCCATCCCCACGGGTTGTCTCAGCATGACCTCGGGAGGTCAGGTGTGAGGAAGAGTCACTTGTAGATTCCCATGCTCACATGTCACTTTTCCATCGTACAAAATTGGTGAACCCAACGTGAAACAAATAACTGTTTCATCTTACCTACCTCATTAGCCTTCACATCAGCTTCACCCCAAAGATTGGTGAACCTTATATTGATGGAAAAATTTCTTCACTTTCACACTCTTCTTTTAGTTTTATCCATCTTTGCTTCTTCCCATTATTCTGCGGGTATTCATATACCCCCCGAATATGTCAGGATTCGATGCATATGGTAGACCTCTCCTAGGTCTTGAAGCATACTACGATCAACTGAATAGACAACCATCACCCTCGCTCTCAGCATGGGGTGACAACTATTTAACTAACTGGTTTTCAACACAAACTCCACCTCAAAGACTAGATATAATTCTTCTTTCCAAATAGAGGAGTTGGATCAGCTCACTCAAACACAATAACCAGAGCCTTCAGGCTCAAACAACATGACACTCACTGGAGAATCAGGTTCATCTCCTCAGGTGTTGCTTAGACTACAAATCAGTAGACAATCAGACCCATATCTATTTTTAGATGATGAATACTTAGCACGTTATGCTAGGAGTGAACAACAATCTCAAAGTATGTACCCACCTATAGGAGGTTTGTAAATACAACCCGAGGTCTCATTCCAAGAAAACATCCCCATTCCTCCACCTATAGGAAATGCCCTCGGTGATACTTGGCAAGGCAACGATCAGTTCATAGCAGGGTACCATATGCCTATACAACCTCAAGGTATACAACAAACACCACTAAGGAAAAATACCATGTCTTCACCAAACGAGGTCATCTCAGCCATAGTTGAGAAGGTTAGAGGGTTGGAACTTTCTCAAGCAAGTCAAAATTCAGAGTTCATGTAGGCAGGAACTTCCAATCCTCCACATTATCCTAGCCAAGTAGACCTCCTCACAAGAATAGGCACATTGGGCATGCCTCCTCAGTATTCGCAACAAATGCCAACTAGAACCACATTTTCTAACACCGCTCTAGTGGAAAATATGATACCTCCCAGTTTAGTACAAAACAATCCATTCCTGAGCAATGCTCCTCCATACTTAAACATGTATTCAAAATCACCACAGGGAGATATGTCCTCTTCTCCCAGCATGTTTTCTCAACCACATGGATTTCCTTATGCCCCTGCAAATATATATGCTACTCCACATAAACAACCCATTCCACCTCCCCCCCTTAGCAAGCACCATCAATGGTCGAAACCTATGTGATAGGGACTTATTCAGAATATTTGAAAGAACCTTTAGAATTCACTATATGAAGTGTCATGCTTCCAAGACCTCTCCCCAATCTACCCAAGTACAAAGGAGAGGGAGACCCAAATGCACATATTAAGGCCTATGCCATGGCCATTCGAGAACTGCTCCCTTGGGATGGAGTTGTTGCTAAAATATTCCCCAAAATGTTAGAGGGTATCACCCTCGATTGGTATTACAGAATACTTGAAGCCTCAATAAATTCATTTAAACAACTCGTTGTAGAGTTCATCAAGGTGTTCGACATGAAAAAATTGTTGAGAACAGGAATCAGGGAATTCTTGCATATTAAACAAGAACACAATGAATCTGTTGCTCATTTCATCCAAAGATGGCATACAGACCTATATTCTTCAGCAAGCTCTCTAAACATGGATTAGATGGAACTATGTGATTTATTCCTTCATTCTATTAGCAGAGAGATAAAGGAAGACGTCCAGAAATTCCCACTAACAGCTTATGATGAAGTGCTCGAGAGCGCTCTCCGAATAGATCAAGCTGCAATAGACAGTGGTCGCAAGACATATGGAACAAATGGGAGGTTAATCATCCCCAAATAAAACACTACGACTTATTCTACCACAAACACCAATCAAGGACCTAAAATCCTTAACAAAAACCGTGGGGTGACAACAGATGGAGTGACTGACCAAGCAAAAAAAGCAAATGTTGTAAATGTCCCACCACCAGTTAACAATCAACAAAACAACAATTTTACCCCAACAATCAACGCTGTGGATTTAAAATGTCCCCAACAACAACAATGACAACAACAAAAATGACATATCCAAACATAGGGTCCAAGTCAAAACTCAACTGGATATCAAAACCAAGACCAAAGACAAAAAATGCAAAACTTTAATCCTAATAGTCAACGGTTTAATCAGAGTTTTGAACAATAGCACGTGCAAAATCAACAAGCTAGGAGTTATAATCCTAACTCGTATTGTGGTTTCCGTAAAATTTGAGGCCATGACACTAGAACTTGCCACGATTACAATAAGTTCATGTATCGTCTGTCAGAAAAACAAAGACAACTCTTCATAGATATGTTCTTAACAGATTCTATGACACCTATGCCAAATACTTTCACAGGCGCAGTCTCCCCTCAAAATGAACCTCTTAAGATCTTTAATGATCCACTTCCAAATCACAATAACAATAATAAATCAAATCCAAATAGGACGAACAAAGTTGTAATGACAGGAAATAACGATCACGAAGCCTCAACTTTGCTAAATCCACTTGTCGCACCACAATTAGGAAATCAACCGCGAACCAAGATAGTTGGTCTAGTGGAGTTAGATACTGAGCTGCACGTAGAAGCCATAACAAGAAAATGAGAATATTCTTCTCAACCAAATCCAATCTATCCACTAGAACCAGATAACATTAAAAAAACATTGGTAAAACCCGTGGGTGCTTATGATTTAATTAATGACCTAACAGAGACCTTCTCTCACATCTTCTTTTTAGACTTGTTTAAAAACTATCCTGCCCATAGGGCTGCTCTGTTAGAAGCACTAGGTCTAGGTCATTTAATTAACATCACTCCACCTCCTGAAACACAACTAAACCATATAGATTTCGATGTCCACCCTCCAGGGAAGCCAGATAGGGATACTGAGTTTATATTCGACATAAAAAAAATGCCAACAAATGCTGAAATTACACGTAGAGGTGATCCGACCTTGCATTTACAGGTGTGGGTTTACAATAATTACATTAAACGTGTAATGGTGGACAATGGGGCAGCAATTAACATTGTCCCCTTCTCTTTCCTTCAAAAGCTAGGATATGCAGAAAAAAATTGTTCCACAACAAGAAATATGCTAAGAGGTTATGATAGCCTTAAAGCTACTTCAATTGGGACTATAATATTACCAGTCACCTTAGGACCCAAGAAAATCCTCACCGAGTTTTATATCATAGATTGGGAAACCAACTATAATATGATCCTCAGTCGACCATGGATACATTGCATGAAAGCAGTTCCCTCTACATTATTCCAGGAAATAAGATTCTTACACTTAGAAAAGATATTCATAGCAAAAGGTGACCCAAAACCATTTGACATACACCTAGCAGACCTGAAGAAAAGACCAGGCATTCACTCTAATTTTGAACTCCCAATAAACCAAATTAACAAACCAATCAACACTAGACCGGAAGAAAAATTAATACCTACAACAGAACTAGAAATTACGAACTTAGTCAAGAGCATCCCAGCCATCAAGGATGAAGCTAACATTGTAGAAATAGTGTCATTAGGAACTACTACAAAAATTGTCAAGTTACTGGAACAAGATCTACCAATTTTCCTACCATTTGATTCCACATGTATGGGATGTACCCTAAGAGTTGGTTCTCTTCCAACAGAGGAACTTTGCATGGTAGAAGTAATCGAAACAGAAGAAACAGATGCAAAGAATGTCCCAGCATCCATTTTTCTTAGTAAATATTGGAGTCTCCACTTCGATGGAGCTATATGTCGCTATGGAGCTAGGGCAGGTGTGATATTTACTTCTCCTAAGGGAAAGTTCCTACCTTTTGCTTTTAAGTTAAACTTTGAATGTATAAACAATGATACTGAGTATGAAGCCCTCCTCCTTGGCCTCCTCATAGCCAAACGGATCAGTGTTAATGACATCAGAGTGTTAGGAGACTCACAATTAGTTACAAACCAAGCCTCTGAAGTATATGAGACTAGAGCTGAGCACTTACAATTCTATAAAACAATGGTATTAGATCTAAGCAAAGAATTCAACTTCATATCCATTTAGGAAACCCCACGAGAATAGAACCTTCTCGTAGATTCAATAGCAACATCATCTTTGCGTTTTACCCCAAGTAATGAGTTAGAGGATACAAGTTTCAAGGTATCACTTTGTACTGAACCATTGGTGAAGAAAACATCAACGAACCCTCTTCTAACACATACAGTTGAGAATGAGTCTTCTATCTTACATCATGTTGACAGTGATAAAGTCACTCTCGAATATCTAAACGCCTATGCAGAGCTACATCTTTCTCACCCTATAGTTGATCTTTCCCTAATACCACACTCCTCTTCCTACTTTATAAATCCCACGGTAGAGTCTCCTCCACAGAAAGATCTCGATATCTATGAGATATAAAATGGAGAAATCTTGGAACTACCTCTAGCACCACCTAAGTTTGAAGAAGGTAATGCTTCTTTGATAGAAGAAACCATTGATATAAACATTGGAACGGAGGAAGACCCAAGAATTTTGAAGTTGGGATCCTTGTTAACTCTGGAAGAAATAGAAATACAAACCCAAATCCTCAAAGAACATCAAAAGGATTTTGCATTTAATTATAAATAAATGACAGGTATCGCACCACAAGTTGTGGTACATAATCTCGTCACTAAACCAGATGCGAAGCCAATTAAATAGAATTCAAGACCAATGAAGCCAAAAGTGGCTCTCATGGTAAAAGAGGAAGTAATAAAACTTCTCCAAGTAGGATTCATCAAACCAGTCGATTATTCACAATGGGTATCTAATATCGTCCCCATTCTCAAAAAGAACATGAAGATACGAATTTGTATAGATTTTTGGGATATTAACAAAGCTTGTCCTAAGGATGATTTCCCATTACTATCCATTGACGTTATTTTTGATGCAATGACTGGATTTGAATTACTGTCCACCATGGATGGGTTCTCAGGGTATAATTAGATTAAAATATCTGAACAAGATCAAACCAAAACCACATTTATAACTCCATGGGGAACTTATTGTTATGTTGTCATGTCTTTTGGTCTTAAGAATGCAAACGCTACGTATTAGCAGGCAATGACTTATATATTCCATGATCTTATCCATTAAATTGTGGAATCATATGTGGATGACTTGTTGGCCAAGGCCAAGAAACACTGTGATCATCTGAAGGTGCTCCGTATCATCCTCTCACGACTAATTGAGTATGGTGTCACATTAAACCCATAGAAGTGTGTTTTCAGTGTAACAAGAGGAAAACTTCTAGGATACATTATATCTTCACGAGGGATTGATGTTGATCCAGCCAAAATACGGGTTGTTCTCGAAATGATTCCACCTTCGAAAGAATCTAGAATTAGGACATTTCTCAGGAAACTCAGTGCAATCTGAAGGTTCATCCCAGATTTAAGCTTTGCCATTCATCCAATCAACAATCTACTCAAGAAAGATTATAGCGTCGATTGGACTGAAGATTTTAACAAGGCCTTTAAAGAAATTAAGCGCTTCTTGTTGTCACCACCCATGCTAATGCCTCCCAAACCAGACTACCCTTTAAACCTATACTCACGAGCCACTCACATCTCACTGGCCTGCATGTTGGCCCAAGAAGACGATGACAAACAAGAACGTGTGATCTATTTCATTATTCAAACATTGCTCGATTATGAAACACGTTACACACAGGTAGAGAGAGAATGCCTTGCCATAATTTTTGCAACAAAATGCTTGAGACATTACATGTTAAACCAGGAAACAAGGGTCATTGTAAATACAGACCATTTATGAACATTTCTCACACAAGGATCTTTATCTAGAAAAGCTGGCCGTTTTATAACCCTAATGGGAGAATTTTAGTTAACATTCGTAAACCAAAAATTTGTTAAATGAAAAGTCATTACAGACTGGTTAGCTAACAATCCGCTAGATGGAGGTGAGTTGGTAGATCTAGACTTTCCCGATGAATGTGTATACTTTTTCAAAACCAGACCCCCCATCTCTACATGCCCCTGGTATACTGATATCGTCAATTTTATCATGGACCATACATACCCAAAAAGTGCCACGCCACAACAAAGAATGCGGTTACACATTATTGCAGCTAAATATGTTGTTTTAGACTAAGTGATCTATTGTAGAGCCTTCGACGACATGTTTCTAAGATGTGTCGAAATAGAAGAATCCAAGAAGATTCTTCATGAATCCCACAATGGGATATGTGGGGGCCACTTCGGTGGTCACGCCATTGCTCGCAAAATACATCGGATGGGCTATTTTTGGCCCACTCTTGAACATGATGTAGTAGAATTTGTACGTAGGTGCCACAAATGCCAAGAATTCTCTCACGAGATTCACATGCCAGCACAATCACTGCAACCAATAGCAACTTCGTGTCCCTTCTCCACGTGGGGTCTAGACTTGATAGGGAAAATCTCTCCCTCATCAACCGATGGCCATAATTTTATAATCACATCCACAAAATATTTCACCAAATGGGTAGAGGCCATGCCTCTCACCACCGTACCAGGTTCGGTGATCACCAAATTCATTTTAAACCAAATTATCTGTAGGTATGGTGTCCCACAAGTCATTATCTCCGATAATGGCACGTACTTTAAGAATGATGAGGTTCTTGAGCTATGTAGCAAGTTCAAAATAAACCATCACACGGCCTCTCTTTACTACCCTCAAGCCAACGGGCAGGTTGAAGCGACAAACAAAACGTTGAAAGCTATTCTCCTCAAAACGGTAAAATAAAACAAACAAGATTGGCATTTAAAATTATATACGGCCTTTTGGGCCCACTGAACCTCAATAAGAACACCAACAGGAGCAACTCCTTTCTCACTGGTATTCAGGGTAGAAGCAGTTCTCTCGCTTGAGGTTGAAATACCGAGTCTCCGCATCTCACTACAAGGGATTCTAGATGAAGAAGCTTATAGGGAGGCATGTATTTCCCAACTAGAAAGCCTAGATGAGGCCAGGTTAAATTCTGAACAGCGGCATAGAGCCTATGTTGACCAGATGTGCTGGCAGTATAACAAAAAGGTCTATGAGCAAGAAATATATGAAGGAGATCTAGTTTTAAGACTAGACAACCGGATCGACAAGAAAACCAGCGAAGGAAGAAAATTCTGGCCCAAATGGTTGGGTCCATATCGAGTCATGAAAGACTACGGAAATGGTGTGTATCTCTTGTGCACACTAGAGAGTGAGGAATTTAATGAATCAGTTAACTCCTTAAATCTTAAACCATTTTACGCATGAAGCATCAACACTATTTGTATAAATACATCTACATTACATATTCATTTAGTTAGGTTCATTTTGTTCACTCGTTTCGTAAAATTTGGTGATCAAGGGACTTATTCTTAAGCAATTCATTACAAACTTCTGATAGTATTGGCAGGAGCTTTAAAATCATACTTCTTCATTTTCATAACATCATCAGCTATTTCAGAGTCATTTCATCAATTAAAGCTAGCTATGACAAAGTCTTAACGGTAGCCATACTAAGGCTTGCATGCTTGTTCTCACTTTTGGTTTCTTCCTAGGATAGGTGTCTTACCTATGGTCTGTTCTAGAAGCTTCATGGTGTCACATCTATCCCGTATATAAATCTCTTTGGAAATAAGAACATACTGGCATTTTTCTCAAGTAAGTCAAATATAGATCAAACAGAAAATTTTACTTTTACAGATTTCCTTGCCCTTCCAACCTTTGGTGTTGAGCTTGCATCTCTTACTAGTGACGTAGGGTTGGAAAAGGATGGGAATGCCTTTACTCGCCTATGCCTTGTTCATGGTGATAAGTCCATGCTTCCTACTAGTCACATGGGGCAAGGTGTAGGGGGTCCTCTTGATAGTAAACGTTGAAAGTCATAAGCAAATAGTTCAAACAAACCTTTGAAATCTTGTGTCAAAAAAAATGAATCAGATGTCCAAAATTCCAAAAGAGTTCAAAACCCTGAAAGCCAGATTTTGTCAACCAAGTGGCCATCTATGGATCTAAGTCTGGATAAACTACAAATTAAGTAACGTTCTAAACTATGGAGTCACTTGAGTAAGATAGGTTTGTAGCGTCCTAGTTTGGTTCCACAAACTCTTTGTCTATCTCCCATCATTACCATTTCAACAAACCTCATAGCTTGTGCCCTTTCTAGCTCTCAGCGCTGAGCCCTCGCATCTTACTAGTTGCGTGGAGTTAGGAGTGGGGCAAGTACATCTACTCATCATACCAATTCATCATCACATTTTGTCAAAATAATATGAAGTACCAGAAAATTGCTTATGAAAACTAAAGTTCAAGATCACAAAGCTCATCTGTGTCATCATACATCAGCATCACGAAATTAAAAAAAAAGAAATAATTTGAGATATTTGTTCTCCATTACATACATACTGAAAAGCATATAAAAACAAAATTTTATAAACATCTAATATACATGTGAAAATGAATCATAAAACTCTAGGTACAAAGAGATATAGATCCAAAAAGAGATGTATATATATATATAATCAGGTTTTATGTACAATTCCATCATGCGCTAGGCATGGTCAAAATGCTCAATGAGCCCAGAAAATACAAAATGGTCGTATAAAAAATCTAGCAAGATTCACTAAAAAAAGAGCCAAGTGGCCTCTCAATCCCTATGGGATCCCTTAGAAGGCGCACAACCACATCTAGGACTCTAGCTATTCCAGCGCTTTGAGTGCACTGAGGGTTCATGGTCCCAAACGATAGATGTAGCCTCGCTATGAGAGTGGCTCCTCATCAGGAACTCTACAGTCATGTACCTGGCTAACTCGGTATAGAGGGAAGTCACCATATTGGCCACATGTCAAATGGGGGAAAAAACATCAGTATGCCTACCGGCTACCTAAGGCTCCCCTGCATCCACGGATAGCTCGGCATGAGTCTTCTCCATAGGGAGCATCAGGGTATTAGTACATACCCGGTGAATCAAGTCTCACCACTCATTAGCAGTCTCTGCAAGCAAAGGAGAAAACAAGTTAGAAAATAATCAAAATATGAAACCAAGGACGAACAAAAGGAGAGATAGCAACTAAGGCAATTAGCTAAAAACAAATATTAAAAGAAGAGTGACAACTCACTTGGATCTCCAGGCCTCCAAGAGGGATCTCTAGGATCAACACCTACCACGGATGCTGCCGCTGACTGATGTCCTCCTCCTATGTCTAGGGAAACATAGCATCCTACCACAAACTCGTCCTCTCCGCCTAGGTCCTCAGAAAACAATTCCTCTGAGACTAGAGTCACCCTCTCCAAGCTCTGCTCTGCCCTCTTGGCCTGTAACATCTCTTGAGTGTCATGCCACTTAGGATCGCTATCCTCTCTCCCTCTCGACTCGCTGAGCTCCATGTCCTCGGTCTCTCCCCCTATGAACTCCTCAGACTCAGAGTCTATATCAATAGGGTCATCACTGCTATGCACAGGACCGGTGGCAATCCGAAGTAAAGGTGCCTGAGGAGCACCAACTCTCACTCGGGTGCATACAACCCCCCTAGTTGTAATTGGGATGCCAGGAGTAACAATAGTATAACCTCATCCCCTAGGACCTCCCCTAGCCTCCCGAACTAATTTGAACACTGGCACCACTAGGGGAAGCATATCAACGTAAGCAAGGCTAAACTGCTAAGGCACTCGATCAAAGGGGTGTGTCTCTACCTTCCCCATCTAGTCCACAAGTTGCATTGTAGTAGAGCAGGAAATCAAAGTGAAGGTCTCCTCGCCCCACAACCCTGCCATGGCCTGATAAGGTGTGTCCTCCATATCCTCAGTAGTCAAGGAAGCAACTGGTTGGTTGGGTGCTCTAAGCACCGTCATCTCTGTCCATCTAGCTACCCTCACGGCTCCGGGATCCGCCACCTCTATACGTCTCCCAAAAGGGATGATACACTCATAGACCCAGCTCATAACCAAGGTCAGATGGCTTAATAACTGTCCCTGTAAACGAACCACCCTATACAAGTCATGATAGGGGGTTCCAAGTATATCAGCTCCCCAGGCGTAAATCCGACCATGTGCCTCAATTTGTGTGATGATGGGGGCCCATCAATAGAGTAAAGTATCCCCTCCCTTGTCCCTGATCAATATCAAAGCAAGGATACCCATGATGCCTTGATGGATCAGGGGGATGGGAAATACAGGAATAAAATGGACCTTCATCCCCTTCTTTGAATCAGTGGAGACAACTACATCACCCATATAGGTGGCCCACTGTGTCACCTGAGCTCTGAATACTGGTGTATCAAATGAATGTCTCCTCCTAATAATTGGGACTCCCACAATGCGGTAGACATCCTCTAAGGTGACAGTCCACTCACCCCTAACACCTGGAAATTAGAAAGTGTTCCGATCTGTATCCTAGTGTTATCCCGTAAAATTGACAAGGGCATTTTTATAGATAACCATACCGAAAATTTTGTTTCGATCCCTCGTTAGGAATCCCTTGCATTCGGAACGTTGCAAAATCCCTTTTCCGGGAAATCTGGTTTTCCGAACTTAGTCATTTTTGGTCTTTTGGTTGGGCGCATGGAATTACTATGTAACATACAACTTTGGTGCGCCCCCTTTAAACCTTTGGCGCATATTTTCCTGTGTCAACACACCTTTTGATGCACCTTAATATGTTGAGTCTTCCCTGTGTGCGCCGTGGCGCATGTGCCTTCTTGTCAGCAACTCATTTGTTGCGCCTCTTTTTGGTGTGCCAAAGGCACGCATAATCTTGTGTCGACACCCCTTTCGGTGCGCAAAGGGTGCGTGTAACACTGTGTTGTCAAACACTTTGGTGTGCCAAAGGGCGCATGCTTTTGTATGTCGACAGTAATTTTGGTGCACCCTTTATAGAGTTGGTGGCGCATTTATTGCTGACTCATATATATATATATATATATATGTATTTACGCACCTGCAAATGTCATTATCTCCAGACACAAAACACGTGATTTCTATTCTCTGAGCCTGTCAGCACCTACCATGTCATTGTCAATGCGTTGTGGACCCATTTGCACGTTTTTACTATTTATCCGGGTAAGAGGTTCTTTTCTCTTTCGTGCGTTTTATGTTTTTGGTTCTTTGTGTGCTTGGTGGTCTGGTTTTAGTTTGGAAATATTGAAATGTTGATCTAGCCTCCCCCTTTGTTGTCTTTCCATATTCCTCCCCCTCTTTCCAGATCTACTGGTAGGGGAAGTTGTCTGAAAACATGGTTTTATTTCCTTCTGGTTGAGCCATTTCATTGCCCAAGTAACCCTGCAAGAAGAACAAAGAGAAGCTAAACCTTGTAAAAACCCCTCTGAGGGTGATTAAAAATATGAAAAAGACTCTGCTTTCCTTTTCCCTGTGGCGCATTGGCACGACCTACAACATCAAAAACAATTGCGCATGTGGCGCATCTATCACCCCTGCAACATGAATAAAATCCACGCCTATGGCGCACCCAGCATGCCTGTTGCATCAAAAACTTTTGCGCCCTCAAGGCGCGCCTTCTTCACATGCTATAAGCGCTAGCCTTACGCCCTCTTTGGCGCACCAACCTTTCGTGTTACATCACATATACATGCGCACCTTTGGCGCACCCAGCATCTGCGAAACACCAGCTTAATCTGCGCCAAGTATGAACTTATAAAGGCGCAGGCTCTTTCCTTGTAAAAACATCATGTTGTGTAAACCCTCCGTGCACCACGCCAAGTTGCCTTTGGCACACGAGAAGTTCCTGGAACACAAAAGATACATGTGCCTTTGGCGCGCCCATTTTCCATGCAACATGAACAATCTATGCACCTTTGGTGCATCCTGTCCCTCTGTTACACCAAATCTCCATGCGCCCTTTACAAAAATGTACCCTACAGTCTCTATGCGCCATGCGCCTTTGGCACTGATTTAACCTTTACAACACCTCTTTTCTGTACGCCTTACCTGTTTAGCCCGTAATATGCAGCTTTCAGGCCGCCCTGCGCCCCTGAGACTCAAAAAATCAATAACTCTTTCTTCTGCTAACATTTCAATGGAAGATCCAAAGGGCTAATACAACCTTTTTGGGATGGGAGCGCTTCTTCTTTGTGCGTCAGCAATTAAGCTCCGAAAAAGAACTATGTCTTATCAAAGAACGGAGACCTACAAAATCCAAAGCAAGGAAAAAACTTATCAAAGAAAGAGATTGAAATACAAGTATCAGAGAGCTCTTGAATACTGGGGATCAAGCCTTGTCTCCTCCTATAATTGGGACTCCCACAATGCGGGTAGACTCTCTAACGGTGACAGTTCCACTCACCCCCACACCATGGCACTTAGAAAGGGTCCGTCTGTCATCCTAGTGTATCCGTAAAATTGACAGGGCATTTTTATAGATAACCATACCGAAAATTTTGTTCGATCCCTCGTAGAATCCTTGCATGCGGAACGTTGCAACATCCTTTTCGCTGAAACTCTGGTTTTCCGGAACTTCGTTCATTTTTGTCTTTGGTGGGCGCATGGAATTACTATGTTAAAATACAAACTTTGTGCGCCCCTTTAAACTTGGCGCATATTTTCCTGTGTGCAACAAACCTTGATGCACCTAATATGTTGAGTCTTCCCTGTGTGCGCGTGGGCATGTGCGCTTTCAGCAACTCATTTGTTTGCGCCTCTTTGGCGTGGCCAAAGGCACGCCATCTTGTGGCGACACCTTTCGTGCGCAAAGGGTGCGTGTTAACACTGTGTTGTCAAAACACTGTGGTTGTGCCAAAGGGCGGCATGCTTTTGTATGCGAAGTAATTTGGTGCACCTTTCTAGAGTTGGTGGGGGATTGGTGGCGCATTTATTGCGGGATCATTATATATATATATATTATAGGTATTTACGCACATGCAAATGTCATTATCTCCAGACAACAAACACGTGATTTTATTCTCCGAGCAGTCAGCACATACATGTCATGTCAATGCGTTGTGGAACCCATTTGCACGATTTTTACTAAATTTATCCGGGTAAGAGGTTCTTTCTCGTTTCGTGCGTTTATGTTTTTGGTTCTTTGTGGTTTTTTGGTTTTGATTGGTGGTCTGGTTTTAGTGGAAATATTGAACTGGTTGAGCTAGCCTTCCCCCCTTTTTGTTTTCCCCTATTCCTCCCCCTCTTTCAGATCTCTGGTAGGGGAAGTTTTTGAAAACATGGTTTAATTCCTTCTGGTTGAGCCAGTCATTGCCCAAGTAACCATGCAAGAAGACCAAAGAGACGCTAAACTTGGAACCACCCTCTGAGTGTGATTAAAAATATGAAAAGGACACGCTTTCCTTTCCTGTTTTATGCGCTGATTGGCACGACCTACAAACATCAAAAACAATTGCGCATGTGGCGCATCTATCACCCCTGCAACATGAATAAAATCCACGCCTATGGCGCACCCAGCATGCCTGTTGCATCAAAAACTTTGCGCCCTCAAGGCGCGCCTTCTTCACATGCTATAAGCGCTAGCCTTACGCCCTCTTTGGCGCACCAACCTTTCGTGTTACATCACATATACATGCGCACCGTTGGCGCACCCAGCATCTGCGAAACACCAGCTTAATCTGCGCCAAGTATGAACTTATAAAGGCGCAGGCTCTTTCCTTGTAAAAACATCATGTTGTGTAAACCCTCCGTGCACCACGCCAAGTTGCCTTTGGCACACGAGAAGTTCCTGGAACACAAAAGATACATGTGCCTTTGGCGCGCCCATTTTCCATGCAACATGAACAATCTATGCACCTTTGGTGCATCCTGTCCCTCTGTTACACCAAATCTCCATGCGCCCTTTACAAAAATGTACCCTACAGTCTCTATGCGCCATGCGCCTTTGGCACTGATTTAACCTTTACAACACCTCTTTTCTGTACGCCTTACCTGTTTAGCCCTGTAAGCTGCAGCTTTCATGCGCCCTGCGCCCTGAGCCTCAAAATCACTAACTCTTTCTTCTGCTAACATTTCAATGGAAGATCAAATGGCTAATACAACCTTTTTGGATTGGGTCTCGCTTCTTCTTTGTGCAGATCAGCAATAAGCTCGAAAGAACATACTGCTCTACATCAAGCAGGAGACCTACCCAAATCCAAAGGCAAGAAAACTCTATAGAAGAAGAGATGAAATACAAGTATCAGAGAGTCAGAATGCCCGACTCCCAGGCCGAATGTGACCTAGACATCAGAGAGTTAGAATTGGGTCACATTAATATGGAGGAATTCTGGGGCAGAACTCAGAAGGTAACAAGAATTCTGTGGATGGACAAACTAATGGGCAGTGCCCTACATTTTGCTGGAGGTATCCCAGTCAGCACCGTCAATAACGAATTCATGATGGTGGTCACCCCGTGCTACAACAAGGACACAAGGTATGTCGTAAATGACAAGGGCGAGGTCGTCATTAACCTCACTGCCCACCACTTTGAAATAATACTCGGCATCCCTCATCACCGGCACTTTGTGGCCGTCAGCCGAGAGGATTGTATTAAGGCCTGGGAAGATAACGAAGATCAGTGCATGCAACTAATGAACGAGGTCTATTTAAAGAACAAAAAGGTGGTGACCCGATGGCCTCAAACCATCCACCGCAGCGAATTCTCAGAAGATCTCAGCGACACTATCACATTCCTGAGCAGGGTCTTTGGGCTTCCTGACGCCCACTTTTTCCATAAATGGATGTTGTGGTACTTGGAGACCATGAACAAGAACGTGCCCGATCAGCACTTTTGCTGGGGAGAAATAATAAGCAGCACAATCTCTGAACAACTTCAACAATTTCTTACAACGGGAAGTTTCTACATGAACTCCTATGTTGTCTACGCTGCAGCATCGGAGAGAAACTACCCAGGCCTGATGCGAAGTGGAGTTTGGCCACAGGTCAAAATATATGAGTACTACCTCCATGCAATTGAGGTTGGAGAATCTGTGAGCTCCCTTCCCAATTCACTATGTCTTCTACATGATGCAGTTTTTCTATCACATCATCGTGGACACTGTCTGAGGCCAAATATGACTCTCCATGCCGCCCACACGTGACTCAAAAGCATAGTAGCAGCCACTGAGAAATAGGGGGGCCCTGTTCCATTTCCAGCCCTTCTCCCATAGCTCCAGCCTGGATCTCTAAGTAGCTGAGCCAACTTTTTGAGGAGAGTTCCCATCGCTCCGATGGACTTTTCTGTAATCCCATCTAAGGGGGAAATGAAACTGGAGCCCGTTACGCAATTCTCTCAAAGTGCTGGAGCTATCAGAGGGTTATGCTGATCGCGTACCCCAATCCCATCAATGATAGAAATGATCTATCTCCAACAGATTATACAGTGACCCAAGTCACAGGGTGGGACATCCTTTCGAAAAGCCCTCACAGTGAGGCCCTTTCAGCAGTTGATTCCCTCTGCAAGAAGCTTCAGGAAACCAAGGAAGAGAAAAGGACATGTTCGCAGAGAAAAAAAAAAAGCTGCTCCAAGCCTTACAGACATGATTTCTTGTGCCAGGCCTACCATAACTGCCCGCCAAGGACTTCTGAGCTTCTCACCAAGGAGCAAAGCTAATGAGTACACAAAGATCAGCGAGCAGGGTATGTCCGTTTCTGATTGGAGGAGCCAAATCCTACATTGACATCGAAAAATCAATCGCCGAGTTTTCTAGCTTGTATTTGAATATCAATAAGGTGAATAAAGAGCTCTCAATTAGCCTTGGCAGAGATCATCCAATATCGGAAGAGCTAGCACATGCTAGTCCCCAACACGAGACCTTCCAGACTACTGTTCGACTGTTCAGTCAATCAAGTATATAGTAACACGGATCGGGGACAATTCGGCCTTTTCCAGGGCTATTGATAGAACTAAGGCACCACTCTACGATTGAGGAGAGTGGTTAAGCTAGACTCTGTCGCTAGAACAGAGCATTGACAAAGTGCCGGATGAAGCCCTGGGTGCGATGCTACCAAATGGAACGGTTGATTCTCACACACCTCCCCACTGGGTAACTTACACCTTCCTCGACTTCCAGAACAGCAGCCTGAAAGGCATTCAGGTCTTTAAGGAGATCATTTCTCAAGGCACGGGTGAACCCAGCAGGTCACTCAGGAAGCAGAGTCTATCAGCAAGTCAACAACCTTCCACGGCACTGCCGAGACTTCAGGTTGGGTAACTCATTGAGGCGGAAAAAGACTATTCCAAGCTCCCAGAGAAACTCAGTGATGAGCGAGAGACTTGTGAAGCGATCAGTGATCGGCACAAGGATCCTTCTCAGGATTAGTTAGGGCCATTGCTACAACAACCGAGGTCCTTATGGAATACCGCTTCCTCAATTCTCATATCTCTTCCCCTAAGCAACAACGAGTGCACTCCAGGCGGCCATTCAGCCTTTGGATGACAATGTCGAGTAGCTCCTTCTTCTTCTTCTTCTCTCTCTCTCTTCTTCGTACTTTCTTTTTGGAAATATCTGGAGTATGTTGATACAAATGAGGACATCATACATGTTGCATCATGAGATGATGTCATCCATCAAGTTGTAAAAAGTCAACATGACTTTTAGATATTTTGTAAATATCTTTGTAAATAAGTTCTTGGCTCCTTTTTGCCTTCTTTTCTCTTCTTCTTCTATAAATACCCCAATACTTGTTGTATTGTGGATGATGGATGAATATCTTTCAGATGAAGAAATAGAAGTGAAGGAAAAAATACTTTGAGCTTTTTGTAACAGAAGAAAAATATTAATACAATATTTAGACTTTGTGCTGAATACATGTGTTATGTGCATTAGATCTTTCTTAAGTCTAGATCTGTGTGTTTATTCTGTTGGATCTGCTTTTGTTTTATTGTCATTTATTTATCATTAGTATTGCTTTGCTTGTTTATGCAAGTAGGTTTGGCTCTGTTTACTACCAATCCCAAAACATAAACCTTCTGACCTTTCTACTTTGGAATTCATTTCTTTTCTCCCTTCGGACCTGCTCTTTCTTTCTTCATCCCCTCTTCCTTTCCTTTATTTTCACAGTCTGGAAACACCCCTACTAGGATGAGATCCCAAATCCCTCGAAGGTAGAATTTGTGAGACTTGCACAGATTCCTGCTGGTAGAATAGCAATAAACCAGTTTCACTTTGCTGACTCAAAGAGGGGCTATGCCCTGCACACTGTTGGCTCATTTATCCATAGGTCTGCCCAAGCGACAGATTTTCGGACCAACAGTTTTTGGCGACTCCGCTGGGGAACGAACAAATCTATCAGATCTATGATAGTGGTAGGATAGAAAATCAGAAAAAATCAGAAAAATCACTATCTGTTTGCAAATCTGATACTATTTTGTTAAAAATCCAAAAAATTGTAAAAGTAGCTCTGAATTGAAAAATTTTCTTCTGAGATCCATAGATCTGGCCTAGTTGGAGACCTTTAGTTCGTTGAGTTTTTTATAAAAATCAGTATTTTTCTGTAGATCTGAGTTTTTGACTGTTTGCTAAAAGTTTGAAACCCTTTGAAAAAGAGTCAAAATTAGACCCGAAAATCAGCTTACTAATCTTCTCTGCCTTCTTATCCTCGTTGTTATTTGTCATTAACCGCAATCGGTTATTATGAAGAGGATAGTTTTTAAATATTTCAGAAAAGTGCATGCTACTGGTTTTCATCAGAAAAGCCAGAAAATCAGCAAGTACATCCAAAAAGAAAGTTTGAATCCACGCTACAAAACCGTAGATCGGAAAGACACACTGGCAGGTGAATCCTTTACACGTAGCACGAGAGCTCGTGGAGAAACCAATCCTATTTTTGATCTGCTTCAAAGGCACAATTTCAGAGTAACACCAGCACATTTTTCAACGCTTAGCTCAGCTGACCGGTCATCCAGGAGTGCTCTCACCTCCACGAAGAAAGAATCTTTCGCAAGGGGCATCCTCATCCCTTTGTAGTGCCTTGTCTACTCAGCGGAACCACACTTCCAGCTCGTGTTCTTTTTCCAGCTTTTCAAATGGTAGTACCATGGGGAAATGCTATGGGTCCCTTGGCTTTACCACATCCAGTTCACGCGCTCCCTCACGGAAACTGAAAGAATTTTCCTAAATTCGATGGGAGCGGAAATCAAAGCATGGATTCCCACATATCTGCATTCATTATGTCGTTCAGTATCCTGGATTTAACTCACGAGGATGTGTCGGTTCGCCTTTTTCTGGAAACTCTACAAGGGCCCACAGCTTAATGGTTTCAGCATTTGTCGGCCGGATCTATTACAAGTTGGGCCACCTTGCGAGATTCTTTTGAAGACAGGTACAAACCTTTAGAAGATGCATTTGCATTATTATCACAGATCACTCACCTGAAGAAAGAGGCAAATGAAACCATGCACGATTTCATCACTAGGTTGAATGCATTAATCAATCGTGTCCCTGTTGCAATGCTTCCAACACTGGAAAATCAAAAATGTTTCTTCGTAAACGCTATGAGCTCAAAAGTTAGTTTCTTGCTGCTTCAAGAACGAGTTGCCACCTTGATTCTCGCCCAAGCCGCAGTCATTCGAATAGAAGATAATTTGATAATATCTGGCGAATTGAAAAAGGAATCATCCAAGCCTAAATCTTTGGGTCCTTCGCCCACTACTTCATGTCTGATCCAGCGTTTCAAAAGATGGCAAATGACTTGCTTGCATTAAAGAAGCAGTTGGCCCAGGCCTCCCCCAGTTCCTCATATCGGGATATTCTGCAGAGGAATTTCGTTCCTAACAATGTTTCACAAAGGCCGCGCTTACCCGCAACTGCTCCACGGTTGGCGCTTGAGGCTCCTCCGGTCAACGCTCTGGCCGAAATCGAAGAAGAAGAGCAGTATTATGAAGAACCTTCGTCTCAGGGCAAAGATGATCAAGATGTCGGTGAACCGACTGGCGACTCTACTATCGGGTATATGGAATTTGATGAGGAAGAATCTGATGAAGAAGAGGGTACCCAGGGATATGCAAGCGGACAGTCATACGCTGTTTTTACTTGCTCACAAGGAAAAGAAGCGGAAGTTGCTGCCCATTGTCGCAGTAGGAGAAGGCCGTGTCAAACGCACCTCTGATCATTGCTAAAAGAGGTAATCCTCTTCCTACTCAACTCCCTGGAAAATCTTTTACAAGGAAATCCTTTCCCCCCATCTCTCCTCCAAATTAGTCCTCTCATGTTCCTACCAAGACCAGTAATCCTATTCCACCATCGCGAAGTGAGGGACTCACTCCTTCACCAACGCAACCCTTGGCCGCATTTGATATCATAGATCATGCAAAAAAGACCAAGATCCAAATGTCTAAAGCTGAGTATCTTCAGTCAAATCCCGAACAGCTTGTAAGATTGACCAAGTATATTCAAAGTCAAGCTGTTGTAGCTAAGCAGGTTTCCCCAAAAGGAATCCTTTCCACTCCCCCTGAATCCCACATAAATTTTTCTTCAACATCTGCATCAGGCAAGATAGAGCCTTTCTATCTCTCCCTCCTAATCAATGGTCACAAGTTGAGTAACTGCATAATTGATTCCGAGGCTTCTGATAACGTCATGCTGGCAAAAGTCACCCATGCTTTGGGTGTCACTCTTACTAAGCCTTTTGGCAGATGTTATTCCTTGGAAACCAAGTAGGTTCCGTTGATTGGCCAAATCAAAGACACGTAATTTGTGTTTGCGGCATTCCCAGATAAAGAGAGTAAAGATGACAGTTCTCGTTGCTGACATTCCGGTAGCCTACGGAATTTTGCTGGGAAGGAGCTTTTGCAACGAAGTTGGTGGGGAAATTCATATGGATTGGTCTAAAGCTAGAATTCCTATCAAAGGTGTAATGCAAACTTTGGAGCCGGAATCACAAAAGAAGTACTTAGTTACCAGCTCTAAGGACCCCAAAGCCTCAAATCCTTTTTGAATCATCAGGGATGGGGAACTATTTCTTGTCTACCGAGTCTGATAAAATGGTTGTTCTCATTCAAGAAGGAGATCTTAATAAGATCTGGACCTTGCAGTTCGATGGCAGCTGTGCAACTAGCGGATGTGTTGCGTCGGAGCCGTGCTAATATCTCCCGAGGAAGAAGTCATTCATCTCTCTTTCAAGTTGCAGTTTTTTAACACAAATAATACTGCTGAGTATGAATCTTTGTTACTTGGCATACAAGCCACAAAAGAAAGAGGGATTAGGAATCTGAAAGTACAAGGTGATGCGGAGCTAGTTGTGAATTAAGTTAAAAGGATTTACCAAGTGAAGAATGAAAGGCTCAGGCATTACTATAATGTGGTATGGGACAACATTGAAGAGTTTGACGCTTTTTCGATTGAATCCATTCCAAGAGCCCAAAATGACATGGCCGATTCATTGGCTGTTTCTGCATCCCTCATGCTTCCTCACCCAGGTTTGAAAACAAACAAATACACCATTGAGGTGGTTTTCCACTCAAGCGTGCCAAATAATTCTCAGCATTGGCAGGTGTTCAACGATGATAATCAACTCATTGCCTTTCTAGAGAAGGCAAAAAATTTTAAAGAATAGCACTTTAAAGGATCTACTTCCACTTTCCGTGAATCAGTCACCGATCAAGACGATGAATCTGAAGGGAACGACGGCATATGTCAGCTCAAAGGAAATAAAATCCCAAAGGGCCTGGTTTCTTTGGAGTGGTTATTCGACATGACATGACCGTTTTGTGAAAAAGAAGAGGTGAGATGACCCTGACTCATCCCCAGAAACCGAACCGGTCAATATAGGTTCGATAGAGCACCCGTAATTTGTGAACATTGGAAAATGTTGCATGCCTGAAGAGAAGCGGAAATTTTTCAAGTTGCTGAAGAAATATATGGATGTGTTGGCATGGTCCTATGCTAATCTAAAGTCTTCTCAAGCCAAAGGACGTTCAGCATGACATCCCGTTGAAAGAAGATGTCAAAGCCTTTCGCCAGAAGCAGAGGCACTATAATCCTAAGATCTCGGGGTACTATCTCAGGCCAAAATTCAGAAGATGCTGGATGCAAGAATCATCTTTCCTATCCATCACAGTACTTGGGTAGAAAATATTGTGCCAGTGTGTAAATAAAATGGTGAGATACGTATATGCGTAGACTTTTGCAATTTGAATCAGGATTCCTTGAAAGATAACTACCCACTTCCTGATAATGGATCAAGTTCTGCAAGCAGTAACTAGTTCAGAGATGCTGTCCATGCTTGATGGTTTTTTAGGCTACAACCAGATTGAGGTTTCACCTGAAGATCAATTTAAAACAGCATTCACTACTCCTTGGGGTACATTTTCCTACAGCAGGATGCCTTTTGGCCTAACTAATGCTGGTGCCTCTTTTTAGCGGGCCACGGATTTTGCATTCAAAGGTATGATGGGGAAATTCATTTTGGTTTATCTAGATGACTTAACCGTGTTCTCTAAACAATGAAATAATCATTGTGATCATTTGGAGAAAGTATTGGCCAGGTGCCGAGAACATGGGATTTCCCTAAATCCAAAAAAGTCTGTTTTTGGAGTCACGGAAGGAAAGTTGCTAGGGCATGTGGTTAGCAAAGAAGGAACGAAGATAGTGTAGACACCAAATTTGTGTCTTACGACCCCTTGTGACCCGCATCCCATTTCGCAACCTAACCTCATTCCCTAAACCTTACACAATTATTTATTAATTACCTTATAATTGATAAATCCACATCACCTTACCCGCCACCACCTCACTTTGCCACCTCATCATGACCTAGCCCTAACCCTAAACTAACCTAATTAAGACCCATGACTTGGTCTAGACTCACATCCATAACTAATGCCTCCTTACTCGCACCCAAAGCCGACCTTCTAGCCACTTGACCAAGCCCGCAACTGATCTCTCGGGAGAAAAGCAGGGAAGGTGGGCTATTTTACTAAAAATAGCCTACTTTTTCCTTATCGATGCCGGTTCCTACTCGACCGCCGTCGGTTACGTAACCGCCATCAGTTCCCTGTAAATGGGCTCCCCAAACCAAAACAACGGATCGGAATTTCATTTTTGGGAGATCAGTCGAATGATTTTTAAAAACAACGGAGATCGTTGGGAGCGAAAAACAGAGTCCAGATCTTCATTTAATCAAGCAGAGACGAGTAAAGAAACCAGAAGTGCTTGCAGTAGAGGATATCAACTTGCATCTTCGCCAAAACCAGTAAGTCACATCTTGCATGTCCTCTGTTATAACATTTCTTATGCTCTGTGAATTTCAGTCCTCCTAAATCCGTCTCTAAATCTACTACCCAACGTGTCATTGCATCTAACTGTTATTCTTTTGCTTCTAATCATCCCATTTCCTAATATCATCCATAAACCAGCCTTACAAAACACCATAGCTACTAAGAAGATCCTAGAACCCACCGGTATCGGTTACCAGTAACCGGCATCGGCTATCAATAACCGGCATCGGCTATTAGTAACCGCCATCGGTTCCTCTGATCCAAACCAGAAAAACAACCTTTTCCCTACCCAGTTCAACGAAACAACTTAATTGATATTTTACAGTCTTTTGTGTTAATTCATATTAGCAGGGAAACTGACCACCTTCGAAAGGAAGTTTTATATTTCCTGGGCCCAAGGTAGTTTCCTCATTTATTGTTTAATCAAAATCTTGTGGTCTTGTGTTCTTATTTGCAGGTAGTCCTTCCAAGACAAAAAGGAGTTCTCCGCAGTCAACCTAATCTTTCTCTACGGTACGCGCACACCATCTCGACATTCAACAGGTATTCCTCCTAACCCTAACCTCATCTGTTTATAAAATGAATGAAAGGATAGAAGCAACTCTATTCCCAGAAGCCGAAACATTCTGAGCGAAACATTTTGGCACGCCCGGTGGGACCCATTTTGGGTTTCTTTCTTTTGCTTATTTTCATTTTAGGAAGCATATTTGTTGTTGCTGCTTTTGTTATATATTTCATAAAGTATTTGTCTTGCTTTTCTAGTTTCGCATTAGTGAAAGTCATCTCTCTTGCTTCATCGAACATAATTTTCGATTTGGGTTTAAAACACGTGCATTGCATTACTGCTTGCTGTTTTCAATTCTAGTGAACATAGATTAAGTAACAGGTCGTACACGTGGGGGTGATATCCACAGTATTGACAGGAAATTAACCCTAGTTTCACTGCACAACACATACCGAATCACTTCACAATTAACACAACAGCTCAAACATCCCCCCTTTTCCGTGGTATTCCTCCGCCCGATTGAGGGTAACCTTATAAGCCAAAACAAACTTGACATTTCCCCTAGGTCTTGTTGTTTTAGGATTCTGACATCATCTTACGTCTAAAGGCATAAGCCACGATAACTAAAATTAACCCTAGGATTAGTCTCTGGATTTGCGTATGCATCTTGCTTGTTTTCAAATTCTGTTTTCTCTGTCATACTTTGTCTTTTGTGATCAATAAGTTGATAAATATACTCAACGTTGCTAAAAATCAAATTAGCAGCCTTTTATATCTTCTTATCCTAGACTTTTGACACCGGCATTGGTTAACTGACCGACGTCGTTTGCTCTCCGACCGACACCGATTATTAAACTGATATCGTTTACTGTCTTCATCAGCCCCTGACAAACCAGCGAATTGCCAAATTCATCATTCTAAGGTTGTTTTTGTTCTTGATAGATTGAAACTTTTCTGTGTGTTCTTGTCCATGGTTGTCATCACTCGGAAGCAAGCCGCCACCATGGTTTCACATGCCTGCTCTGTGTCTTTGCCTGAATCACCCCCTTCACATTCTATAGGGAACCCTACGGACACCAGTGAGATCCCCCAAATTCCTGTAGGAGACAAGGAATTTGCCAAATTTTTGGATGCTAATCCCAGCGCTGTACAATACTATTAGTCTCATGCCCCTGACCATACGCCTGATGGTCAGCTCCTTGTTGGCATGCCTATTAGTATAGCTGCTCATTTAGCTCCCACTCCTCCTAATAACACTGCCTTACTTCCTGCATCTCTAGCCCCGTCTCGCAATCCGATGGCTTCAGAGGTTCATACGACCCCGATTAGCTTTCCTTTAGTTAATCTTGGACCCCACGTATCGTTACCACCAACTGCCCCTACCTCATCTCTCTTTCAGACCACTCCATTCATGACTTGCTCTCTGCCACCTATTCACACGAGCTTTCCCTTCTCAAGCTCCACCTACCTTTTCATTCCCATACACGTATCCAGTAACCTCAACACCTTATATGGGACATCCCTATTCTGTTGCTCCAACATACTCATCCTCCATACCTTATCAACACTTAGCCCCACCCATTGTCTAGCGGAAGCCCTTGGTCCAACTTGCCTCCGTTTACCACAACCGCACCATCATCTCATCCAACCACAGATTTCATCAAACCCAAATGATGGGACAAAATGCAAAACCGGAGGCTACACGTTGTGGACCCGTTTGCACGTTTTTCACTATTTATCCGGGTAAGAGGTTCTTATCTCTTTCATGTTTTTACGTTTTTGGTTCTTGGGTGCTTGTTGGTTTTTGTTTTGGAAATATGAAATATTGAACTAGCCCCCCCTTGCTTTCTTCTTTCCATATTCCTCCCCTTTCCAGATCTGCTGGTAGAGGAAGTTGTTCTGAAAAATGGTTGGTTAAAATCCCTTTTGATTTAAACCATTTCATTACCCAAAAACCCTTGCAAAAAGAGGAAAAAAGAAAGAAAACCATGTGAAAAACCCCCCTTGGCGCATCGGTGATCTGCAACATCAAAAAACTTGCTTTCCCTTTGGCCTTTGGCGCATCTGTCACCCCTGCAACATGCAACATGAATAAAAATCCCTTGCCAATGGCACACACCCATCATGCCTGTCGCATCAAAAACTTTGCGCCCCTCAAGGCGCGCCTCCTTCACATGCTGCAAGCGCTAGCCTTGCGCCCTCTTTGGGCGCCTCAACCTTATTTGTTACATCACGTATACATGCGCCTCCTTGGCGCACCCTGCATTTGTGCAACATCAGCTTTATCCATGCGCCAAGTACAAAGTTTCGAAGGCGCAGGCGCTTCCCTCCTTGCAAAAACATCATGTTGTGTAAACCCTCCGTGCGCCGCGCCAAGTTGCCTTTGGCGCACGAAAAAGTTCCTGTTACACAAACCATACATGCATGCCAAAGGCACACCAAATCCCCATGCAACATGAAAAATCTATGCGCCTTTGGCGCATCCTGTCTCTATGTAACACGATGTCTCCATGCGCCCTTTACAAAAAATGTACCCTGCAGTATCCATGCGCCATGCGCCTTTGGCGCTGATTTAACCTTTGCAACACCTCTTTTCTGTGCGCCTTACCTATTTAGCCCTGTAAGCTGCAGCTTTCATGCGCCCTGCGCCCTGAGCCTCAAAATCACTAACTCTTTCTTCTGTTAACATTTCAATGGAAGAAAATGGCTAATACAACCTTTTTGGATTGGGTCTCGCTTCTTCTTCGTGCAGATCAGCAACTAAGCTCGAAAAACATATGTCTACATCAAGCAGGAGACCTACCAAATCCAAAGGCAAGGCCAAACTTACAGAAGAAGAGATGAAATATAAAAGTATCAGAGAGTCAGAATGCCTGACTCCCAGGCCGAATGCGACCTAGATATCAGGGACTCAGAGTTGGGTCACATTGATATGGAGGAATTCTGGGTCAGAACTCAGAAGGTAACGAGAAGTCCATGGATGGACAAACTGATAGGCAGTGCCCTACACTTTCGCTGGAGGAATCCCAGTCAGCACCATCAACAATGAATTCATGATGGTGTGGTCCCCCGTGCTACAACAAAGGACACAAGGTGTGTCGTAAATGACAAGGGCGAGGTCATCATTAACCTCACTGCCCGCCACTTTGAATAATACTCGGCATCCCTCATCACCGGCACTTTGTGGCCGTCAGCCGAGAGGATTGTATTAAGGCCTGGGATGATAACGAAGATCAGTGTATGCAGCTGATGAACGAGGTCTATTTGAAAAAAAAAAAAGGTGGTGACCCGATGGCCTCAAATCATCCACCGCAGTGACTTCTCAGAGGAGCTCAGCGACACCATCACATTCCTGAGCAGGGTCTTTGGGCTTCCTGACGCCCACTTTTTCCATAAATGGATGCTGCGGTACTTAGAGACCATGAACAAGAATATGCCCGATCAGCGCTTTTTTGCTGGGGAGAAATAATAAGCAGCACAATCTCTGAGCAGCTTCAAACAATTCAATACAACGGGAAGATTCTACATGAACTCCTATGTTGTCTATGCTGCAGCATCAGAGAGAGACTACCCAGGCCTGATACGAAGTGGGGTTTGGCCTCAGGTCAAAATATATGAGTACTACCCAGAATTGAGGCTGGAGAATAGCATCTCTCAATTCACAAAAATTAACGATGTGTTTTTCTATCACATCATCTGCCTGTTGAGGCCAAATATGACTTACGGTCGCACGACCAAAAGCATAGTGGCAGCCACTGAGAAATGGGGGGCCCTGTTCACCCAATTTCCCACATTCACCTATCTGAGGGCAGCCAACTTCTTGGGAGAGCCACCAGACTGCCGAGGTATGCTGGGCCCAAGCTGATTTTGCTGGAGCTGTCAAGACAGCTGATCACATATCACGAGAAGTGCCTCAAAAGAAAGAAGGGTGGAACTCCTTTCCCCCTCACAGTAGGCCGATATACATGCCTTACCCACCACAAGGCAAAGGACATGTTCGCAGAGCTGGAGCTGCTTAATTTGAGACATGATTTCCCAGCCAGGCCTACCTTCGATCCAAGGAATTGTCTGCCAAGGGCTAAGCTCGATCCAATCCACATCCCTCAGATCGAGGACATCTACATCGACATCATCCATGAGGTTGAGCTCAGGAGAAAGGATCATTCTCGCTTAGCCTTGGCAGAAATCATCCAATATGGGGTAGCAATTGTCCCCAAAGGCTTCCAAACTACGGAAGATGAAATAGACCAAGTATATACTAACACAGATGGGGACAATTGGCCTTTTCCAGCCATTGATAGAACTAAGGCACCTCAGACGATTGAGGAGAGGGTCAAGGAGACTCTGCGCAGGACAGAGCATTGGTGCCGGATGAACGGGTTAATCTACCTCGGGGTTGATTTCACAACCTCCCCATTGGGTAACGCACCTCCTCGATCCAAACAGCAACCTAAAGGCAAGGGCAAAGGCATAGAGGGTGAATCCAGCACCACCACTCAGGAAGAAGCTCCAGCAAGAGTCCTCCTTCCTTCCGCCGCACCCGAACAGGTATAACTCTGGCTTCGCCAGAGAAAGAAGCAGAAGAGGATGTTCCAATAGGCCCATCCACTCAGGATGTCGGCATTGCTACAACAAACTGAGGTCCCTTCTATCCCTTCTTCTTCCCTTCCTTCCCCCCTCCTCGAGTGACTCAAGCGACCCATCCTTTGGTCGTGTCCTCCCCCTTCTTCTACTCCTCCCCCCGCTTCTTCGTCTATCTTCTCTTCCCTTGGGATCTTTCCTCCTCCATTTCTTCCCTCATCTCTGAGCTCCCTTCCCTTCCTATGTCTTCCCTCAGCTGCAGTTTCCCTTCCTTCCATGGGCACTTCTTCGGCTACTCTCTCCATGCCGCCTTCACGTGTCCCCACGTTTTTCCCCTCCACTACTGCAGCTGCCCCCTTTTTCGTTTCCGACCCTTCTCCCATAGGTCTAGCATGGATCTCCAGCAGCTAAGTCAGCAAAAGAGGAAAGTTCCCATCGCTCCGATGGACTTTTCTGTAATCCCATCTAAGGGGGCAAAGAAGCAGAAGCCCGTCACATGCTTCTCTCAAAGTGCTGCGGGAGAGAGGGTTATGGAGATCGCGTACCCCAATCCCCTCAAGGAGAAAAAGGATCTGTCTCCGACAGATTTACTGTGACCCAAGTCACAATGGGGACATCTTCTGAAAGCCTTCAGGGGGAAGCCCCTTTCTGCAGTTGACGCCCTCTGTAAAAAGCTTCAAGAGACAAAGAAGAGAAAAGGCAATTGAAAGAGCAAAAAAAATATCTGCTCCAAGCCTTACAGAAGATGGGTAGTGCGCCTCCCACAACTGCCGCCGAGACTTCTGAGCTTCTCAGCCAGGAGAAAATTAATGAGTACGCAAAGATCGGCGAGCAGGGTATGGCCGTTTCCACTTGGAGGAGCCAAATCCTCAAAGACAGTGAAAAAAAAAGTAATCGCCGAGTTCTCTAACTTGTATTTGAACATCAATAAGGTGAATAAAGAGCTCCAAGCGTTAGCGGGACCCATATCAGAAGAGCTGGAACATGCTAGACTGCAGCACGAGACCTTCCAACAAATGTTCGACTGTTCAGTCAAAGATCTGGTCAAGTCTTCGGCCATCCCAGGGCCCTAATAACTCTTCCACTCTAGATTACTTTACCTAACCGGGGTTGGATCAGCGAGAATTTGTCCTAGAAAAAGATGACAAAGTGAAGGAAGAAGCCCTGGACGCGATGCACCAAATGGAACGAATCATTCTTAACATGTCGCCAGGGTTACTTACTCCTTCCTTTACTTTAAGAAAAGCTGATGAAACCATTCAGGTCTTTAAGGAGATCATTTCTCAAGGCACGGGGCCAAAGGTCACTTTTGATGCAGAGTCTATCAACAACCTGTTGGCCTGCCGAGACTTCATTGGGTTGCTCATTGAGGCGGAAAAAGACTATTCCAAGCTCCCTGAGAAACTCATTGATGAGCGGGAGACTTGTGAAGCGATCAGTGTTCGGCACAAGGATCCTTCCCAATATCAGTTAGGGCCAATGATCAACAAGTTTATGGAATACCGCTCTCAATTCCATATCTCGTCACCTAAGCAACAACAAAAGCAGTCCACCCCCTTTCGGCCGCAAGATGACAAGGACGAGTAGCTCCTTCTTCTTCTTCTTCTCTCTCTCTCTTCTTCGACTTTCTTTTTGGAAATATCTGGAGTATGTTGACACAAATGATGACATCATCCATGTTGCATCATGGGATGATGTCATCCACCAAGTGGTCAAAAGTCAACATGACTTTTAGATAGTTTGTAAATATCTTTGTAAATAAGTTGTTGGCTCCTTTTTGGCTTCTTTTCTCTCCTTCTTCTATAAATACCCCAACACTTGTTGTGTTGAGGATGATGGGTGAATATCTTTCAGATAAGAAATAGGAGTAAGGAGAAAAGACTTTGAGCTTTTTGTAACAGAAGGATAATTAATACAATATTTAGACTTTGTGCTGAATACCTGTGTTATGTGCATTAGATCTTTCTTACGTCTAATCTATGTGTTTATTCTGTTAAATCTGCTTCTGTTTTATTGTCATTTATTCATCATCAGTATTGCTTTGCTCGTTTATGCAAGTAGGTTTGGCTCTGTTTACTACCAATCCCAAAACATAAAGCTTCTGACCTTTCTGCTTTGGAATTCATTTCTTTTCTTCCTTCAGACCTGCTCTTTCTTTCTTCATCCCCTCTTCCTTTCCTTTCTTTTCACAGCCGGAAACACCCCTACTGGGATGAGATCCCAAACCCCCGAAGGCAGAATTTGTGGGACTTGCATAGATTCCTGCTGGTAGAATAGCAATAAACCAGTTTCACTTTGCTGACTCAAAGAGGGGCTATGCCCTGCACACTGTTGGCTCGTTTATCCATAGATCTACCCAAGCGACAGATTTTCGGACCAACACCTAGTAAGAAAATAAGTCACATAGTATGTGACTGGAAGGTGTAACGTGGGGGACCCGTGCGATCCTCAATATACCTACCCTCTGAAGAGTATCATTCTCATCCTGAGAGAGTGCATCTAGCACTACTGGAAGCCAATCACTCTCTCTCTCTCTCTCAGCTCCATCTAATGTACTCTTCCTTCTTCTGCAAAACACACAAAAAGGAGCAAGTTAGTATCAAGATTGCATTGAAAAAAATCATTAAAGCAGGTAAGAAGGCTAGAAATGCAAAAATTAATTCAAACAAGTGTTGTTTTGGCATTGTAGAGAGAACTGCCACCTTGAGCAAGGCAGCTGTTCCATAACCGCCACCTTGTAAGGCGGCAGTCCTGTAACTGCTACCCTGCTCAAGGTGGCGGTCCTGTCCCGCCTTTCAAAATAGGTCGCATACCCTAAAAATGCTAAAAAATGACCATTTTTGCTAAAACAAAAGCCTACCCATTAGGCGTCCCCCCTAAGAGATACATTTGAAACTGACATTTCTAAAAATACCCCCCCACGAAAAAGTTTTCATCTTTTTTACATTTAGGGTGCAAAAACGAATAATCAAGAAGAAATAACCTGAGATTTCGTGGGTCGAGGTTCTAATCACGGAGGCATGATCACTATCTTGATGTGAATGTTTCAACTATATTCTCGTTGAAAACCATCACCGTGGGTCCCAGATCTCAAAAAATATCAAATCAACACGTGTAAATGAATAGGAAAATGGTCCCATTATATATATATAGTGTGTTTTGACGCATTTTTGAGTGCCCCTTTCGTAGGTTTAGAGCGATAACGAAGGTAAGTTCTCATCCCTGCACAAATGGTAAGTCCTCATCTCATACTAATTTAGTATTTATTTTTTGATTTGTTTTGTCTATCTACACTTGAGTCTTCTTTCCATTTTATAGGTAGAGGGAACTTAGATGGCGACATTTTGACACATGAGCGTGTCAGGTATAATTCCTAACTTCCATTTTGGGACCGCCATACTCGGACCCACTGTTTTACACCTCTTTATGGCTAAAACGCTTCTCCGAGGGGGAAATATGTACGTACCCAAAATTGTAGGGTATTGTACCGCTGAAACATTGTTACACATGCCCCAATGATGATACAGGTCACCTCGTAAGGTGTTCGGATCCAGAAAAGCTCGCGAAGTATATGTTAGCATCCCAAATGCTTTATCCATGTTCCTTGTGGTTTTTTTTTATTCCTCTTCCCTTCATTTCTTAGATTTTTGACCTTTAGTGATGAAACTACTGCCCTGGCAGGGTGGCGGTCCTTCACGTGTTTTCCATCACGTTCTTCTGATCATGACTTGCATAAATTTTAAACTTTTACCATGCTTTTCTCCACCACCTTAGCTTTTATTAATGTTTTATGTCCCCTCGAATAATGTTTCTCCATTGTTTAATGGTAAAAGAGTTCTAATGGGAATCACCTTTGGGTGAATGTGAAATCTATAAATAGCCAACTTGTTTTCAAGCAAATGGCCCCTCAAAACTGCCTCTCAATTTCTCATTTTCCATTGTTTAGTCTCTCAATTCTTGCTTAGATTTCATTTTGTTTTCATGTTTGCATCCATGCTAGTTTTTCCTTTGCTTTCAAAATCCATTCCATCTTCTTGCTTCAATCTTATTCATCACTGTTCATACAAATTAGTTTAGAACAGAGTAGTGTCAGTCATAGATTGCATCCATTAGAGTTGCAGGTTGTGTTCTTCACAGAAGGTGAATTCTAGAATCTCTCGATACTCTTGCGTTGTATTCTCACAATAAATCCCGCTAGGAATTACATATGCCAAGCTCTGTTTCTTGCGATGTCCCTCTCCTACTCACATTATATTCAGTCTATATCCAAATTGACATTGTTTGAATACCTTTTTCTGTTGATGCTAGCATATACATGCTCTTCTGGATTCATGTGAACACGAAGGAACGAGGAGATCATTCTGAGGGGACAAAGTCATACACAACTGGATTTTCCACTGTTATGCAAATTCTGGGTTTTATCTATCAAATTTGAAGTTAAAATATATCAAATAGAGTAGTGAAACATTTCATTTCAGTTAAATTTCATTATCGATATTACCAGGGAAGTTGTGGGGATTGATAGTTTCTGAGAAACTATGATTCATTCCTCACTTCTGAGGTAGGATTGAGAATCTTTCAATTAAGTTAATCAACTATCTAGTTATTTAGGATAAACTCACAACTGCACAGGTAAGTAGCTACACCGGGCTACCTTGTTAGTTTTAATTTTTTTATTAGATTAGTTTTTCTTTCAATTCCATTTAAAATTCTATTTAAAAAATACAAAAATAGAGGAATATATATATGTTGTAGATATATCTCGCATAGTTAGTTTATTTCATTTCAGTTAGGCTTATATTGATCTTGTATGACAATCACGGGACTTAGGGAGCCCAAGGAATACGTTTTTGATCCAATCGTGTCTCAACTAACTATTGTTGCAGAAATAACTGATATAGACCAAAATATTAGAATACAGGTCTTCCAAACAACAACAGACCTACTAGAAATCAGCTCATAGTTAAGGTGATTAAACATAGAAGACGAAAAAGCACACACGTTTTGGTCAAGTCAGCCAAATTATAGATTACCTTGATAGACATCTGTATGACTGTAGAAGGACCTGAAAGAGAATAAACATCGGTTGTGATCCACTAGTCCCACAGCTTGACGCAGGAGACCTCCCCGTTGATATAGACACTAGCTTACGTATCCAAGTTGCCAGAACACATGTTAGGTACTCCTAGAAAATCATGCAACTTTTAGTTCTACACGTAGAGGCCGAAAAGGCATACAATTATTGGATACTCAGGATTAGAAGAAGGGATTGATTCTTCACATGACCATAGGAGGTCTAAAACAACCACGAACTTATGGTTGTGATCCACAAGTCCCACAACCCAATGGGCCTACAAATCAATCCAACGTTGACGCTAGTTTGTAAACATTAGTGTTTAGATCCTCTCCACTCCCACCAGACATTATCACACAACTATCAGTATTAAACGTAGCAGCTAATCAAGCTAAAGATTTCTGGACTAGACCAGAGAATTGTCCATAAAACACCAAAATATCCACTACATATTTAGCCATTCCATTTTCATGACCTTGTCGGGAGACATATACGAAGCACCCACAGGTTATATTACACGTATTCCATAACCCATAAATTGGATCATGGCAAAGCTCGATAGTGATTGGAGCCTTCGAGTAGCTATCCTCGCCAAATGATCTATCACACTGGTTCAGGTTAGGAGGGCTTTCTTTTCCTTAGATTCACAAATCCCACTATTGCGTATTGAAGACATAAGATTACCTAACTAGCTTATCTACATCCCGCGTGTATTCCATCCCCACCGACTGTCTCGGCACGACCTCCAGAGGTCGTGTGTGAGGAAGAGTCACTTGTTGATTCCCTTTCTCGCATGTCACTTTTCCATTGTACAGTACTCCCACTAATTCCCTAGCACTACTCCATCTGGGTACTACATTTCTACATACCACTCTTTGTTTGTATGTGTGTCGATTTCTTGTTGTTTGCCCTTGCCCTTTCCCTTTCCCTTCTTGGGTGTGCTAACTGGTTTCTTGGGTTCCATTGTCTAGGTTTGCTTCTTACTTCAACCACTTCTTGTAACTCTGTTCTTCCACTCTTTCCCACCTTAGATCTCAAATTTATGAAGAAAATTCCTTAAACCCATGCCCTAGATCTTCAAACCCTAGTTGGGATAATCCCTTCACAAAATGACGCCTTTTCACAACTCTCTTAGGCCTGTAAAATCCCTTTTTTTATGGTTTATAGATCCAAACTAGTCACCCATGCTCAATCTCTTTTAAATTTTTCTTCACACGAATCAGTTTTTGGAAGCCCTAGTTTGCAAAAAATGCAAAAAGCACTTTTTTCTCATCGTACACAAAGTGAATGATGAAATGCCTTGACCCTCTATTTATATTTTTTTCCCTTTTTAAGCATTAAATGATACTTCACCTACCACCATACTTTTCACATTTAATGTGTCTTTTTCAAACAAAGTCTGACTTTAGTGCTTTAACTCATGCGCCCGACCCTGCGCAGATAATCTTTCAACATTCTGGTGTGAAACCAATCTATCTAGATAGGAGACTCTTGTCTGTGCATCACCAGGGCCGAAGGCACTTATTCTGTCATGATTTTTACTCTCGCCTACCTCATGTTTCTTATGCACTTTTTCTTCCTTTGTACGTGGGATTTGAAAGCGGCCTTATCTTGACACCAACCATCCTTTTCCATATTTTATTTCCATGCACCTCTTTCAACAGGTCCATTCAACTAGGATTTTCAATACAAAATTCCTTGGAAATTTACCCATGCTCTCCTTCACATCATTCCACCCCACACTAAAATGATGTGCAGTCCTCTGCGCACTCAAAAATCCTCAGGAGTAATAAGGTTACTGGTGCCTAAGGCACAAAATAACCAACAACACAAAATGGAAATACAAGAAAGGAAATGCATAAAGGGAATTCTAAACTAACTAGAAAATTTACCTTATTTACAAAAACCAAGAAGACTTATTTATAGTAGGGCTTCAACATACTCCCATTGAAGTGTCCAGGAAATTTTGTTCCATCCAGCGCTTGTAACTGGCACACACCGGAGTCAAGGATGTACGAGATTTAATAGGGACCTAACCAATGGGCCTTCAACTTCCCAAGATGGTGCTGAAACTTTGAATCATACAGTAAGACCATCTTCCCAACCTCAAATTTCTTGTTTCTGATGTGGGATCATGCCATGCTTTTTGCTTTGCTTTTTTTGGTGTTTGGTTCCACCTGGTGAGTGATAGTCTTTCATCCAGCTTCATTAGTTCATCAATTCTCTGTTCCAGTGCTTTCTCATCCACTAGCCCTCCTATGTGCACTATTCGAAGAGAAGGTAACATGAATTCGACCGATAGAATGGCTTCCACACCAAACACCAATTGAAATGGTGTGGTTTTGTTCATCCTTTTATAAGTTGTCCTGTAAGCCAATGATATGGCTGATACCTTGTCATCCTAATCTTGTCTTCTGACATCACAAATTTTAGTCAGGGTGTGACTCAATATTTTTTTAAATGCTTCGGCGGTTCCATTCGCTTGTGGGTGATAAGGGTTAGTCTTGTAATGAGATACCATGAACTCTACTACAAGATTCTCACAGTCTCATTTAAGAAATGTGTACCCCTATCATTGGTTAAACTTAAAGGACATCCATACCTTGTGATAATGTTCTCCCACAAAAATCTTGTTGGTGTGGATGCTGTGTAATATTTAGTTGGGGTTGCTTCTGCCCACCTTGTAAAATAATCCATGCAAGTGATTACATAGCATCATCTGGTCCTACGCACTGCTGGTGCAATAGGGCCTACAAATTCTATTGCCCATTTCTCAAATGGTTCAGCACTAGGGATAGGGTGCAAAGGCATTTCATCTCTCTTTCCTGGCTTGCCAATGTGCTGACAATGGTAACACATTTTACAATAGTATTTGCAATCCTTATATAGAGTTTCCCTCCACAATCCTGCCATTAAAATTTTACGTGTGGTGGCGTCACTTGCATAATTTCCACCCACGTTGCCTTCATGTGTTTCCTCTATGATGGTGAGGCACTCATGCTCTAGTACACAACTGCGCAAGACTTCATCTAACCCTAACTTGTATAAGTGCCCACTGATCAACATGTAGGGCACGACACGTATGGCTAGTTACTTTCTTTCAAATGCCTTCATTCCTTCTGGTGCCACACCTTCCTTTAGGAATACCACAATTTCCTCCAAATCTGAGGGCGCACGCCGCAACCTAAATAGTTTTGCATCTGGAATAGTCTCTTCAATACTCTGTGCATCCTCCCCTGAATCAATTCTTGACAAATGATCAGGTCTACAATTACTCTTTCTAGGCTTCACAACTACCGTAAACTCAAACTCTTGAAATAATAACACCCACCAACATATGTTCCCTTATAGAACGAGCTTGTTCAATAAGTACTTTAACGCCATGTGGTCGGTGTAGAATACAAAGGGTGTTGCCAACATATACTGTCTGAACTTGAAAATCATGTAGATCATTGACAATGCTTTACACTTGATCATGGTGTGATTCTAATCTGCTGGGGTCAACTTCCTACTTGTAAAACATAGAGGATGATCAACAATTCCTTCACCTAGTTGTGCAAGTACTTCTCCAATGGTTGTTCCTGAGGCATCTACATGAACATGGAAGGGCTTTTCCCAAGAAGGAAAACGTAATATAGGTGCGGTGACAATCCTATCCTTTAATGTTTCAAATGCCTTTTGTTGTGCCTCTCCCCAATGGAAGGCACTTTTATGTTTGAGGAATTCTTCTAGAGGCACGATTATCTTGGCATACCCCTTGATGAATTTCCTATAATAACTCGTATGCCTAAGAAATCCATGCACTGCGCTCTAGCTAGTAGGCTCCCCCAATCCCACAATAACTGCAACTTTGGCAAGATCTACTAGCAAGCCCTCCTTACATATGATATTCCCCAATAAAGTCCCAAAGGGTGTAGCAAAGACACACTTTTAAATGTTGAGGGATATCCTTAACTGTCGACACCTCTCAAACATCAGCCTCAAATTGTCATAATGGTCCTTCACTAACCCATACACTATCCAATCATCTAGATAAACTTGAAGGAATTTGTGGATGAAGTCCTAGAACACCTGAACCACTATGTGTGAAAAAATAGTAGGCACATTCTTCAACCCAAAGGGCATGACCGTGTATGCAAAAATTCCCCATTCAGTGGCGAAAGTTGTCTTCTCTTGGTCGTCCTTTGCAATCCAAACTTAGTGGTACCCTAAAAATCCATCCATAAAGGAATAGATCTCACACCCAGCGAATCCCTCTAAAATTTATTTAGTGAAGGGGGTTGGAAAAGGATCGATGACACAAACTACGTTAAGCTCCCTATAACCCATGCAAATCCTAATCCATCCATCCTTCTTGATGCTTATTACCATCAGACTTATCCATTCTGATTCTTCTACACCTTCAATGATCTTAGAAGCTATCATTTTTCTATCTGTTCCTTTACCATTATGGACAAATTGGGATTCATCCAGTAGGGTCTCTTCCTGACCGAGCATGCACCATCCTTTAATTTTATCCTCATCTCCCCCAAGGAATGGTGGATGCCTTTGAGCTCATGGTACCCATGCATGAATAAATCCTCAAATTCACACAAAAGATCAATGATCCTAGAGACTTCCTTCTCCGACCAGTAATCTCCAATGATAGCTTCCTTAGGTTCTTCTTCTGAGCCGATGTTAACCTTCTTTGTCTTTAAAGGATCATGGTAGGCACACGCTAGCATTAACATCCAAGCTCTCTAATTCCTCTCCATCAATAACATATACTAATTTCCCTTTCTCCTTTTCCAAGCACGCGCACTCAAGCTAGATCTCTTCTGCTTCTTCTACCTCTTCTTCAAATCGCACCTCCAAACCTTGTCCATCTAGCAGTTCCAAAATCCCATCTTCTGTCATGGCACTATCCCCCATGGTAAGGTGCTTAATAACCTGCAATGACTTATCAACTAATGGCTTGGTACTTCGGTACTCAAACGTTTGAATAACATCAGCTGCTAGCTCTTGCCAGTTTCCTGTTTAGCAGTGTGTCTCAGAATGTATGTACCATGCGTGCGCATAACCTTGCATCATAGAATACAACTTGTGCACCTAGAGGGATGGTGATAAAGCTTCCATAACTTCTCTCTAGAACTTATCACAATCTTGTATGTGGAAAGAGGCAGGTTCCTTACCATGGTAGTCCTTTATGGCGGTGGGCACGTTGCTTCTAGAAAACATGACATAGAGAGGAATTATCACCTCACACCATTCCAAAAGGCTCTCCTAATGTGTAGCCCACCACCATGCTACTTTTCTGAGTAGGAAATAACTTAACATCCCCCTCTACTGCTTCTCCTCCTTCCACCGAGCTTCCATCTCCTGTAAAAAGATCTCAGGGAAGGCCCCTCTTGAATACTTAGGTAGTTCTTTTCCTCCTAGGTGCCAGACTGTACACGCATTTGTTACTTTTGTTACTGATCCTCTCAACTGTCGTCTAATTAATTCATAAGTCCCATGCGCCCAATTATCACATGCTAGGCTAGTGGTGTCACTTACTCACTGAGCATCCTCAAACTAGATAACTTCATCGGTAGGATGGATTATCTCTAAATCCCTGATTGAGCACACATATATCTTGTCTAGGAATTCTTCTCCCAAAGATTCAGTATAAGGTGTTGAATTCCCATCAGCCAGGGGTATAATGACCCACTCCTCCTTATTTTCAAAGCTGATGTACCCTTTATTGAACCAAAGGTCCACATTATTCTTGTAACTCCATGGGTACCCAAGTAGTGCTGGGAAATTTTCTGCCTCAGCAAGAGCCAAGAATTCAAAGTCCCCAGTAAACTTAGCTCCCTGGATAGTGATAGCTGCATCCTTTAAGACACCAATGGGCATTGCCTTTGTTTTGTTTTCCATATACAACACATTCGAAGATGGCTGTAATACAGGCCCTCCCATTTGATGCCAAGCATCCAATGTGAGAACATTGACCTCCGTGCATATGTCAATGAGGGTATTACTAAGGAGCCACCCATCTATGACTACATTTAATGTGATCTCTTTTTCATAGTCAAGGTTGTGAGGGGGAAGGTTTACATGTAGGATCTATCTCTCACACTCTTCTCTGGCGCATGGTACCTTCTCCCTCAACCATGCTCCTAGCAAGGGAATAACATTCTCTTGCCTTAGTAATTTACATACTTCCTTGACCTCATCTAGGTCATAATTTGGTGCCTTGACCTTCCTCCTTTTCTCCTCCCTCTTGGACTGCTCCTTTAGACACTCGATTTCTCCTTGTAAACTCTAAATGACATCCATGGTATCTTGATATACTTCCTTTTGATGCGGGGGGTCTGGGTACTTCCCATGAACTACTTCCTCTCTAGAAACTAGGGTCCATTGCCTTGGTATTTCCTTTGCGCACGTGGCCTCTTCCCTTGTTGTTACTAAAACAGGTTCCAAGCTTGCAGCATCCATTGTGTGTCTGTCTTCTTGATGCTTACCATTGCAGCACCCTTTTCTTTCCATTGTTGTTGATTCTTGTGCTCAAACAACTCTGGGAATTCCTCATACTTGTGCTTCTTTCCGCATCACGAACACTACAGTACCTCTGGGAACTCTCATTTATAATGTTTTGTAGACCCACAATTAAAATAGGTTCTATGCGGGAACTCACTCCTTCCTCCCCCACGGTTACCATGACCATAGATTCCTTTGCAAAATCCCCTTTCCCACGTGCCACTATCTACGTGCTCCTCATAGCAGAGATCATCCCCTGTAGAACTACTGACAATGCTAGTTTGGCACACCCCATGATCAATGGCCTCATGGATCTGATCAATGAGCCTATAGTCCTTAGTATCATGGGTTATAGAGGTGAAAATCTTATAGTAGGAAGACACATTCTTCTGGATGTCACGCTATAAAAAAGGGCATCTACTTGCATCATGGTCCCCATGAAAAATTTTACAGTCTACCGTCACGATGCGTATGGCCCTCCGGGGACAACTACCCTTGACATGCCCATGTCCTTCACAATTTGTACACCATAAACCATTGTAAGTCTCATGGGCTAAGTTCACAGATAACTTCTCCAGCTACTTAGCCATAACAACAATTTGTGCCTCCAAGAATGGGCTAACTCCAGTATCAACACTACCAATAGCCTCGGCATGCAAAGAAACTTCCCCCACTTCGCGCGGGTCTGTGAAAGTTTTATGAGATAAGGCCCTTCTAAAAGGGGTGATCAATCCTCCAAAAAACCACTGAGCATGCTATGAAGGGTGAATATCATATGATAATTTAGACAAGAGATTTTTAAAGCGTGAATCATACTCCCGTACACTCTCTGCCATTCCCTGTTGAATCTTCTTTAGGGCGCTGATGCTCTTCTGTTCAAACTCTGGGATGTGGAATTCTTCCAAGAAGGCATTCTTTAAAGTAGTATAATCCACCATGGTTTTATGAGGGTCATATTTCGTATACCATCTATGCACCCACCCCTGCAACGTTGTTGTAAACTGACTAGCCTTCCGCTTCGAGGTTGTGATCTCCTTTGTGTGCCATAACAACTCACACTTGTGAACATGTTCTGCAACATCTTCAATTCCTTTGTAATCTGGCAAGTGTAAAGACATCTTAAAGAAGACTTGAGGGGGTTACTGGGACCCTTGTCCTCCTAAACCAGAGCCTTGGTTTCCTCTGGTGTTTCCTCCGCCGCCAGATCCACCAGGTTCACCAGGTCTTGTAGTAGTCATGCTAAGTGTCCCTAAATTTCTACTAAACTGTGCACTGACGGTCTGTGATAATGCCCCACTACCACTATTATACCCCGGGCCACTCCTAGATGTGAGACCGAAGGCTTGTATACTTGCTCCTTGTCCAAAGACTCCTCCAAGTACTGGGATATGTGTAGCCATAGAAGTGGGAACTGAAAAATTATACCTCCTAGGTGTAGATATGTCACTTCCACTGATACCAAATGGGTCAATGATACTCCTTCATTGTTTTGGAAAACCAAGTGCCAGGGTTTGGTCACTGGGTGGGTTCATATATATGCCAATGAATCTTCTTTCTTTGCCTTAAAAACTCTCATCAGAAGCCGAAGGGCTCTCTCTTATGTGCTTTCCAAGATGGGGTAGCACAGACTGCTCAGGTTCCATGTCCTACGCGTGAACCTCAACTCCTTCCCACAACATCTGCCTCCATAGATCCATCACACTTCTAGCCTCACAATTTCTAGCAATCTCTCTTTCACGTTCTTTACTATACTTGAGCCATCTATCCTCCCTTTCCTTCTCCATCGTAATACCTACCATCTTCCTCCACCCAAGCTCCCTCACCCAATGCTCATAATGGTTTAACCTACCATTGGAAATCCCTCTAAACCCAAAGTAACAACCAAGATCTTCATGGACAGAGGGATAACACGTAGAAATGATCCTCTGGGCTCCCATAGAAATTAAAACTCAACAACTTCCAGGAAATAATATGTGGAAATAGCATACTCCAAAGTGTAGCTAGCCAACACACCTTCCCACCAATGATCCACAGCATGAGTCCACGTTAGTTCTATATCCTGTAGCATCTGGTACTCTTCTTGGGTCGATGCACATGATCTAGAATACCAGCCTGATCTAGATGCATATGCTAAGAGCCATTCATGCAGTTCTACTGGGAAGCAGTAGAAAAATGTTTCATATAAATCATGGTAGAGGTTCTCTTCTACCCATCTACGTGCATAAAAATCAGGTCTCATACTAAATCTCTGAGAAAATTCATCCTCCGTGCTCTTGAACCATGATTCAACACTTTCTAGAGTTAAACGTTCTGTCATTACTCATTACCTAGATCATGATGTATGTGATTTCCCACTACAACTTCGAAAAGAGGTCCCGATAACGGAACCAATATGTAGTCATTTTTATCCTCTTTACAAAATAAAGGAACCCCATGTGCATCGGCCTATCACCTAGTGGGTGTTGGGGGCTCACTTGAGGCATGCGCAGTAGCCGAGTCTCTCTTTCATGTGAGTTTAGTGGGAACGTCATCTATGATATGGGTTTAAGAGAACTGGAAGGAAGTAAAACATACAAGCACCATAGATCTTAGAACGGCTTCTAGGTCCTTGCAGTCATTCCAGACAGAAAATGCTTAACAGATTGAATAACTAATACCAAAATAGAAAGAAGTTATACAAGCACGCATACTTAAACATAAACATAAATGCACAAGAATTCTGAGAAAGATGTATGCATTAGAATCATCAATGTTCATATTCATTATAAACTGGTAACCTCATTACATTCATGGAGCCATTACAAAATATACAGAGAAGCAAACTGTAGTCATGCATTATATTTGGACTCATATGGTTAGGCTCTCAAAATATTTTATAAATCTCATACCCCTAACACATCCTTCCCTAAACACCATTACCCAAACTAGCAGAGTTCTTGCACTATTTCTGCAGAGCTATGCCCTCTATCTAAATACATATCCTTTTCCTTCTATAGGAACTTGTATATATAGGATTTCTGGACTGCCAACTCATCCTCCAGTGGCCTCAGATATGATGCCAAGTGTTTGAATGTGGTCCTCCATGTGAGCATGCTCCTTTAGGCTGGAGATTTCCACTTTTTACCATGATGAGCTTCTAGAAGATTCTACTATAGGCATGCTCCTTCCTGGGCCATCTTGTTGCCAAGTTGGAACCTTATCCACTCTGCATGCGTAGTCGGATCATACTTTTCACATGTTTTTCCAAAACACCCAAAATGGCTAAGTCCCGAACCCTTGGTTATTTCTGCTTGCACGCCACTTAAACCATGCCCTGCGTGCTTTATCCTTGCGCACATATGCACCCTTTCATACTTAACCCATTTTTAAGGAGCCCAACATTATACATGGATTCAACAGGATTCCATACGATCCTAATCTCTATCTCAACAATCAAGGGGGGGAGATAATGATCGTTGTAGTATATGTCGACGATCTAGTCATCACTAGAGGATCAGTGAGGATGATTGAGTCAACAAATATAGATCTATCATGATCATTCGACATGACCGGTTTCAGGCTTCTGCATTATTGTCTTGGACTTGAAGTTTGAGAAAGAGAAAATCATATCTTTGTGGCACAATTGAAATACACCAATACAACACTCGAGAAGTTCAATATGATGGATTCTAAACCAATTTCCACACCTATGGAGATAAGACTTCAACTGTCTCGAACAGATCTATCACCACAAGTAAATGCAACTCGCTATTGACTGTTGATTAGTAGTCTCATCTACTTGACTTACACTAGGCCGAATATCAGCTATGCATTCAACTATCTTTCATGGTTCATGCAAGAACTGAGAGTTTCTTACTGGAAAGAAAAAAAGTGGATATTGAGGTACATCAGAGGAACTATGGACTAAGGCCTAGAATACAAGAAGAACAATAACTTCTTCTTGACAGGATATTTAGATTCAGATTTTGCAGGAAACATACATGATAAGAAATCCACTTCAGGATTTGTATTCTTTTTGGGATCTAGACTGATATCATGGGGGAGTAAGAAGCAAAATTTTGTTTCAATATCCTCCATAGAATCATAATATCGTGCAACAGGTGGAGCTTTCTGTGAAGTGATATGGCTCTAATGTATACTTGAAGGATTGGTAATACTGTAGAAAGACCCAAAAATCCTACATGTAGACAATGAAGGAGTAATAAAAATTATTTGGAATCCAGTTTTTCATGAACACACCAAAAAATTTGAGGTGCAAGTACATTTCATTCATGAACATGTTAAGAACAACAACATCCAACTCTAACATTACCTGAAAAAATATCAACATGCATATATTGTTAGTGCAAAATCACAACACCCCCGAATGGCCAAAGATGTGAAGTGGTTAAAATGGGGAATTCGGTGTGATTGCATAACATTGGATCATGTCTCAAGATGTGGGACATGCAAAACTTGAGATTGACCTCCGGAGAAAGCCAGTTCTTGCTTCCTAATCTACCTACCACGAGCTACTCTAATGCAGGCAAAAAACTAAACTATCCTAATCTAAGCATTTGAAGGAACCAGAGAGAAAGAGAGGGTGAAAGAAAATCCTAAACTAAAGTGGTGATACAATAGAGAAGGAAAGGGGTGATATCCTCTGTTGAGGGAGGATGAAACAGGGGAGAAAGGAAGATCGGAAGGTCAGACATAAGTGACACAAAACCAGACCCTAATCTATGATCAAAACTCCATGAAACACAACGCCCTACACCTATAAATGTGAAATACATGCACATAAAATATATTTTAAAGAGAGAGGCACATAGAGACAAAAAATCAATACAAATGGTTGAAGAAACACCACAAAAACATTTTTTATTTCTCTATATGGGTGCACAGACCATTATGTTTCAGATTAGAGGCAAAAAAATGCTTTCCAGGAGTAGGAGAAGGTTTTCAACTCAAAATGGATTCAGGAAACAAATTTGACAGAGTTTCCCTATGCCTAGAATAATCTCCTCTTCTCAAATGAGAAGTGTTACAATATATAGAAAGAATAAGAGAGAGAAGAGGGAAAAATTGAATCCTATTTCAACTACCATGAGATATGCATTGAATCTTGCCTTGAAGACTCAACCAATATCAATCAATGCCTTTCTCAAATCCACCCCAAATCTTTCAATTTTGGCTCCCTCTGTCTGTCTGGCGTATTGAAGAAGAACCACGGATCGAATTGAATCAGATCTGGTAGTTGGAAAAATTGGGCTCTATATTAATGGCCAGAATTTTTTTTCCCATTTTTCACCCACCAACACCTACAAAAAATGATATTATATGTTTCCAAGGAATAGAGGGCATCAAGACATTTCCAAAAAATCTTCTCCCACGCAAATCTGAGTTCTCAGTCAAAATATATGGTCATTTGAAATTTTGGGTCACGAGCGCGTAATATTTAAATGATTCTATTTGTATTGGGTCCATGTGGGAGCTCTGTGCTCATTTGAGATTTGACTCATTCCTTCACTCTTGGAACAGCACCCATGTGACATGTGGTGGCATCCACAGGTTTCCCTATTTCCTTTGTATTCTTCCTGAGTCTTTTCCACAGGTTGAGGCATTGTATCTGACCCAAGACATGTGGAGGCTTTGTGCATGTTTAGAAACTACCCCTAGACTTTACCTTTGGAGTAGTGTTGATACGACATGTGGAGACCTCTACGGGCCTTTGGAATTTTCAACGGTCACCCTCACCTTTTTGTGCTCTGGGACACGTTCCAAGCTGGTGCTCATTTGAGATTTTCTTATAGACTACACCTTTGAAATGGAACCATGTTGACACTTGGCACCTTCCGCTACTGGCCCGCCTCTACTTTGACTATTCAAACTACGAATCTGTCCCCCCTTTTTTAAATCTTGGGACATGCGGCGAGCCCGCACTCATTTGATTCTTTGCCTAGGGTCTCGCTTTTGAATGTTCGTTATTTGGACACTTGGCACCTTCCGCCTACATTCATTACATAGCCATTTTGGGCCTATTCTCCTTTTGACCTCTATTGACCATTGGCTACATGTAGGGCTGGTGCGAGTTTGAGTCTCCACCTTGGGCTCCCATTTTGGATTTACGCTAAGCCAACACCTGGCACCTTCCTGCCTAGTCGAAGAATTTTTTAATGGTCATGCAACTTTTTGGGGCTATAGATGCGTGGAAACCTGATGCTTGTGTTGGTCTACCCTTTGATTTTAATCTCTAGAGGTGTGTTGTTTGAACACGTGGAGGCTACCGTTGGATCTCTATACTTAGTCATTTTTTGGGCCTATTCTGAACAATTTTCAAAGCCTGAAGATTTCGAATCTTCTCTGTTTCGATTCCTTCTAGCTCCTGGCTCTTTTGACATCACTCCTCCTCCTTTGACTTTGTTGTTCCATTTTCGAGCCTACCTATAATCTGTTTAATGGATTTAAGGCACAGATTTGGTCGACAAAGCCATTTTTTGAATTTCTCATGAGCAGGGTCATTTGATCTTTTGCAGGCCCTGGCACTTCCATTGTAGAGTCTCCCTACAACATATTTGTAGGATTCAAACGTGATTTCTCTTGTTATTTCTGTGTGGGGTCATGGTTGATCTAATATCTTACCGGGGAGGCAAAATATGGATAACTATTTTGGTGACTCGTAGGGGTATCTGCCTGCTAGATGAAGAGACCATTAGCCATGAAGCATCCATTAGGCATGGAGTCACAATTAATGGCTTGGTACCGACCCTTCCTTTAAAATGGGCTCCTTGACTACCTGTAATTTCTATGTTTTGCTTGTCCCTGAGCCTGCCCACGTGTCTGCACTCTCAATTTTCATAAGAAAATATTGAAATGGAGTTTCTGAGAGCAGAACATTGTATTAACATGGGGCTTTCATTTGTCCCTGAATGGACTGAATTAAAAAATTTCCTTTGTTTTATCTGCATTTGTTTCATTTTTTGGGCTAGCAACTGCTACAGACAGCTATGGATATTTCTATCGTGATTACTGAAGAGCTTGGCCTTGGTTTGTCCCGAGAATGGACTGTTACAATGTTTACCCAGGGCACATTAAACTTTGTAATGACATAACCTTGGAGTAATAAAACACAACAACACTATGTACAAAGAATAAAATCATGCATGCCTCAAATGAGACATGCAGAGTGCACACAAGCACTTTTTCTAATAAAAAAAAATCTACTCATATTCCTATACTAACCAGAAAGAAAGAAAAGCTTAAACAAAGTCCATTATAGGTAGGGAGAAATAGCTTCCCTTTCTGAAAAGGGAAGCCATGCAAATGATTTGACACTGAATATAGTTTCTTGGATGAATAAAAACTGACTTTAAGCCTGTCCTCCACCCAAATCATCAAGGTATCTACATTAACCTAAAATACCTCCTCAAGCTGATTGGCATTGGACTCATGGAGGTTTTGATGATGACCCTTGTTACTTTGATGTTTATCCTCATGCCCTGAAGTAGGCATGACTAGTTTTGGCTTCTCCCTTGGCTCCAATGAAGCCAAATACCTGATTGGGCAAGGTATGGTCCTTTGAATCTGCCCACGGTTTTGAACTTTAACGCCAAAAATGGAGTCTTTTGGGGGACCTTCTTGGATGGATGGTGAGAGAGAGATGATGATATATCCTTAATTTTTCTCTTCCTTCTCTTGTAAAGAACATGGAAGACCATGATCTTCCAACCCTAGTTCCAGAGGGATGTTGTGAGACACAGGTTGTTGTCTTTGAGTTCCTTCTTTTATGGCAACAGGCTCATGTGCTTGGAAGATGGATGATGGAAGAGAAAATTATGTGATCTCCACGGGATTTTCTACATCAAAGAAATCTTCCAAGTTAGATAGATAATCTACCTCATTGTTGTCCTGTTACATGTACTCAACCTCCTCCATGGTGTCTTCCTGATCTAAAACTTGCTCACCATGGCTTCCCTCTTCCTCAAACATGAAGTTTGAAAGATAAAACTCTTCTTCAACATCAAAGATTAAAGGGGATGAAGTGGAAGGAAGAACTAAAGGTTATCCTATGGCCTGATCCACACTTGGAACCTCTGAAACTGTATGGTCCTCCTCCATCATGAGTTCATCAATCAAATCAGGCCCTTGAAATGAAAGCAAAAAATCTTCAATGATGCCTTCTTCATTGAGTGGCCTCAACTTTGATTTGATCTCTCCCATCTGCTCCTCTTCAATGTGACTTGGAGATGATTGTTCTTCCTCCTCAACTAGTTGTGCAACTTGGATCATATCAACACCCTCTTCAAACAAAATGCCATCAGGGAAACTGCATTCAGAGCAACTAGATTGATGATCTTCTTCTTCTTGTTGTTTTCATTCCTTCTTTGTAGCAACTGGGAAGCTTGGAAATTGGAGCTTTGGTTGAGATGGTGCTGCTTGAGAAAGAGAAAAAGAAAAGCTATGAGATGGTGGACTTACCCATTGACAAGGTTATCTTTACTCCAATTCATAAGCCTCGATATCCTTAGTCCATTGTGCAAGTTGGGGAAACATTTCAACCATGAAGTCTAGCTTCTCCTGAAAGATGTAATGTCTTGGAAAAGGGCCTTCCCTTGGACAAGGCTCCCTGAAACCAATTTTTAATTCATTCATTTGTTCTATGCCCCTTGACTTAACCATGCCAACCACCATTTTTTGAATTTTCTCCAATAAAGTAGCATTCTCCACATAGTTGTCACCATTGTATGTGTCCCCTTGTTATTCATAAGCTCCATGGCCAAACTGACTTTTACCCTGCTCATATGGGTAAGCGTAATGGTCTTGGATTTGATTATAATGCTAATTTCGAGGAGTTTGGACATGTGTTGGAGGTGGACTGCATTGTTGTAAGTGTGAGTTCCATAAAGGGAATGAAATCATGATTACACAACCTCATGGAATGGGAGAAAATGAAAGATATGGAAGAAGAAAATGGATGAAAATGAGTGGAAATGGATGGAAAAGTTTTGTAACTCAGAGAATGGGTTTTTGACCAGATGGAGTTGGTAGATGTGCTTACATGTGCCTCAAAAGGTTGAATACCACCAAGAACACATCAACTTGATGAAATAAAGTGAAGACTTCTTATCCCACAGGGCGTGCCAAAACTATTAGTGAAAAATCACAGCACCCCCAAATGACCAAAGATGTGAAGTGGTTAAAATGGGGAATTCCATGTGATTGCATAACATTGGATCATCTCTAAAGCTGTGGGACTTGCAAAACTTGAGATGGACCTCTGGATAAAGCTGGATCTTGCTTCCTAATCTACCTGCCACAAGCTACTCCAATACAGGAAAAAAACTAAACTATCCTAATCTAACCATTTCAAGGAACTAGAGAGAAAGAGTGGGTGAAAGAAAAGCCTACAATAAAGCGGTGATACACCAGAGAAGGAAAGGGGTGAGATGCTCTGTTGAGGGAGGATGAAACAGGGGAGAAAGGAAGATGGGAAGGTCAGACAGAAATGAAATAAACCCAGACCCTAATCCATGATCAAAAATTCATAAAAAACAATGCCCTACACCTGTAAATGTGAAATACATTCACAGAAATAAAATTAAAAGGGAGAGGCATGGAGAGACAACTAAACAATGCAAAGGGTTGAAGAAACACCACAAAAACACATTTTATTGCTCTATATGGGTGCACAAACCATTATGTTTCTTCTTAGAGGCACAAAAATGCTTGTCAGGCATAGGAGAAGGTTTTCAACTCAAAATGGAGTTGAGAAAAAAATTTGACAGAGTTTCCCTATGCCCAGAATAATCTACTCTTCTCAAATGAGAAGTGTTACAATATATAGAAAGAATAAGAGAGAGAAGAGGGAAAATTCGAATCCTGTTTCAACTACCACAGGATATGCATCGAATCCAGCCTTGAAGAATCAACTGCTATCAATCAATTCCTTTCTCAAATCCACCCCAAATCTGTCGATTTTGTCTCCCTCTGTCTATCCAGCGTATTGAAGAAGAACTGCGGATCGTATCGAATCAGATCTGGTAGTTGGAGAAATCAGTCTCTGTATTAATGTCTTGGAAGACTTTTTCCCTTTTTTCACCCACCAACACCTGTAAAAAATGATATTTTATGTTTCCAAGGCATAGAGGGCATCAAGACATTTCCAAAAAATATTCTCCCACCGAAATATGAGTTCTCAGTCAAAAGATAAGGTCATTCGAATATTTGGGTCACGGGCGTGTAATATTTAAATGAGTTTATCTATATATGGTCCACATGGTAGCTCTGCACTCATTTGAGATTTGAATCCTTCCTTCACTCTTGGAATAGCACCCATGTGACATGTGGCGGCGTTCACAGGTTTCCCTATTTCCTTTGTATTCTTCCTAAGTCTTTTCCACGGGCGGAGGCACTGTATTTGACCTAAGACACGTGGAGGATTTGCACATGTTTAGAAATTGCCCCCAAACTTTACCTTTGGAGTAGTGTGGATACGACATATGGAGACCTCTGTGGGCCTTTGGAATTTTCAATGGTTGCCCTCACCTTTTCAGGCTCTGGGACACGTGGAGAGTTGGCGCTCGTTTAATATTTTCTTTTGAACTGCACCTTTGAAATGGCACCGTGTTGACACTTGACACCTTCCGCTACTAGCCCACCTCTACTTTGACTATTAAAACTATGACTCTGTCCCCCCTTTTTTAAAACCAGGGACATGCAGTGAGCCTTTTCTCGTTTGATTATCCACCTAGGGTATCACTTTTGAATGTGCATTGTTTGGACACCTGGCACTTTCTGCCTACATTCATTACTTAGCCATTTTGGGCCCATTCTCCTTTTGACCTCTGTTGACCATTTGCTACATGAAGGGCTGGCGCGAGTTTGAGTCTCTGCCTTGGGCTCCCATTTTGGATTTGCGTTGATCCTACACCTGGCACCTTCCTTCCTAGTTGAAGAATTTTTCAACAGTCGTGCAACATTTTGGGGCTCTGGATATGTAGAAGCCTGGCACTTGTTTGGGTCTACCCATTGATTTTAATCTTTGGAGGTGTGTCGTTCGAACATGTGGAGGCTTCTGTTGGATCTCTATACTTAGTCATTTTTTGGCCCTATTCTGAACAATTTTCGAAGACTGAAGACTTCGAATATTCACCTTTTCTTTTCCTTCTCACTCATAGCTCTTTTGATACCACTCCTTCTTCCCTGACCCTGGTGCTCCTTTTCCGAGGCTACCTATAATTTGTTTAATGGATTTAAGGCATGGATTTTCTCGACAGAGCCATTTTTTGAATTTCTCTTACGTAAAGTTGTTTGATCTTTTGCTGGCCCCGCCACTTCCATTGTAGAGTCTCCCTGCAACCTGTTTGTAGGATTCGAACATGATTTCTCTGGTTCTTTCTGTGTGGGGTCGTGGTTGATTCAATATTTTTTTGAGGGGGAAAAATATGGATAACAGATATCTTCAAAAAGTCTCTTACACGTCCAAAATTTTAGGCATCCATATTTTTTCTCTCCTATTCACTTTAGAGTATGTTGAATTAAGGGGGGGAATGTTAGAAATAAACTAACACTTAATTCATCATATGAGTTAAATTGATATTGTAATAAAGTAATTTTTTAATTACTTAAGTTAGCTTAGATAAAGTCAATTATTAGTGAGTTTTCTTTTTGTTGTCTTATCTCTTGGTTTGTGGGATCATGTTATATCTTGCATATTTTTTTCCCGGATGATGTCCATGAGGGGTAATAGGGGCAGTTAGGGGAAATATGTTATTCATGTATATTTGCTTAGATTAGGTGATCTGTTTCCATTTTTTGAGGATGAGATAGAAGTTATCTAATATCTATAAATATTACAACTCTCTCATTTGTTTATAATTCTTGATTTTGATATTAATAAAATACACAAGCACCGTCTTGTTTATGTGTAAATCTTCTGTGTCAAATATTCTTTTCAAGTATTCATTGTCAAGAATTCTAAGTGATCCATGTGGTGTCATGTATCAAGTAATGAAAGACAAAAAATATATTATAGTATTTTTATTGTTGTATTTGTGTTCTAATTTTTTTGGGAATTACATCCTGACTCATCAATACAAGAAAAATGCATGTGAAGTGAGCTTCACAAAATAAGGAAAAATGTAGTTTTAGTAAAATTATGATATCTCTCTCCTTTCTTATTTGAAATAAAAATTTCAAAATGTTTCGGAAATACTAGAATGATGTATAAAAAACCCAAGTGATAGTTTCTAGAGATTCATAAAATATAAAATGAATCTTTAATCATACAATGGTAGACATGAAATCATGTGCTTGAAGAAATTTAGAAAATGTGGCAAACAAAAATCAAGAGACCCAATCTTATCTCCTAAAAGGCTAGGATGAGTTGTTGAAGATGTTGAATACTAAAGAGACCCAATATTTTCTATTGAAAGGTTGAGATGATTTGTTGAAGATGTTAAAAATACAATAGACCCAAAAAATATTCATAAAAGGTTGGGATGAATCATTTTTAATTAGATAATAAAAGAGGTTGTTTGTATATCTTAGTAGTTACATTTTGTTAGGAGTCTTTTATAATATGTTCTCTCATATTTATCTTATAGGTAGTTAGTATGCGCAATAATAGAAGAGTTTCCTATTAAGATTTTCTAATAAACACTTTCTTATGTTTGTCTCTTTACAAGTGGGATATGTAGTAGAGTTTCATTTATATTCTAGTTGTGAATAAGTCTCTTTCCAAGAATAGTAAAGTAGCTCTATATTATTAAAACGATTAACTAAATAAACCATGAGTGATTTCTTATAAATGTAACACTCAATGGTTAAAGAAAAGAGATAAGTTTATTATCATAAATTGGAACATTGTTGTAATTATGGATAAGTAATACAAGTTCAATTTTCTAAGCAATTGTTACATCTCTTTTGTGATTGATCTTTTTCATCTTCCAAGAGAGGAGGTGGCCATTCCTTCCAAGGAAGAGGACACCATGGTATTTATGTTTTTTCTATTTTAGTTTATGTGTTTTTCATATTTATTTTTATTCTACATTTTCTTTCAATATCTACTTATTTTAGTTTGTGTGTTTAAATGTTAACGTGTATGAGTAATGGGATACATAGAATAACTTCTTAGATTTATTTTATGTAATTTCAATTATGCAAATTTAATTTCAGAATTTAAATTAATTTAAATTTAGATTTCTTTTCTAAGTATTAGTTTAGTTTTTTTTCGGCAAGTAGATTAGATTATATTTCTTGCTTCCATTCAATGAGAAATTTTAGTCAAATAATATCTAGGTTTCTTTTGCAGATAGCTTATGATGACTGACTATGAATTGATAACTTATTAAATTAAATGGAGAGGATTACAACCCTTGCCATTGATGGCACCATTGCCAAGGAGCATGGTGTTATTAGGAACTTTTATTCATAAAATGATTTTTGTGAAGATATAAAGATCTTATTTTTATAAAATTAGTTTGCATTAGAAAAATAATATTTTTATAGAATATATAGAAATAGGAATCCATATGGGATCTATCACAATTCATAGTTTTGATCTGGAGAGGAAAAACTAACAGTTATTTAGGAGTAGCTTTAGAATCAAGTTTCTATTGAATTAGTTTTTTGCTAAAGAAACAATTAGTTTTGGAAAAACTTAAATGAACCTTATTTACTAAACTTTCAATTAAAAAAATAAGAAATCACATTGGAAGTGGTCCATAAATCTTAAAATTAAAAAAATATTAAAAAATCTCCAAAACAATTTTTTTGCAACATTGAAGTGTGAAATCTGATTTAATGATATGTATTATTGATATTTGGAAGGTCAAATAAATACATTTTTCAAATATTTTTATATGAAAGATAACCCTATGGGTCTAGATTCATATCCAAGAGAAATAAGTGATTCTGATATCAAAATCTAGTTATGCCTAATATATTGATGGTTAATCTAGAACAAACATTGTAAAAATAGTTTTTAAATTGTTTATGTTCTAATATATTTGGCATAGTAAATGAAATAATTTTTAATACCTATTTATATGGGAGATATCCCTCTAAGTATAGATTAATATATAATTGTAATTGGGTCATTCTAATATCAAAAGAAAATGTTATGCTCAAAATAGTGATTTTTGATCTAGAATAAAGTTGTAAAAATAGTTTTCAAATTGATTGTATGTTGTGTATTTGACATATAAATTAAATATTTTGAAAAAAATAATTTCTATGGATGATAGGATTATGAATCTATTTTCCAAAACATTTTGAATCGTTTCATTTTGAGAAATTATGAGTGAAATAGAGACAAAATATTATCTACTCGTCTTAATCATCTATGGAAAAAGGGAAAATTAGTAACATTTTCTAAATTTAGATCATTATGGATCATTGAATATCATTAAATTTTCATCATATACCTTGTGTATATTATCATTAAATGTAAATTTTTATCATAATCTATTATAATAGTCATATTATAGATCACCGATTGAGATGAAGAATTATAAATATTTAAGTTTTATACTAATTTTTGAGGATTTGTTTTACATGTTTTGCAATTATTTTTTAAGAAAAAAAAGATATTGAGACATACATTTCTATTTTTTGTATTATGATATTGTTGGCTAGATTTTATGCACGGTTAGATACAAAAACCTAGGAAGTCATGGGATAAGTCCCCTTCATTTAATAGTGAATCTCCCATGTGATTTATTCATTTATTTTATGGCCTATTTGAACTAAATCTTGGGTATTACTTTAATTGAATAGCTCATGAACCATAGCTAAAATATTTGGAAACAATTAAGTAGCTATACGGTATCTAGAAGAAGTAGAAATGGAAATCGGAAACTAGAAGAAAATATGCGAAGGGAACGTGTGTGGTAACAAGTAGTTATCAAAGAAAGCTACGACCACACGAAATAAATAAATATTAAATAATTCTTACAACTTTAGCAAAAGAATAGAAGAATGCTTATTATGAAATCCAAGATAACACAAATTTTATCATTAACATTCAAAAATTGAACAGTCAGACTTTAGTAGACACAAAGTTTAACCAAAATCCTCCTTTCTTCGTATTCAAATTTTAACCATTTACAATATACACATCTAATTATTTCAACACAAAGTCTAAAACAACCATGTATAACATAAAAAAAATAGTTGGCCAAAAGTTCTAAGATCCCCAACCTCATAGGTCTCTTTCTATATTTATAGTCATCATAAGTAAAGTACAGGAATCAATATCCATTATACTTCAATTAGAGAATAAGTTCAAAATAGTTAGGAGTTGAGCACTTTTCTCCTTAAATTCTTTGATAGATACCACATAGAAATTTGGAATGTTCCATCTTTTAAAATTGGAATAACTACCTCTTAAATACCACCAAACAATTGACTTTATCAAACAACTTAAAGTAACGGTGATTAACCACTTAATTTCTTAAGTCTTATAATTAATATACTTGAGGATTAAAGAGGAAAAGAAGAAGAAGAAGAAGAAGAAGAAGAAGAAGTCTACCCATACTACATTAAATTATGGTGGTTGATTATTACTGTGCCTGGGAATGCAACAGATGTAATGAAATTTTTGATCCCTTACACTTACCAAATTTGAAATTTCGTTTTTCTAGAGTGTATACGGCTAGGATATCTTTCTGAAAAGTCTAAGAATGTGCAAAACGAAGCTCCTAGCGGAAAGTTATGGTCGTTTGATGTTCTGTAATTTCTCCTTACCTGTGGGAATCCGACCCCAATTTACTTCTCCTTACCTGAACACTTCTCCATTTACTTTACTTTTCTCATTTTTAGAGAAGTAAAGTAATTGTATTTCACCATTTTATTTTTCTTTTACATTTTCCTTTCATTGTGGGAAACAAGGATTGTTTTGTTGCTCTTAAATTTTGTGAAGTAAAGTAGTTTCATTTAACCACTTTACTCTACCTTCCATTCCCTTTGTTAAACGGCTTTTTCCACATTGCTTTACTGCTCTTTCCATTTCCTTTGTTAAGAAATTTTTTCACATTACTTTATTGTTTTTACTTAAACTAAGTAAAATTGTTTCAATTCACCACTTAACATTGCTTTTCCATTCCTTTTTTATATGGCGATTTCACATTACTTTATTGTTTTTACTTAAAATCAGTTGAGTAGTTCCAATTCACCACGTAAAACTGCTTTTCCATTCCTTCGTTATGCAGTGATTTCACATTACTTTACTATTTTTACTTAAAATAAGTAAAGAAATTTCAATTCACCACTTAACAAAAAAAAGAAGTAATGGGCCATAAATTTTGACCAGATGCTCTATTTTTCAATATTTTGAACTTTCTGAAAAGCTCTCGACCTCCTCTACACAATAGAATCATGAAAATTAGTTTTTGGTGAGAGTAGTTGAGAGGAGAAAAAAAAATTAAAACACCTTTGACATGAATTAAATAGTTTCATAGTAGTACTGCCGCAGTGTAGGCAAGTTTCTTTTTCAGGAAAATGGGGAAAAGCATGAAGTAAATATTTTTAGGGATTTTCAGGCATGCTAGGAAAATGGGTATTTCTCCAACTACTTCTAATCAACCTTTTGTAACCTTCTGGAGAATACTGGAGAAAACCTATAAAATTTTAAAAGGGGTATCCCAAGATTTCTAAGTGAAATATTTGGGGATACCAATTGGATCCATCTATGGACATCTTTAATTTTATTAGAATAAAAGAAATGGAGATGAGATCCTAACATCTCTAGTTTCAATTCTTGTCCATTGGGCTATGGAGTCGAGTTTAACCTTGATCTTTCCCTTTAAGAATTTACCTCCCAAATCTATGATGAAATTAACACCGAACTGGAACTTCCTTATGAGTGTTAGCCAGAAATGATCTGTGGAGCTCTAAATAAAGCTCAGAAATGACTCCAAATCTCTGATTTGATTCAGAAGAGAGACGAACATGGCAACAAAACTATATACAAACATGTAAAATCATACATGTTCCAAGTGGAAACACTCAGAATGTGCACAAGCACTTATTTTGTTGAAAACAAAACTACATATTCTACTTTAACCAGAGGAAAAGGAAACTTAAACTAATCCTACAACAAGCATGAAGAAATAATTGTCTTTCCTTACAAACTTAGACCATGTAATTGATTTTGCATTGAACATGGTCCTTAGCAAGAGTGAATTTTTTTTTTGAAACTGATTCTCCACCCTTCTTACCAGAGTATCACCAACAAAAAATTAAAAAAATTCCTCATTTAGATGTTTTGTATTTGATTTGCGGGGTACTGCAGTTGATCTTCGGTGTGTTTTAGCTCATGCTCATGCTCTGAAATAAGCATGACTGGTTGTAACTCCTCATTTTCTTCTAAACTAGCTAGATATCTTATTGGGAAAGGCCTAATCCTCATGATAAACCCATTTCTTTGAATCTTGTCCTCATGAATGCATTGTGCTTGTCCATTAATAAAGTTGCATGTATGTTGATCTGATTTTGGTACTACTTCCACAGACAACTCTGTAAAATACTCTTCCTTCTCCATGATGAATTTTGATTCTGTAATTGATTCATCATGGATCTCCTCATGTAGACTGATTTGGGAACATGTTCTTCTTTGAATATTTCCTCCATGGATAGTGTGTGCCATGGATAGTGTGTGGGAGTTCTCTACAGTAAGAGGCTTTTGGTATTGGAAGATAAATGATGAAAATGCATGAAGTAAATGAATTCAGTGGCTTCTTCTTCCATGTAATCAGATCTAATAAGAAATCAGCCTCATTTTCTGATTCATAGTCTATGTTCTTCAATGTTAGAGTCACCAGCAGGTTCTACAAAAGCATAGTCTTCAGGTAGTTTCACAGTAAGCACTAGCTTGATCCTCTTCATTCACTCTAAAATGGGTATACCTTTTGTCATTTGCTTCTTTAATCCATAGCCTATCATTGGCCAACCTTTTGCAGAATAGTGGATCAGCAAATACTAGCTAAAAAATTAAAGAACCTATCCCAAGATTTCTATTTGAAAGCTTGATTTTATCTGTCAATGATGAGATCATCCTTTACTTCAATAACAATGTTTTAAGCTACCAACAAGTTAGCATGATGTTCTCTACACATGGAGATGAGATCCCAACTTCAAGTGACAAAGCATTAATGAAAGATACCTTTTGATCCATCATGGGCACTAAAGGAAGTCGAGTTTAACCTATGATCTACCCCCCCGGTAAATATATAAAAACTTGACACAAAGGAAATATGTGATGGAGAGGTTAAAAAACCCGACAAAAAGGAAATATGTCGGATGAGGTCAAAAAACCTAACACAAAGGAAATATGTTGGAGAGGTCTAAAAAACTCGACACAAAGGAAATATGTCAGAGAGGTCAAAAAAACCCAACTACAAAGGAATTTTGGGGTTTCGGGTTTTCGAGAGAAACATGAGACAATGAAGCATGCAGATCACAAGGGATGTCCCGATGCTTGAGATTTCCACAAACCCCAAACATGTACCTAGTGGAAATCAGGTTTTGGAGTCGGGTAAAGCATGGGGTGCGTAAAACTTATGTTGAGCCACCTTCTGAACCCGATGCACATACCAAGTCTATTTTCCAACCCCGAGGAAAAGGAAATCTTAGATGAATACCGGCGGAAGCGGGTTTCGGGGAAAACACAAGCATCAAACACATGTACAAGCCACCTTCCAGACCCGATGCACATTGCAAGTTTTTCTGAACATGTTCCGAAACAAGAGGAAATCTTGGAAATACCAGCGGAAGCGGGTTTCAGGAAAACACAAGAATCAAACACATGTCGAGGACATCCTCCAAACCTGATGCAAATGTAGAGGCATTATAACTCCTGAACCCAACTCTGAAATAAGCATGACTAGTTTCAAATTTCAGGTGGTTCTAAATTAGCCAGATATCTTATTCACGTAAGGTTGGCCTACTTATGATTTTCTCAGATTCTTTGAAGCTCATGCCCATGAATGGGTGCATCCTACAGACTTTCCTTTCCATGAATAAAATTACATGCAAGTCGATCTGAATTTGCTAGGGTTGCTTCCACCAGACAACTCTGCAAAAGACTTTGCCTTCTCATGATGAGATTTTAATTTTGTAATGGATTCATTATGGATTTCCTCATGCAAACTGATTTGGGCAGTAGGCTCTTCTTTGACTATTTCCTCCATGACTGATTTGAGGGAGTTCTCTGCAAGAAGAGGCTTTTGGTATTGAAAGATAGATGATGAAAAAGCATAAGCAATGAATTCTATGGCTTCTTCTTTTTCCATGCAATCGTTCAAGATCTAATAAGAAATTAGCCTCATTTTGGATGATTTCATAGTCTATGTAGCCAATGTTGGAGTCACCAACAAGTTCTACTAAAATCATTGTCTTTTGGTAGATCTGTTTAGTCAGCAGCAACTTGATCTTCTTCATTCACTCCAACATTGTTACCCTTGGCAAACATTTGATTCTTTATCTACAGCATATCAGTTTAGGTTTACTTTTGCATGCAATAGATTAGCAATACTACCCTAAAGTATAACCTTGGCAAACCTTAGGTTTTTTGAAAACCCTTGATTTTACCTGTGCATGACAGAGATCATCCTCTAATTTGATAGCAATGTTTTGATTTGCCAAGGTCCCCAAGTTAGCAGGAAGTTCTCTATGTTAGCTGATAACCAACTTGAGGTGAAAAAGCATTAATGAAAAATATCTTTGTGATTCTCATCGTTGAGGGAAGCAATAGGAGGAATTTCACAAATTATCTTTTGAAACTTGGAAATAAAATCCCTCATATTTTCTTGTGGTTATTTTTTTATGTGGATGAGATTTTCCAACAAAATATGTGAATTTTTTGTGGTTCTGAATCTGTTGTCAAACCATGTTCTCATAGTGTCCCAGTTGGTGATACATAAAGGAGGAACATGATAAAACCATTCCGCAACAGCGCCCTGAAATCGTCTCAATGAACAGTCAAACAGATACATCTTCATGAGGCACTCCCAGAACTCCACAAGCTACAAAAAAATGTAACTATATGATCATCGGGGTGTTGCTTATCGTTGCCATTGAATTTTGGGAAATTCTTTCATGATCTACATGGAAATTCATGCAGTGGATGAACCAATGCAAGAGGGCCAATAGTTTGACCCCAAGGAACTAGAGCTTGTAGTTGTTGTCACAGCCATGAAAGTTATTTGTAGAGTATCATTCTTGAGTGTACGCCATTCTTATCAGCTTGTCCCTGGAAAGAAACAATAGAACAAGGAAAATACGAAGTTGCCAATTTCTTTTTACGACAATTTTTTTACAGAGTTTCCAATATTTTATTTTTTTAATATATAACTGTCAGTTCACTTTGATAAAAAAAAGTATTTCAAACTCCTAAGTCAGTCTAAATATAACTCAGAGTTATTTCTCCGACACCCATAAGATAACCACAAATCTTTTTTTATTTAATTTTGTTCCCCAATGCGGAGTCCCAAAAACTTTTGGCTAGATTTTATGCACAGTTAGATACACAAACCTAGGCATTCATGGGATGAATCCCCTTCATTTAATAGTGAAGCTCCTGTGTGCTTTATTTTTTTATTCTATGGCCTATTTTAAACTAAGTTCAGGGTATTACTTTAATTAGATAGCTCATGAACCATAGCTAAACAACTTGGCAGCAAGTAAGAAGTTGTACGGTAACTAGAAGAAGTAGAAATGGAAAGTGGAAACTAGAAGTAGATATGTAGAGGGAAAATGTGTGGTAACAAGTACTTATCAGATCAAGTTATGGCCACACAAAATAAACAAATATTGAATAATTCTTACAACTTTAGCAAAAGAACTGAAGAATACTCATTATGAAATTTCAAGATAACACAAAGTCTATCATTAACATTCACAATTGAATAGACAAGACTTTAGTAGACACAAAGTTCAACCAAAATCCTCCTTTTTTCTTATTCAAATTTTAACTGTTTACAATATGCACATCTAATTATTTCAACACAAAGTCTGAAACAACCATGTACAACGTAAAATAACACTTTTGTCAAAATTTCTAAGATCCCCAACCTCATAGGTATCTTCCTCTATTTATAATCATCATAAGTAAAGTACAGGAAGCAATATCCATTATACTTAAATCAATAAATAACTACAAAATAGTTAGGAGTTGAGCACTTTTCTCCTTAAATTCTTCGTTACATGCCACATAGAAATTTGGAATGTTCCATCTTTTAAAATTGGAATAACTACCTCTTAACTACCACCAAGTAATTGAATTTATCAAACAACTTGAAGTAACAGTGATTAACCACTGAATTACTTAAGTCTTACAATGAATATACTTGAGGAGTAAAGAGGAGAATAAGAAGAAGAAGAAGAAGTTTGCCCATACTGCTTTAAATTCCAGTGGTTGGTTGTTACTGTGCCTGGGTGCAGCAGATAAATAATGCAATTTTTTACCCCCTTACACTTTCCAAATTTGAAATTGATGATTGTTGATGTGTAGAGGGATCCAAGAACCTTTCCAAAAAGTCCAAGAATGCAAAACATAGCTCTGAGCGGAAAGTTATGGTTGTTTGAAGTTCTGTAATTTCTCCTTACCTGTGTTGATTTCATACTGCTTTACTACCATTGGAAAATAATTAAAGTATTTTTAATGCATACTTTTCTCACATTTTCTCCCGCTTACCTACATTGATTTCATACTACTTTACTACTTTGGAAAATAAGTAAAGTAGTTTGCAATTCACCACTTTACTCACATTTGCTCCCCCTTACCTGTGTTGATTTCATATTGTTTTACTGCTTTAGAAAATAAGTAAAGTAGTTTGAATTCGCCGCTTTACTCAAATTTGCTCCCCCTTGCCTGTGTTGATTTCATACTTCTTTTTCTGATTTGGAAAATAAGTAAAGTAGTTTGAATTCACCACTTTACTCACATTTTCTCCCCTTACGTGCGTTGATTTCATACTGCTTTATTGCTTTAGAAAATAAGTAAAGTAGTTTCAATACACTTTTCCATTCCTTTGTTATGCAGTGATTTCACATTACTTTATTGCTTTTACTTAAAATAAGTAAAGCAATTTCAATTCACCACATTAACATTTTTTCCATTCCTTTTTTATGTGGTGATTTCACATTACTTTACTATTTTACTTAAAATAAGTAAAGCAGTTTCAATTCACCACTTAGCATTGTTTTTCCATTCCTTTGTTGAGCGGTGATTTCACATTACTTTACTACTTTTACTCAAAATAAGTAAAGCAGTTCTAATTCACCACTTAACAAAGGAAAGTAGTAATGGGCCATAACTTTTGACCACATGCTCCATTTTTTGAGATCTTGAATTTTCTAGAAAGCTCTCGACCTCCTCTACACAATAGAATCATGAAAATCATTTTTTGGTGGGAGTATATGAGAGGAGAAAAAGGAAAAAACACCTTCAACATGAAGTAAATAGTTTCAGGCAGCAGTGCTACCACAGTGTGGGTATATTTCTTCTTTGGAAAAAGGGGGAAAATACATAAAGTAAATAGTTTTAGGGATTTTCAGGCATTTTAGGAAAATGGGTATTTCTCCAATTGCTTCCAATCAACTTTTACAACCTTCTGGAGAATACTAGAGAAAATCTGTAAAAAATTTAAAAGGGGTATCCCAATATTTCTAAGTGAAATCTTTGGGGACACCAGATATATTTAGTTTTCGAGAATAACTAATACAACAACATAGGGATAAATGATTATTAAAAATAGAAATATATATATTGTAACCAAATAAACCAGTATCTAATTTTATTTCCTATATTACTTAGTGGTTACAACATCTAGTTACCCATGTAATCCAGTGAGATGGAATAACAACCATAAGAGCATTTGGTGAAATTTTTCTTTTAGTTTTATAAGTCAAATTGCAAAACAAGTGTAAGTGTTTTTATTCAAATCATAGCTAAAGTTAAAAAATTATTATATAAGGATGGATGTAATTTACCACTATTTTATGTAATAATCATCATTTGTAAGGTGTGTTATATTGATTTGGTAGGATTTGCATGAGATATAAATTTTATGAGTAGTATGATTTTATTTAACTCTTTTTGTTTCTTTGAGGATTTCCTAAACAATTAATTCTTGTTTGTATGTTTCTTATTAAATCTCGTTTACACCTTACACCCCTCATTTAATATTATATATACCAATTACGTCACCACATCAAATCAACTTCATATTCATTCCATTTGTTTTCATTCACTTTCCTCTTTTTTAATCTACTTTTAGATCAATAAAGGAGAGTCAATATCAAACGCATGCATGTTCATGGATATGCAAGTTTGTAAATGTTTTTCATCATGGTTGTAAAATTTTTTCATTATGGTTGTTCATAAATAGTAAAAAACAAAGGAGATGGATAATATCAAGATCAGACAAGAATACAATTTGTTGGCACTCACTATGTTTGTACTTCTAAATTTATCAGGGGTGAGAATTTTGACATGGAGAATAAAAATCTATGGAATTTATATTCATCTACCAGAACTTATAGAAAAAGAAGAGTTGAAAACCAATATGGAAACTCTTTTAAAAAACATAAGAAAAGGAAAGATTTAAAAACCAACAACAATGACTCTTTTTCAAAAATAATATTTGAAACCCAGCAATGGTGACTCTTTCCAAAAAATAAATGAGTTGATAACCAGAAAATGGTGGATATTTTCTAACAATGTGCTCCGAAAACGTTGATTAGATCTTTGTTGTTTGTTTTCTAGCATTGAAGAAATTAGGGTCATGAACAAAAAGAAAGCAAAAACAACATCAGAATATGACCAAGGTATATTTTTATTATTTTATTTATTAGTTATTTTCATTGCAAATAAATCCACTGTGGAAAATCTAATGGAGGAGAAGTTGTGAGCTATATTTACAAAAAAATAAAATATAAACTTGCAAGAGGGCCTATAAGAGGCTAAGTGTGGGGAGCATGAAGCAGCTTTTGACTCTATGTAAAAAAGTATTTGGAATCTCTATAAAATTCTTCAAACTATCTAAAATACAGCTTCAAACTCTCTATAAAAAGATTCAAACTATTTATAAAAGCTTCGAATTGTCTCAAAAGTAACTTCTGATTCTTTATAAAAAAAGCTTGTAAATGTCTATAAAAAGATTTAGACTCTATAAAAAGCTTCAAATTTTATAAAAATAACTTTGAACTCTCTATAAAAATATTTAAAATCTCTATAAACACTTCAAGTTGTCTAAAACACAACCTCACACTCTTCATAAAAAAGCTTTTGATTGTCTATAAAGAAGTTCTCAGTTATATGTGAAAGAAGAAGACAATGAAGAATAAGAAAAGATCAAAGAGAATAGAAGTTTGCAGGAGACCATGCAAGAAGTTAAGTGTGAAGGATATGATGGGAGAAAAATATGCCTTATCTAATAACAATATTTTCAATTCTACAGATTGGTACTAGAGTGGACTTAGATGTAATATTGAAAACCATTAACTTATTTAAAGTATAATGTAGACTATATATTTAGTCTATTTCTTCAAAATATTTTGCAATCTAATTTTCATGTTTCTTAATATTTCTTTACAAAATATATATCATATGTTATAAAAATAGGTTATTTCATTCATTCAAGAATAAATATGAAGTATTGAAAAAAAAATTCAACGTAAAAGATCAAATTAAAAGCAATAAGAAACACTTCAACCTCAAGTTCGGACTATTCCAACTTCAAAGATATCATATGATGTCATCTCTAGACTATTTTTACCTTTGAATGTTCAAACAAAGTTAAATTTGGACTCATCAAAGAAATAAAAACACATGAGAAGTGAGCTTCACAAAAAAAGGAAAAATGTAGTTCCATTAAAACTATGATATCTCTCTCATTTATGAAAAATGATAATTTTAAAATGTTGTATAAATATTAGAATGAGACACACAAAACCCAAGTGACTGTTATTAGAGATTTATAAAACAAAAAATGCATCTGTGATCGAAAAGTGGTAGACATGAAACCATGTTCTTTAAGAAAGAGAAAAGGTGGCAAGGAAAAGTAAAAAGACCTAACCTTTTCTCCTAAAAGGTTGGCATGAGTTGTTTGAGACGTTGAATAGTTCAGTGACCCAATTTTTTTTCTAAAATGTTAGGATGAGTTGTTGAAAATGTTGAGTAATTAAGAGACTCAATATTTTCTCCTAAAATATTAGGATGAATGATTTTTGATGGCAGAATAAAGGAATTTATTCATTTATCTTAGTAGTTGAATTTTGGCATGATTCCTCAATAAGATATTCTCTCATATTTCTCTAATAAGTAGTTGGAATGTGTAACAATATTAGTGTTTCATTAGGAGTCTCTAATAAAAAATTGTCATGTTTATCTCTTGACAAGTGGGACATGTAGTAGAGTTTCAGTTGTATTTTAGTTGTGAATAAATTTCTTTCTAAGAATAGTAAAGTAGCTCTATATTCTTGAAAGATTGACTAAGTAAACCACGATTGATTTTATATAAATATAAAACTCAATGGTTGAAGAAAAGAGGTAAGTTTGAGAGAATTTTCTTACTATAAATTGGAATATTGTTCTAATTCTGGAGAAGTAATACAAATACAAGTTTCCAAATAATGTTTGTGGATCTTTTGTAATTGATATTTGTCCTCTCTATTATCCAAAATAAGCCCATGCTTATTTTGGCTAACTTCTCCTCCATTCCCTTTTCTGGTACTTAAAATGAAATTTTTGCACATGCTTTAGGGACTCAAATTTTTCTAGAAATGGCTCGATCAAATAGAAATTTTTCTTACCTTTCCAGAAAAGGTAAAATTTTCCTCCTAACTCCTTGTAAATTTCAAGTTATGGCCCGGCGGAGTTTTTTGGGGAAAATTTCCCTTGACAGGCCCACGACTAATAAAAATGTGCCACGTGGCAGAGTAGGTCGGGCCGGCGGGGGTGAAGTTCAAAAATTTTCCAAAGTGAGTTGGCAGGGGGCACAAAGACAAAATTTTTCCCACAGGCCCGAGGAGGAGAAGGAAATGGAAGGGTAGAGGCGTGCAGGGAGAATTGGGAAAATTTTCCCTTTTTTTCTAAAATGCCCAAAGAAAAATTTTGGCCCCAAGGCCCACCGATCATTTAGAAGCTGACACATGTCTAGTGGCAGAGGAGTCGGACCCGCAGAAGGATTTGGAGAAAGTCACCAAAATTGAAGAATGCGCGAAGGAAAAAATTGGAAGTGCATCCCCATTGACCAATGAGGGAGTGCCATGTGTCCAGATAGTGGCGGAAGTGCAGAAGCGTGGGGAGATTTGGAAAAATTATCCCAATGAAAATTTTAAAGGAAAAAGGGGGTAGGTTGAGCTTGCGTGATTCCACCAACGAACCAGAAGATGACACATGTGTCTCGGGGTAGTGGAGGCATGGATTTTTTTTGGAAAATTTTCCAAAAATGTAAAAAGAAAATTTTGACCCCGTGACCCCGTTTTTGAAATCTGATTTTTCTGCCTCGAAATTTGTGCCCAAGTTTTTTCCCTAATTTTTCCCTAAATCTTCATATGGGCATATCTTTTGATCCAGAGATCAGATTTCAACAAAATCAGACTTTTTGGAAAGGTCTCGAGCCCCTCTATGCATTGGAGGCACAAAAACATCATTTTTTGTGGATTTTGATGGAGAAAATGCTAAAAAAATCTTTCATGTCTTCAATGTGTATCAGATTGCTTTGAACAAGTCATTTTTTTTGCTCGAGCCTCCATGGTTTTCTTCTCCAGCACGCCAAGGATGGAGAATCAGCTCGATTTGATGGGGGAAAACCCTAGAATTTCTTCTCATGCCTTGAATGCAAGATCAGATTACTTTGAAGACATCATTTTTATTCCATTTTTTCATTTTTTTCTTCTCCAACACGCAGGCAAAAAAGGAAAGATCAATTTAATGGTTTGCAGGCCGATTTGATAGAGATTAATGGTGGGTGGTTGAATCCAAGGATCATATTTTCTTATTCCTTTTGTTTTCTCTCTTTTTCTTCGGTTATAAATGAACAGGATTCATTCTTTGTAATGGTTGGATGTTTTTGCTCTGTATCTCCCTTTCTCTCTATTCTGCAGTGAGTTTGTGGAGTTCTCAAACCTTCCATAAATCTGTAAATGCAAAATTTATGCCTTTTGGCCATTGTAATGCTTTGTATCAACTATGTGGAGTAATAAAATAAGCTTGTGGGTGATTTCCAGCCCCTTTCTTACTTCCATTGCATTCATTCTAATCTTTTCATTACAAATCTGGTTACTTGTGCATGTGAGTTGTATTATTTTATGGTTTGTGTTTAACAACAGAGTGGGAGTTCATCATTCCTTGGTGCATCACCTCCATTAGCTTAGATTTCATTATTTTTGCAACTTTTTCTTCACCATGGTCTGTTGAAAATATTTAGAGTAGTAATAAGGATAGATCCTCTGTAAAATGAATGCATGCACCTGAACAGAGGAATAGGAACCAGCCTTTAATCTGGAGAGTTTTTTCCCATTTTCTGCAAGTCCCACACTTGGGGAAAAAATTCCATGTTGTGCAATCACACTGGATGCCCATTATCAAACTAGAAATATGAGAAAACATCTAGGGGTGCTGTGATTTTGCACTAACATTTTTAGCATGCCCGGTGGGACCTTAGAGGTCTTCATCTTCATTACAACAAAGTTGATGTGCAATTGTTGTAAGTTTCTTGCTTGAAAGAGCCCTGATTTGCACATCTGGCGACTCCAAAAGGATAGAATCAACTGGTTTCAGTAGTCCAAGCTTGAAGATTCATGAGAAGGATCCAAACAAGGTCAAGGACTAGAGAAGAAGGATTGTTTGAGCATCTGTAATTATCCCCAGAAAGAGGAGAAAGGGGGAGAAGGATTCAAAGGTCTCCATTTCCACCAAATAGAACTCTATCAACTCCTCCATCTGGTAGACATTTCATCCAATCAACAAGGGTTCTCAGGCCAATCAGAATAGCACAACCCAATCCTTATGTCAACTTTACTTGGCAGCAGCCCACTTTCTCTCAATCCAAAAAACCCAATTCCAATTTTAGCATTAAAGAACATTCCATATTTTACTGGAGAAAATCAGACCACTGCTGGTGATCATGTCCAAGACATTGCTAATGTTTGTGCAATCCATGAGATTGTTGAGATGGATATTGCTATCAAATTATTGGCATCTTCATTCAAAGGGAAAGCCTTGCAATGGTTCAGGAGCCTTGAGGCAGGCTCTATCCACAATTGGAACCAGTTGTGCACAGCTCTCCATAACCAATTTGGAGAGAAAGGGGACAACTTGTCTCTATTGGAGCAACTGAAAACTATCAAGAGAGCTCCCAATGAGCAGCTAACAGACTTCAATTTCATATTTCAAAGAACGTGGGATAGAATCCCATTGGTAGTGAGGCCAACAGCTCAAGGTGCTTTCTTATACTTTCTCAAGGCTTTAAATTCTGACATTTCTATGTTGATCCAATCCATGGGAGGTATAACTCTACCTGCAGCTTATAGCATCGCCATTAGGGCTGAGAATTGTTTGATCCAAGCTGGTAAACTTGCACCTAGGCCTCCTATGCCCCTATATCTAGAGTTAGGAAGCCCAAGTGCCAGTCAAGCACCCACTTTAGCTCCTATTCCCACTCCTAGAAATCAGAGTTCAAATGAAACTTCTACTTCATCATCTAGTGCCTCAAATGAGCTTCAAGAAGTTATGAAACAATTATAAAATTTGGGCAATGAATTGGTTACACTCAAGAGGCAAACAATCTCAAAGTTTTAGGCCTTCTTATCAGCCTCAAACTCAGCCTAATAGGAAACCATATCAGCCTAATAGGCCACCCAATCCAGCTGTAAATCAAAATCAAGTAAGGCCTCCTGCCAATAGACCATTTCAGCCCTATAACCCCCATGTTGCATCTACCTCTAAAGCCTTAGTGCTAGTGCAAAATAATATAGCTCAAGAGTATGACTTGTGTTTCCCATGCAATGAGCCTCACAGCTAATCTATGTGCTTCAATGGTGCTTTGAACCAAGCCTTGATGGTGACAACAACCGGTGTAGAGAGTGAAGTTGGTCAAGAAACAAACCAACAATAAGGGACATCTCAACAAGATACAACTCCAGATGAGACTATACTTGTCAATTGGCAGGCTAAAGATTTTTGTGGTGTGAATTAAACACCTTCTCAGAAGTGTAGAAACTAACACATGGTCAAAGAAGAGGAATATTGGTGAAGGGTAGTCATCAGGTCCAAGTGATTCACAACCTTCCATCACTCCACAAGGTGTTGGAAAGCAAAATGAAGTTCCAAATGTGTAAGGACAACCTAAGCCACCTTCTAGACTAGCTCAACTGCCAGCTATTGTAGCCCATGTACAAGAAAATAATGTGTAGACTAAATGGTAGCAAAGAGATGGTTCATCTCCATTCAATATCATTGAACAAATGAAGAAGACCAATGTGAACATATCTATGTGGGAGTCACTATCCATCCCAGGACAAAGGGACCTGCTACAAGCTACCATGAAGAATTGGTCAACCCCAAATCTAGCTCATGTGCAAGAGAAGGTACTCACAAATGCCACTCATCCTGAGGGGAATTATGGAGGATAGCAAGGTAAAAATTTGAAGCCACATCCATTCTATGTTTCATTGATCATTGGGGATAAAATAGTACATAATTGTATGATTGATTCTAGGGAAATTAGTTTTGTGATGCCCAAGCAAATAGCTAATCATCTGGGCCTTGAATATGAAGTCATATCCAAGGGGGTGGTGCAATTAAATGGGACAGCAATAGCAACAGTTGGGGTAATTAAATATTTGAGCCTTACTTTTATGCATGCTCCAATGTCACTATTTTGCAAGATGTGTCAGTGATAGATTTGCCACCACTCTTTGCCATATGTTTGTCAAGGGAATTAGGAGGATACCTATCTACTGATTGGTCACACATGCTATTCAGGACAAGGTATGGAGCCAAGGCCACAATTAGGTCTAAACCTATTGCAAACTTTCACATTGAGCCTCATACTCCAAGCCCAATCAATGCCAACTGTTCAACATTTGATCAAGAGGATTATCCAAACAGACATGAAGCTGACACCAAAGTTGGAATAATTCCATATTTGACTCTTGATGAATGGACCAGAAAGGTACATGCTTTTGATCCCTACAAGGAAATAGAAGAATCTGAACTAGGATTCTATTACATGCATGAAGAAAATCATCCTCTTCCCAGCATCACCAAGCCAGACCATAGAGATGACAATGAGGTATGGCAGATGTTCTTTGATGGATCAAGAAGTAGACAAGGTGCAGGAGGAGGAGCTATGCTTGTTTCACCTCAAGGAATTAAGTATTATTCAGCTTTTAGATTTTAGTTTGCATGTTCTAACAACACTGTTGAGTATGAAGCTTTGATACATGGATTGCATTGGTCAAGGAAGAGAGGCATAAAAAACTTACAAGTCTTTGGTGATAGTGAGCTGATTGTTAATCAAGTTAAAGGACAACATGCTACCAAGAATGACTTGCTCAAAATTTATAGCAATAAGGTGTGTAATTTCATTGAGGATTTTGAGGGTTTTGGCATCAACTCCATTCCTAGGAAAGAGAACCAAGCTGTTGATAGACTTGCAGCAGTTGGAGAAACTTTTGATGTTTTGGAAATTATCAAAAGAGATAAAGTGCAGCCAAACATCCATGTGATTATGAGGCCATCAGTGCTAGACAATAATACAAGTTGGCAAGTGTTTGAGAGTGACCAACAAATCATCAATTTCTTACAAGAGGAAGCTAAGTTCTCAGCCAAAAATCAGGAAAAGTTGGGACAGCAGTACGGTGATCAAGTGGTACAGCTGAGAACCAACAAACTGCCAAAAGGACTTGTGACTTTAGATTCTATCTTCAATCCTAATGATCAATTTAGGAAGGAGAAAGCAAACATCCAAGTCAAGGGAGAGGATTCAGATCCCATCTCAGTTGGAGAAGGCAAGTCACTTCAAATTGGTAAAGTGGCAACCGAGCAAGAAAGGTATGAATTCATGCAACTTTTCCAAGAGTTCCTAGATGTATTTTCTTGGAGCTATGAATACTTGAGAGGTTTCAATCCCAAGCTAGCTCAACACACAATTGAACTAGATCCAAGTGCTAGGCCCATCAGGAAAAAACAAAGACTCGGTCAATCCACACATTGAGCCTCTCATGAAGAAGGAATTGAATAAGTTAATAGAAGCAAGTATCATATTCCCCATCAAGCATTCAAGCTGGGTTTCAAACTTGGTTCTAGTTAGAAAGAAGAGTGGGGAAATCAGGTTGTGTGTAGACTTTAGAGATTTGAACAGATCATCCCTCAAGGATCACTACCCACTTCCTTCTATGGAGCAGATTTTGCAAGTTGTTGCTAGCTCTGAAAGGTTTTCATTGCTAGATGGTTATTCAGGGTATAATCAGATCATGGTAAAGGAAGATGATCAGTTCAAAACAGCCTTCACCACCAAATGGGGAACCTATGCATATAGAAAAATGCCATTTGGGTTGTCTAACGCCGGAGCTACTTTCCAAAGGGAAATGGACATGGCATTCAAGGGATTGATCAACAAGATAGTGTTGATATACCTAGATGATATTACTGTATTTTCTAAAAGTGCAGTAGACCATCTCTTTCATTTGAGACAAGTGTTCCAAAGATGTAGAAGATTTGGGATATCCTTGAATCCAAAAAAATGCATATTCCTAGCTCATGAAGGCAAGCTCCTAGGCCACATTGTTTCCAAAGAAGGGTTAGCAATTGATCTAGAAAGGGTTGAAGAAATAAAAGCACTACCATTACCAAGTCATAAGAAGGCTCTTCAAATTTTCTTGGGAAGAATCAATTTTGTTCGAAGGTTTGTTCCAGACTTTGCAGCCCTTGTCAAGCCAATAACTATGATGTTGAAGAAAAGTATGGATTTCAAATGGACAGCTGAAGGTAAGGAAAGTTTTGAGGCAATCAAAGAAGCTATCTCACGGGCTCCAACTCTCATCAACCCAGATTTCTCCAAAGACTTCATCCTTTATGCATTTGGCGGTGGTGATACAATTTCTGCAATTTTAGTACAACAGAACAAAGAAAATGCAGAGTAGCCAATTGCCTTCTTTAGCCAAAGCTTGGAGGACTATGAAGTAAGGTATTCCTTCATTGAGAAGCATGTTCTTGTAGTGATTAGGATCTTGAATAAATTTAAGCATCTAGTTTCAAACAACAAGGTCCAACTGTTGGTTTCTCATGTGGGAGTTAAAGACTTCCTCCTCAACAAAGATCTAAATGAAAAATGTGCAGGGTGGATTACTCATGTCATGGAGTATGACATTGAGATCAAAGTCACCAAGCTGGTCTGAGGAAAGGGATTGTGTGAGCAATTGGCCTTGAGTCAACCAATTGAAGCAAGCAAAGAGAAGAATGTTGTTTTGGTGCTATAGGACAACCAAGAGAAAAGAGAGGTTCAAGAGGAAAATGATGGTGTGCTCACTCCTTGCTGGACCCAAGACATAATGCACTTCTTACAAATAGGCCTATGCCCTCCAGAGATGAACAAAGCCAAAAGAAGACACTTCAGATTGCAGGCTATTCCGTATGCACTTGTTGATGGTGTCTTGTTCAAAAAGGATATCAATGGGGTGTTGCTGAGGTGCATTGGGACAAATTAGATTGAGAAAATGTTAGAAGAGTTCCATAATGGATCAGCTGGGGGTCACTTTGCTCCAAGAGTGACAGCTCTCAAAATCATGAAGGCTGGTTATTATTGGCCCAAAGTATTTAGTGATTGTTATGCATGGATCAAGAGGTGCAGGAATTGTGCATTCTTCATAGGCAAAGAGAGGTTAACAGCACTTCCATTGCACCCAATCTCAGTTGACCAACCATTCATGCAATGGGGTTTGGAATTCATTGGAGTCATTAATCCAAACTCAAACCAAGGGCACAAATGGATTCTAACAGCAACAGACTACTTCACCAAATGGACTGAGGTGGTGGCACTCAAAGAGGCAAATGAATCCAACATTCTAGACTTCTATGAGGGGATAACAACTAGATTTGGTATACCTGCCACTATAATATCAGATAATGCATTGGCATTCATAGGATCAAAGGTCACCGAATGGGCTGTTAGAAATGGGATCTATTTGAGCACTTCATCAAATTATTACCCTCAAGGTAATGGCCAATCTGAGTCCACAAACAAGAATCTATTAAGGATCATCAAGAGGACTCTTGATGAAAATCAGAGGACTTGGCACACTAAGCTCAAATCAGCTCTATGGGCTGATAGGATAACTCCCAAAAGATCCACAGGTAACTCTCCATTCAGGCTTGTTTATGGGAAAGAGGCAGTCTTGCCTATGTCACTTGAGTTGCCAACATTGGAACTCATGAAGCAATTGGAATTGTTAGAATTTGAGCCCATGGAGGTTAGATATGCAAACATTGATGGAACTCCAAGAAACCAGAGAGCATGCATCCCAAACAATGGAAAAGGATCAAGCAATGATCAAGAGAAGCTTTGATAAGAAAGCTAAGGCTAGAACTTTCCAAGTTGGAGATTTAGTGTTGAAATGGGATGCAGACTGAGCAAATCCAGGAAGGCATTCAAAATTTGATGCCATTTGGAGTGGCCCCTACATGGTCACAAAATGCAAAAATAACAATGCCTTCCAATTGTCTACATTGGATGGTGAGGAACTACAAGATTCCAGTTAATGGAATCCATCTAAAGCATTGCTACTAAGGGAAACTTCTCACCTTGTACATATTAGCTTAGATTTTCATTCCTCCAAGTGCTTGTGCACATTGTTTTGTTGTAGCTTAGGTTTACATTTCCCTAAGTGCTTTGGCACAGGTTTTATTGTCCCAAGGATGCATCTTTTGCAGATCATGTTCCAGGCCAAAATGATTTTTCTACTCTCACATCTTTATCCTAGAGATTTTCTAATGAATTGAGAGTAACAGGCAGTTAATTTCATGACTCCATGCCCAATGGATTTCTTCAGGTAGCTGGTCACTTCATCCAGCAGGCAGATGACCCCTCTGAGTCGCCAGAATTGTTATCCAAAATAAGCCCATACTTATTTTGGCTAACTTCTCCTCCATTCCCTTTGCTGGTACTTAAAATGAAATTTTTGCATGCTTCAGGGACTCAAAATTTTTTGGAAATGGCTCCATCAGATAGGATTTTTCTTCCCCTTTCCAGAAAGGTAAAATTTTCCTCCTAACTCCTTGTAAATTTCAAGTTATGGCTCGGCGGAGTTTTTTGGGGAAATTTTCCCTTGACAGGCCCACGGCCAATAAAAATGCGCCATGTGGAAGAGGAGGTCGGGCCAGCGGGGTGAAGTTCAAAAATTTTCCAAAGCGGATTTTGGCAGGGGTAAAATGAAAATTTTGCCTGCGGGCCCGCGGAGGAGAAGGAAATGAAGTTGGCGGAGGCCTGGGGAGAATTGGAGAAATGTTTCCCTTTTGTCTAAAATGCCCAAAGGCAAATTTTGGCCCCAAGGCCTGCCAATTGTTTAGAAGCTGACACGTGTCCAGCGGAATGAGGAGTCAGACCCGCGGAGGTTTGGAGAAAGTCACCAAAATTGAAAAATGCACAAAGGAAAAAATTGGAATCACATCCCTGTTAACCAATGAGGGAGTGCCACATGTCCAGATAGCAGTGGAAGGGTAGAAGCATGGGGAGATTTGGGAAATTTTTCCCAATGAAAATTTTAAAGGAAAAAGGGGGCAGGTTGAGCCCGTGATCCCACCGACGAACCAGAAGATGACATGTGTCCCACGGTGGTGGAGGTGCGGAGATTTTTTGGAAAATTTTCCAAAAATGCAAAAAGCAAATTTTGACCCCGTGAGCCCATTTTTGAAATCTGATTTTGCCCCTCCAAAATTTGTGCCTGAGTTTTTGACCTAGTTTTTCCCTAAATATTCAAATAGGCATATCTTTTGATCCAAATATCAAATATGGACAAAATCAGATTTTTTGGAAACGTCATGAGCCCCTTTATGCATTGGAGGCACAAAAAATCATTTTTTGTGGATTTCGATGGAGAAAATGCTAAAAACGTCTTTCATGTCTTCAATGCGTATCAAATTGCCTTGAACAAGTCAATTTTTTGCTCGAGCCTCCATGGTTTTCTTCTCCAGCATGCCAAGGATGGAGAATCAACTCGATTTGATGGGGGAAAACCCTAGAATGTCTTCTCACGCCTTGAATGCAAGATCAGATTGCTTCGAAGACATCATTTTTATTCCATTTTTTCATTTTTTGCTTCTCCAACATGCAGGAAAAAAAGGAAAGATCAATTTAATGGTTTGCAGGCCGATTTGACAGAGATTAATGGCGGGTGGTTGAATCCAAGGATCAGATTTGCTTGTTCCTTCTGTTTTCTCTCTTTTTCTTCAGTTATAAATGAACAAGATTCATTCTTTGTAATGGTTGGATGTTTTTGCTCTGTATCTCCCTTTCTCTCTATTCTGCAATGAGTTTTGTGGAGTTCTCAAACCTTCCATAAATTTGTAAATGCAAAATTTATGCCTTTTGGCCATTGTAATGCTTTGTATCAACTCTGTGGAGCAATAAAATAAGCTTGTGGGTGATTTCCAGCCCCTTTCTTACTTCCATTGCATTCATTCTGATCTTTTCATTACAAATCTGGTTACTTGTGCATGTGAGTTGTATTATTTTTATGGTCTGTGTTTAACAGCAGAGTGGGAGTTCATCATTCCTTGGTGCATCACCTCCATTAGCTTAGATTTCATTATTTCTACAACTTTTTCTTCACCTTGGTCCCTTGGAAAGATTTAGAGTAGGACTTAGGATAGATCCTCTACAAAATGAATGCATGCACCTGAACAGAGGAATAGGAACCAACCTTTAATCTGGAGAGTTTTTTTCCCATTTTCTGCAAGTCCCACACTTGGGGAAAAAATTCCATGTTGTGCAATCACACTGGATGCCCATTATCAAACTAGAAATCTGAGAAAACATCCAGGGGTGCTGTGATTTTACACCAACAGACACCATGGTATTTATGATTTTAATATTTTAGTTTATGTTTTATTATGTTTATTTTTACTATATTTTTCTTTCAATATTTTTTTTTAATTTGTGTGTTTAAATATTAATCTGCAAGAGTAATTGGATCTATAAAATAAAACTACTTAGGTTTATTTTATGTAATTTTAACTATGCAAGATTAATTTAAGCATTTAGATTAAATTAAATTCAGCAAGTAGATTTATATTATATTTCTTGTTTCCATTAAATAATAAATTTAATTCATAATATATAGGTTCATTTTATAAATATCCTTTGGACACCAATGCAGATTGAAAAATTATTAAATTAATTGGAAAGGGTTACAACAAATATTTCCACCCCTCTCAACTTATATTAAACAAAATGAATTAAAATATTGTAAATATTACACACACAATAAATCACAATGAATAACATATAAGTGATAAATAATTACACAAAATAGATGGAATATCTAAGCCATAATGATAGATAAAATCTTGAGATATACATTGTTGGCTCCCAAAATAGCACCCCTAGGAGATGAGCAACTAACCTGGGTGGGTTGGATTTGAGAGAATGATGAAATATGAAAATTCTTTGTTGTTGATAGTTGGGGATTTTTTCAACACTCAACTCAATGAATCAAGTCAAGGAGATGATCAAGAGTCACCTTCACAAAGGGGGTGGCTTTACCCTACTACTTCTAGCTCTGTATGGACCAAGGTGAGAGGAAAATATCTCATGGATTGGTTTCCTTTATGGTTAATGCAACTTAATTTACAGCAAGTGTAGACACACATAAAATAATTCTCTCAAAATATTTGTTGCTTGATTTATTGTAAGAACTTAATAGTCAAATACAAATCCTATAGAAAGATAATGAACAACTTTAGATATTATATTTGCCTAACATTTTGACCAAGGCTACTTTGAATGATATTGGATCACAGACTTGGTGGGATTCCTAGAAAACCTTACTGATAATGGACAAATTTTAGGCTTAGATTTGCAGAATAAACATATTTATGGTTTTCAAGTATGATATGCTTAGTAGGTATGAAGGTCACTGGTTGTTTGTTATTGATATTTTTTGGGGGAAGGGTAGTTTCTTAAATGACCTTGGTGTCTTAATGTTCCTACGAAATGAATCCATCTTTAACTAAAATTCTTGGAAATAACAATCAAGTTAACACAATCTGTAAAATAAAATTTGCATTCATTGATACTCAATGTGCACAAGAGTCATCTACAGTCTTCACAATCCTAAGTAAAAATCATGGAATTAGACTTGAGATAAATTACGTGTTTTATTTGTCTTATACACCCAAAAGACCCTTAAGGGATAACAAATGCTATTCAAAAGTGATGTTGCCTTTAGGATTTTACAACTGAGTTGAACCAATGCAAAATTTACATTATTATACAATGCCCACAGTGACCAAAATAATACAACTAAGCAAGAACCCTGTGTACTTGACAATGTGGAGCTAATTCAAGATAGTAATATAACTATAGTGCCTCATTCATTCATTCAAAACATAAAAAATGAGAAATTATAGCTTGATCAAAACAGTCATAATCTACTGATGTAATTTTTAGCTAGGAGACATTAAAAAGTGCCTTTAAAACCTTCTAATGGTTATATAGTGAAACCACCTTAGCTCTTCCTTACAGACTTAGACATATACAGTCTTGTAAGAAACTAGAATCTGGAACTAAAAACCGAACTTGATAAAAAATTCTACAACTACCCCCAATCTTCCTGTTTGCACAAAATAAAATATTGTTATAATATATAGAAGATGAGAGAGAGATATAAAGAAGAAAATATGATTTCCCTCTTTACCCACCAATAGGATTCATTAAAATCCTACAAAGCAGTATGGACAACCTACCGAAATAATTCATTCCTTTTGTATTTTTTGTTTAGGGAATAAAAAGACACCATACTTCATCAAGTCGGGTAGTTGACCAACACTAAGACCGTAACTTGAATGCATAAGATATTTTCTATTTTTTGTCCCACCAAATACCATTAAAATCCGATTCTGATGATGCCAAAGTTAAGGTCTTGAAGATAACTTTCTACTGATATAAATTGTGTAATATTTGGAGCACAAAATCAGAATATATGTCCTTCTGACATTTTATGTGTCGGGAAGCACTTAAATGTGACACATGTCGGCCTTTGATTATCTCAAGGATTGACTCTTGCCAATGTGTGCATTGATTTTACTTCACCATGTGTCAGTATTTGGTTGGTTTTGGGGTTGGAATTTTCTTACGTGTCTGCCTCTTTTTCTTTTGACAATCCTTCCTTCTTCCAAAGCCAATGTCTTATTGAACTTGATTTATTCTGAGAATTTGAGGTCCATGCATTGCATCTTCTTTGAATTTTTTCAGAATGGTGACACGTGTCCAAATTTGGTCATTGATCTTGTACCAACTATCATATTCTAACTCCACCATGTGTCCTTTGACTTGCCTTGACCCAAGTCTAGACCCAAAAAATTATTAACCCTGGTTGATTTTGTGGGCTTCATGTTCGCCAGGCACATCTAATCGAAGAGTTCCAGAATGCTGATAGGTTTCCACCTTTGACACTTGAGATTGTTCCATGTGTCACATTTTGAATTTTTCCAACCCAAACCCAGACCCAAAATATTTATGAATTACAACTCATTCTGGGGCTTGACGTCCGTCGGATCCCAAAATCAATAAGGATCCCATAAATCTTGCCACATGGCCCTATCTTTGACCACTTATCCTCTTCTGCATATCTCTATCTATGTTGGGAATTGAAATTGATGGACAAATGCACCTCAAGTGGATTTTAAAACATAACCCACTAATGAATTAGCCTTATCCTCCCACATGTTTTTTAAATGTCAATGGTCAGTGCCTTTGAGAGGTGGAATTTGATAGCCGTATGAACATTTAAGTCTTTGTTAAAATGGATAATTTCATTTTAGCTGAGCCTTATTAACCATTTCTGTAGTTTGATACTTCATGGTCGAGTTGCATATTTTTTTAACCTTCATAGCTTCAGACTTTGGGATTAGTTTGGATCATTTTGTGTTTACTGCGGGTTCTTTGTGAAAAATGGAGACATAATTCCAATCACTAGTGAACCCGAAGCTTTCATACTTTGATGGACCAAACCATTAAACCAGTTCCCCAACATTTTTTTTTAATCTTCTCTTTTATTTTGCCAAGGCACAAATTTTATCACAAATTGATATTTCTCCTTAACTTGAACTAATATTTAAAGCATGAGGAACAATATGAAACACACAAAATCAGTTAAATATATGGGTATTTTATGAAAAATACCATCTCAATACAAGGAATTAGATAGAGCTCCAACAATAGCTCCTACTTGGGGATGGGCGCCCCTTGTGGGTACCATAAGAAAAAAGACTAGATGCCTAGTCCAGTGGGAAAGAATTCAAGTAAACAAAATGCATAGACCTTCCAAAATAGATGTTAAATGGGCCAGGGGGAAACTATACAACACAAGAAACCTTGTCACTATAAACTAGAGCACAAAAAGGTAAACACAAACACAAACAAAACAAAAATAGGAAAAAACAAAATAAAAAAAAGAAACAAGACTGTACATTGTACAAAATCATACCTAACCTTACAACTTAGTCCAAGAAATGTTTGATATGCCTAACATTGACGGGAAACTCCAGTAAATGTCCTTCTAAGTATTTCAGAAAGAAACTATGCTCCCCAATCCTTTTGCTAATAAAATATGGTCACATCCATAGGGCATCAAATTTTCCATGCTTTCCCTTTTATTCATGTCTATTGTCCCATAACAGGACCAAGTCTCCAACATTCAAAACTCTTGGAGTGACCTTCTTGCCAATTATTTTCTTGATATTTTCTCTAAACTTGAAATTTATTTGATGGGAATTTCTTGTTTCCTCATCTAATTCCATAATCTGATTTATTTTAGCCTCATAGGGACTTACTTCTTGCCCATATTCAAATTTCTACATGGAATGATATGTAGAAAGTTACAAGTGCAAGGGAAAAAGGGACTGAATTCCATAAAATAGCTCAAAAAGACTCTTTCTAGTTGACCTCTTGGTGGTAACTCTGTTTGGCCATAGTACAAATTTCAATTGCTCACCCCATTTCCTTTCATTTTTCTGCAATTTTCTTCTGAGGATCTTAAGCAAGTTCTTATTGGTGGATTCAACTTGGTCATTTCCTTAAGGATTATAATTTGATTCATAAGCCAAACTTATTCCATATTCCTTGCACATTGTTGCTAATGGTTTAGCTTTGAAGCTCATGACATTTTCATTAAATATATTGGAAGGAATCCCAAATTTGTAAATGATATGATTGAGAAAAAATTCCATGATTACTTGAGTTACTTTTCTAGTGGGAATCACTTCAACCCATTTGGTAAAGTAGTTAGCAGCTACTAATATCCATTTATGACTAGAAATTGAAGAGTCTGGTATCTCACCAATAAATTCCAATCCCCATTGTTTAAATGGAGCTTCTACAGACACATGATACAAGGGTAGGGCCCCAGAGGCTTTCAATAGTCCAAAAAAATATTGGCAACTCTCACACCTTCTAACCAACAAGGCAGTATCTTTGAATATTGAAGGCCACTAATAACCTTCCCTAAAAATTTTATGGGTAGAGAATCTCCAAACAAAATTACCTCCATATACTCCCTCATGAAATTTTTTAATTATCTTAGGTGTTTCTTCTTCAGTGACACATCTCGTCAAAACACCTTCTGGGTTCTTCCAAGTTCGTCCATGATCTGTCAAAATATACTTTTGGGAAAATAGCTTTAGTATCCTCCTTTGATTCTTGTCTCAGTGCAAAGGACAATTTAAGTTCATCAAATAATAGACAATATCTTTATGTCAAGCTCAATTGCTTACCTTTTCCTGAGGGTGTAGCCCATCTTTCTCAACATTGTGTATGTCAAATACCTGTAGATTTCTTTCTGCCATATACTTTACAAGGCCTAAACCCTGTTGTTATGTTGTGGAGCCTATTTTCATGTGTGGAAGTGTTGAATACTTTATCCCCCATACATTTTTTTGGTCCTCAAAAAACGTGCCCGATATTTCAGGAAACGTGCTCTTCTCATATGGGGAGGATTTTTGACCCATAACTTTATGGGATAGTTTTGGCCCATGGTATTGTAAAACTGCTTAATCATTTATCTACTTATGTGGTTTTATGCATATGTTAGGGTTGATGTAACATTGTAAATGTGTCTGAATTCAGGTGTGAATTCTGTAAAGTTTGTTGAGCATAGCTCCAAACAGATCTGGGTATTGTATTGAGAAAGTCGTGGCTTGTAATAAAATCTGAGAAAGTGATTCTTGGTGGACATATCCCAAATTGGGTTAACCACGTTAAGTACTGTCTCTTTGTGTTGTGTTATTTTTATTATGTACTTTTATTAAATATTTGTAATATTTTCTACATATTAGTTTCTAATGTTGCGATTATGTGAGGGATTGTTTTGCATATTTTATCCTGTATTTCCTAATAATTGGTATTAGAGCCTCGTTTTGTTTTTTGAAGTGTTGAATCATAGGAAAAAATTTAGTTTGAGTGGGAGCTATGGTAGATGATGGAAGATCAAAGGTTGATAAATTCAACAGGTAGAATTTTAGTCTTTGGAAGATGCAAATGGAAGATTACCTTTATCAAAAGGATCTTTATATTCTATTGTCTGAGAAAGGGAACATACCCTCAAGTATGACGGATGTGGAATGGGATTTGCTGGATAGGAATGCACTTGGAATGATTTGGATATGTCTTGCATCTTTGGTATTATTTAATGTTTCAAAGGAAAAGACTACAAAAGAACTGATGGATGCATTATGGAAGTTGTATGAAAAAACCCTTGCCTCTGACAAGATACTTTTAATGAAAAATTTGTTTAATATGAAGATGTCTGAGCATGGTTTAGTAGCAGATCATTTAAATGATTTTAATATGGTTGTGAATATGCTAGCTTCAGATACAATATAAATTGATGAAGAAGTTAGGGATTTATTAATTATGTACTCTATACCTGAGAGCTGGAATAGCCTGGTAATGGTGGTAAGCAACTCAGTTCTAGCTAACACAAAGTTGAAGTTTGAGGATGTTGTAGGGGTGATTCTAAGTGAGGAAATGAAAAGAAAAATCTTTGGGGAATCTTCTACTTCAAGGAATTATTTGATAGTGGAAACTAGAGGGAGACATAAGAATAGAGGAAGCCGTGGAAAATTGAAAGATTGGAAAAGGTAAAAATTCAAAAGCAAGATAGTATACTGGCACTATGGAAATTCTAGGCATGTAAAGAAGGACTGTTGGGAGCTTCAAGAAAATAAGAAACAACAGGAAGAAAACAAGGAGGCAAATGTGGCAATGATTAATGTATGTCAGGATGATTTGATTCTTTCTTTACACAATATTTCTGAATCTTAGGTTTTAGCTTCAGGGGATTCTTTCCATGCTGCTCCACATATGCATTATTTTGTTTATTATATTCAAGGGGATTTTGGGAATGTTTTTCTTGGTGATGATGAGCGTTGGAACATAGTTGGAAAAGGTTTTGTTCGGGTTAAGATGCAAAATGGGAATAATTGGCTATTGAAGGATGTCATACATGTTCCTACTTCAAGACAAAATTTGATATCGACGGGCCAGTTGGGAAGTGATGGTTGTCCTATGATATTTAAAGGGGATGCTTGTGGTGGAAAGAGGTAAGAAGGTTGGAATCTTGTATTCAACCGCATATAGTACTAATGTTTGTAATATTGTGGCTTTAGACGCAAATACAACATTGTGGCAACTATAGGCTCAGTCATATGAGCCATAAGGGCACGAAGATCATAAAGAAGGATTTTCCTAGATATACAGAAACATTTTTGGAGTTATGTGAGGATTACATATATGTGAAACATAAGCGAGTAAGGTTTATCAAGGTTAGACATATAAAGAAAGAGAGTAAGTTAGAGCTGGTTCATTCTGATGTGTGGGGTTTGGCTCAGGTATCAACTCTTGGGGGTTCAAGTTATTATGTTACTTTTATTGATGATGTAACAAGAAAAGTTTGGGTATATTGTATTAGAAACAAATATGATGTATTTGACAATTTTGTTAAATGGAAAGTCTTGGTAGAGAATGAGACAAATCTTAAGCTAAAATGTCTCAGGTCAGATAATGGAGGGAAATATTGCAAAAATGATTTTGAGGATTATTGTTCTAATAATGGAATCTATAAGAAAAAGATGGTTCTAGGAACTCCGCAACAAAATGGGATGTCAGAAAGGATGAACAGGACAATAATGGAACATGCTCGGAGAATTAGGTTAAATGTAGGACTGCCTCTTTCTTTTTTAGGTAGAAGCGTTGAGCACAGTTGTGTACTTGATAAATAGAGGACCCTCAAGTGCCTTGGGGATGCATACCTGAGGAGGATTGGTATGGTAAAAAAAATGATTATTCATTTCTTAGAGTCTTTTGATGTGAGGTGTTTTTCCATATAGACAAGGATGGTAGCACCAAGCTAGAGGCTAAATCATAATAATGTAATTTCATTGGTTATGGTGGTGATGACTTTGGATATAAATGTTGGAGTATTAAGGACAAAAAAATCATTCAATCTAGGGATGTGGTCTTTAATGATAAATTCATGTATACGTAATAGTTTTAGGAAAATAGGGAAGAATCCAAGAAATAATATGTAGTGGTAGAGGATCTTCTAGATGGGAAATTGAACCATGAATTAGTTCAATAACCTACTCAATAGGAACCCCAAAATCCTATATTGAGGAGGTCTTCTAGGGTAATAAGAGAACCTAGACGTTTTTCTCCTTCTATTTATTATTTATTTCTCATTGATAGTGAAGATCTAAAGAGATTGGATGAAGCAATGTAGGAAGATGCTAGGAAGAAGTGGGAGCAAGCCATGGATGGGGAACATCAGGCTCTCATGGAGAACTAGACATGGGATTTGGTGAAGCTACCTGAAGGAAAAAGAGCATAACAGAACAAGTGGGTGTACAGAGTCAAAGAGGAAGAATGAGGACAGAAAGGATATAAGGCCTGGCTAGTGGTCAAGGGGTTTGCATAGAAAAAAGGTATAGATTTTGATGAGATTTTTTATCCTGTAGTGAAAATGAATTCTATTAGAACAATTCCTAGAATAGTAGTAGTAGAATACTTGCACTTAGACAAGCTTGATGTAAATACTATATTTATCCATGGTGATTTGGAGGAGGATATATATGCAGTAGCCAGAGGGCTATGAGGTCAAAGGTAAAGAGAATATGGTGTGCAAACTGAAGAAGAGATTTTATGGCTTGAAACAAGCTCCACATCAATGGTATAAGAAATTTGATAGCTTCGTGATGGAGCAAGGTTATATTAGATAACATTTTTACCATTGTGTGTATACAAATAAATTTTAGGATGGTAGCTATATTATCATGTGTCTTTATGTGGATGACATGTTGTTTGCAGGTAAAAACATGTAAGAAATAAAAGTACTCAAGAAGTAGCTAAGTGACTCCTTTGCTATGAAGGATTTGGGGGCAGCTAAATAAATCCTTGGTATGAGGATATCTCGAGACAGGAAGGAATGGAAGATGACTTTATCTTAGGAAGAGTACATTAAGAAGGTATTGGAGAGGTTTAACATGTAGGATGCTAAACTAGTTAGGACTCCTTTGGTAGGCCATTTCAAGTTAGCAAAGGAGATGTGTCCTAAGATAGAGCAAGAGAGAAACCAAATGTCCAAGGTACCTTGCTCATCAGCAGTTGGTAGTTTGATGTATGTCATTTTGTGCACTAGGCCTGATATTGCCCATTGAGTGGGATCAATGAGTAGATTTATGAGTGATCCAGGTAGAGATCACTAGCATGCAGTAAAGTGGATCCTTTAGTATTTGAGAGGGATCATGGGGATAGTTTTATACTACAGTGGATTAGAAAACACCTTGCATGGTTATGTGATTCAGATATGGCTGGAGATGTATCTAGCGGGAGGAGAACAACAGGTATTGTAGGTGGGACACTAGTGAAGTGGATCTCATGACTACAGAAGCTAGTGTCTTTGTCAACCACAGAGGTTGAGTATGTTGTTGCCTCATAGGAAACCAAAGAGATGATTTGGGTACAACAATTGATTGAGGATTTGGGACATAAGTAGGAGGAAGGGAAGTTTCATAGTGATAGTCAAAGTGTTATACACCTATCTAAGAACTCTACTTTCCACTCTAGGACGAATCATATATAGCTTAGGTACCATTTCATTAGGATAAATTTGGAGGAAGATAAGTTGAAGCTAGAGAAGATTCATACTAGTCAGAATCCTATAGACATGATGACCAAGGTGGTCATAAGGGAAAAACTAAAGCTGTGTTAAGCTTTGGTTGGTCTTCACGGACAACAGTGAAGGGTTGAGAAGCTTTCTAAGAGAAAAACTAGTCTCCAAGTGGGATATTGTTATGTTTTCAAGCCTATTTTCATTTATGGAAGTGCTTAATATTGTACACTAAAAGTAATCTACACTCTTAATGTATTCTCACTGGAGTTCGAGGACCCCAATAATTTGTTGGCCTCGAAAAATGTGTCCAATATTTTGGGAAACATGCTCTTCTCATATGGGCAAGATTTTTTACCCATATGTTTATGGGACAGTTTTTTCCCATGGTTTTGATACCCACAGTATTGTAAAAATTCTTAAGCAGTTGTTTACTTACGTGGTTTTATGCATATGGTAGGGTTGATGTAACATTGTAGATGTGTCTAAATTCGGGTGTGATTTATGTAGGGTTTTTTTAATATAGCTCCAAAACAATCTGGGTATTATATTGAGAGAGTGGTGGCTTGTAATAAAATCTAAGAAAGTGATTCTTGGTGGATGTATCCCAAATTGGGTGAACCGTGTTAAATATAGTCTCTTTGTGTTGTGTTATTTTTAGTCTGCACTTTTATTAGAGATTTGTAATAGTTTCTGCATATTAGTTTCTACTGTTGTGATTCTGTGAGGGATTGTTCCACATATTTTATCCCTTATTTCCTAACACCTGCACCAACTTGGTATTTTTTATGTCCATGTCATATTCTTTAAGCTTTTTAACCCAGTGGTAATTTTTAGTTGATACCTCCATCTAAGACAAGATCTCCTAACACATAAGCTACATTCTTTGAAATAGAATATCAAGTCTGAAGATCTTGGTTTCTTTGAAAAGAGAAAAATATTTATTTTCCACAACATAAACTTCATCTCATATCCTTAAAAATATTTTCTAAATAATGCAATGGGTGTTTCATGTCCTTCTTCACTCTTTTGTAACATAACAAAGGCAATAGTGAATCAAAGGAAAATGAAAACATCTGAAATTCCTTTCTATAATCAGGGCTAGTCAATACATGGGAAATTTTGAGTGCCTCCTTTATTTCATTAAATGTTTGGATAACCCCTTTTTCCCACCTAAGGAAATGGTCCTTTTTCAGTGTAATGGTGATGGGGATAGCGACCTCTATAAATTTATAGATGAAAATTATCACAAAGTTTATCTATCGAAAGAAGGACTAAATTCCTTTCTTAGACATAGGGATGGTAACTTTACTAATTGATTCTACTCTTTTTGGATCAATCATGATGTGTCCTAGTAGCTTTTCCTTTTACACTCCAAAGTGACATTTCTTAGGATTCAATGAAATCCCATACTCTCTACATATAAGCAACATATTTTCAAGGTACCCTAAGTGGCCACCCCTTTTCTTAGATAAAATAGTTATATCATCCTTATATAGTGCAATAAAATTAATGATAAGAAAAGAGAAATCCACATCCATGTCCCTTTGAAAATTTACTCCAACATTCATTATTCCAAATGACATCTTGACATAGACATATCCTCCCCATGGGGTAGTGAAGGCAGTTTTAAATTGATCTGATTGTTTCACCACCACTTTTTTATATCTAGAGAATCCATCCAATGTAGATAAAAAATTTGATCTTGTTACCTTTTTCAATAAATTTTCCATATTTGTAAATGGATAATTCTCTTTAAGTGAGGCTTTGTTGAGATTTATGAAATCCAAACAAAGCCTTATGTCTCCATTCTTCTTTTTGAATAGTACCAAATTTTCTACCTATGAATAATATCTAGTGGGTTATATTATCCCACCATCCTTTAGCTCTTGCATCTTAGTTGCAAGAATAGGGTATATATGTCTTTGCTTCTATCTAAAATGCTTAATTTCAGGTGCCAATGGTATCTCATGCTGAAACAAATCCTCCTTATAAGCCTTAAACTCAGAATAAGACTAGGCAAGGTAGTCTTGATATTTTCTTAACAACTTAGTATAAGCCTCTCTTTCATCCTTATTCAAATTATTAGCTAACCATATATTTCTAGGATCTTAGCCTGAACCTAGATTACAGTCTACAACATCTCTTGGAAAATTAGCAGACTTACAAATTACACTTTCATTACTATCAAAGGAAGATTCTAAACTAACTAATCCCCTACAGATTGTATTAGTTTTTAACTAAATTACCTCTATACTAAAGAGGGTTTCTCTCCCCTCACACAACTCTACCATAGGCTCCAAATAAATGATGTGGTCAGTGAACTCATCTTGGAAATTCATAAATTTGAAGATCTATGAATCATTATCAAACACTTGCCCACATTTTATATTATCAGGTATAAAGGGTTGAACCAGTATTTCCACTTCAAACTTGAAATAAGGGGATGAATCTTGATTATCGTACTATGCTCCCAAGAGTTCCAATCTATCAACTGTTACATTTTGGATTCTCTCATGGTATTCAATATTAAATGAATCAAAACATTCAATGAGATCCCAAACTGCATTCATGTACTATTTTAATCTTTGATTTTTTGCTACATGTAGAGTTCTTATTTGCTTAATCACTAACACAGAATATCCTTTAACTATGAGGTCCTTTATCCCATGTCTCCAAGAAATTATTAATCCTAGCAATACTGCTTCATACTCATCCATGTTATTGTGCATTCAAAGTTCAATTTAAAAGAAAAATTGAATGACTTGCTACTTGGAGAACTCTACACTATAACTACCCCATTACCATTACTTGAGAAAGCTCCATAAAAGTTCATGGTCCATGGGACCTAAGGGTATTCAAACTGAATATTTTCATCCAGACATTGGTCTTCAAAATTAGCATTTCCTATGAAATTATCCATGTCTACATCAACAAAAAACACTTCATAAGAAGCATTGTTAGGATCTTCAATGAGGTGTAGAATCTTATATTATTTGTATAACTTGACCAATTTCCCTTCCAATGGTATGGAAGAATATGAAATATCCATGTGGACACTGCCTCCCACACTATGTACTCACCTTATTGACAACAAAATTCTCCATTTAGTATGGCAGCCAACAATGATAGCATTCATAGTCAAGTAATTCCCTGGATGTGCTACCATTCGTACAATCAATCCTTTCACATATCCCACCATAGGTACTTTTCTATAATCCATAGCATATACTATACCAAAATCAACAGTTATCTTAAGTTATAGCTCATTCATGAATGCAAGAGGCATGATGTTACATGAAGCTCCATAATCAAACATATAATTGTGCAAGAGCCACCCATTTATAATAAGTGATGTGAAAAGGGGGTCAACATCCATTTTTTTTTCCACTAAAGAAGTTCCCAGATATACCTGAAGGGTATTTTCCATATCTTCTTCAGTTTCTTGTACCTCAGCTTCAGCAATTGTGGGAGATGATTTCTCAACAACATGTTCTTTATTGGAAATAACCTCATCTTCTTTAAAGCCTAAATACTCAAAGGCCCGCTTTGTATGCTCATGGATTCTTAAAAGATCCACAATGGGAATTGTAATATTTATCTGAATTAAAATATGAGCTATATCACATACATTATACTTGGGAAGAGGAGCATTGGAAGGCATTGTTATAGTTGTGTCAGATGAAAAAAGGTTTTTTTTAGTGGGGTTTGGGGAATAACTTCTTGGCTAAAGATGAATCAAAAGAGTTATATTTAATACATTTTTTCTAAGGATCACCTATGGGGATATTATAAAGAATAGGAATCCTAACTTTTATTGTAGGAGTTGGTCCTTTAACTTGCCTATTTCTGATATTTTAGTCCTTTTATTGAGAAACTGTAGCATTGATCAATAATTGTCTATCCTCACTATAAGGATAATGATCACCATCATAATTCTTGATCATAAAATATATTAGATACTCAAAATCATGATTAATCAATTCAAAATCTTGGGCCATATCAGCCTCAACATTAATTTCAACATGGAGAGACTTAACCTTTTCGATAGAATTCCAGAAATGAACTATAGTTTGGGCATAGAGGAGGTTAGTAGAAGATACATCTTGCTCACATTCAGTTTGATTTTTCATCATGCATACATCCCTTTTAGGTGGATCACAAGGTACATGGGGCAGTAATCATTTATCACACCACTCAATGGAATGCTCTTATTCAATAACATGTACTCTTCCCACTAGAGGGTCAGGGACTGCTTTGTTATTTCTATAATTTTGTTGTTTGCTACCTAAACCCAAATGTATATTTCCTCTATCTTCAACCCGGTGCTCTCCTCTAGATTGATTGCTAAATCTAATATGTCCATTGTTCTGATGTTGATTCTGAGGATTGGGAGACAGTACCTTTTCTACTCTTGCTAACTTATAAGAAATTTATTTAACAACCCTTAACAAAGTTTTGAAAACTTCTTCAAGGTCAAATGTCTTAGTAGTTTGAGGATTCTCTGGGTTAATAAACTTCACATCCTCCCTCTTTAGTGGCTTTTCAAAAACTTTAATATTATTTTCAATATAAATAGCCATGGTAAAGGTCTGTCTCATAGTTCTAGGATTTTTATCTCTCAAGTAGTATGCTGATTTTTTATCAAATGCATTTGAATACTTAATAAGACAAGATTCATCACTGGGTCTTATGAATTTGGGAAATCTTGTCAAAGTTTTTTAGAATTTGGTATTGAAGTCTTGGACACACTCATTAGGGTTCTTATTAATGTTCTCAAACTCAGATAACAAAAATATTGGATCAGTTCTATCATCATATGAAACTCTAAATTCATTTTGCATCTCTTTTCATAAATCAATTGATCCATCAGGAAAGGATTTAAAATAGTCACGAGCATCTTCTTCTAGATTTTTTACAAAAAAATTTACACATACATCCTCAAAATCAAAATTCATAATCCTCCATTAGATTGTGAAATAAATTTAAATGATGATCACCACTGATAGCTTTGTTTCCATGAAAATTATGCAACCTCATTTTGATCTCATTATGGATCTCATTTGGACAAATTTCCATGTCACTAAAATCAATAGGTTTATAATTCTTAACTCTGAAAGGTTATCTAGGAGGGGGACTGGCCATGTTATTACTTACAGAAGTTTGTTGATTAAACGGATCTTGAAAATTCTTATGAAATCTTGAGGGAGGAATAGATTCTAGATCAAATCCTTGATTCTCATTAGTAAATGAAAGAATAGGATTAGGATTACCAGATGCTTCAAAAATGTCAGATGTGTTAAAGAATTCCTTAACTAGTGGAATATCAAGCTTATTATATTAAATGCAACTGTTTCTTTAACTTTGATTAGTTACAGGCTTCCATGTCTACTTCTTTTTCTTAACATAATTTTTCTCGGGAAGCAACTTCTTTGTTGGAACAAACTTTAAATAATACCATAATCCTTCCCATTTATAAAAATAGAAATATGATCAGTAGTTATAATAAGATGAAACCAATCTATCCTATTTTTTCTTTATGGAGTCGCCACTATAATATAAAATTCTAGAAATAAATGGAACCTTTAAGCATGTAGAATGTTTGTAGATAAATTGAGTTGAACAAAACTCACATATATCAACGAGAACCATAAATTTCCTTGGCATTGATGCCACTCAGGTGTTGGCTCCCAAAATAGCACCTCTAGGAGATGAGCAACTAACCTGGGTCGGTTGGCTTTGAGAGAATGGTGAACAATGAAGAAAAAATTGTTGTTGATAGCCAGGGATTTTTTCAATACTCAACTCAATGACTCAAGTCAAGGAGGTGATTAGGAGGCACCCTCACAAAGGGGATGGTTTTACCCTGATACTTCTAGATTTGTTTGGACCAAGGTGAGGGGACCTACTTAGGGGGTCTGAATAAAGGAAAATATCACATGGTTTGGTTTCCTCTATGGTTGATGTAACTTAATTTGAAGAAAGTGCAACCACACATACAATAATTATCTCAAAATATTTGTCACTTGATTTATTGTAAGCACTTGACATTCAAATACAGATCCTATAGATAGATAATGAACAACTTTACAAATTGCATTTGCATAACACTATTAAATAATGCTACTTTGAATTATATTAGATCACCGACTTGGTGGGATTCCTAGCAAAGCTTACTAATAATGGAAAAATTTTAGGCTTAGCTTTGCAGAATAAACATATTAATGGTTTTCAGGTATGATATGCTTAGTAGCTATGAAGGCCACTGGTTGTTTGTTATTGAGATTTCAAGGGGAAAGGGTAGTTTATTTATGGCCTTGGTGTCTTAATGTTCCCATGGAATGAATCCATCCTTAACTTCAATTCTTGGAAAGAAAAATCAAGTTAACACAATCTGTGAAATAACATTTTCATTCATTGATATTTTTGTCACCAAATCATTGCACCCCCCGAATGGCCTGAAAATGAATCATGACATTCAGTGTGATTGGGACACATGGGATCACCGCTCAACCAGTGGGACTTGGGCTCAAGGTGAACCTTCGGAGAAGGTCGGCTTCCTCTTCCTAAACTAAACACAACACTACTTCTAATGCAGTAAAAATGGCTAACTAGTCCTATGCTAACATTTCAAGGGCTTAGGAAGAGATATCTGCAAGGAAATGAAACCTATACTAGAAGTGGTGATGCACCGAATTAAGGGATGCTTAACATCTGGAAGGGTTAATGTGGGAGGGATGCTTACATCATCGACCATCTTCACCTATCACAAACTAGAAAGGCTATAAAATACCACAAATCAGGGGAAAACATTCCTTTTATAAACTTGAGTGTACAATAGGCTACCAATATCCTAGTGAAAAAATATGAACTTGAGAAGGGTGAACTAGCACCACAACTCAACTGCATGTAATATTCCACCACTTGATAAGCACAAAACTCCACAAATCTGCAATGGAAAACTAAACTTACACTGTTCACTAAAAACATGAGAGAGGCAAATAGAAGTAAGAAAATCATGAAAGGACATTCACCTGATCACAAAACATAATTCTCATTACTTCAAACACTTACACAGTGCATCATTACATCAAGGGAAAAAGGGCATAAGCTGCCATTACAATTTTAGAAGAAAGGCTTGAAAGCCTACAAATCACAACATCTTGACTTGTGAATATAGGGGGAACTTGGAAAATGTCGAAACCTACTAGTTGGAACCCCTTGGAATGAACTTCAAATTTAAATTTATAAAATAAATTGAGAGAGAGAGGAGAGGATTCATAAATTTCCCCTCCTAAACTGAAGGTACATGATGTATCATTTATTACATTCGGTTGAACCACCTGAAAAGGTTCCATCATGCAATTAATGCCTGTTGGTAAAGTCCTCACAATTAATTAAAATAATAATAATAAATATTATTATTTAAAATATTTAAATAAAAAATATTATTCTAACAAAAGTAATTGGTGGGCCTCCTTTGGACCAGATTGCAATGGGGGAAAATTGTGAAGAGAGGACAAAAAAAACCCAACTTGATGGTTGGATCACCGAGCCAACTCACCGAGTCGGTGTTGAAACCCTTTATGTCGCACCGAGCTCCTCCACACGGTTCTTTCGAGTTCTACATAGCCTTCTCTAGTTACTTGCTTGACTCACAAACTCCATTAAATTTTACACACATTGACTCAACTATCCCGATCGAGCTCATCATTTTTGTGACTTGGCTTACTTCCAAAAACTATGTTTCACATGTCGATCCACGAACCTAATTGGCTCAACTCATCCTTCTTTAATGACTAGAGCTCAACTCTGTATTCTATATCTTGATGTTTTTCTACCTTGCACGTAAATCCATGATGATCGTTATCCTCTTTTTGAAACAATATTCCACTAATCCCCCATCTAATGTGAGTTACTCCAAGTGAATTGATTTGATGATTGACCCTCCCATGTAACGTAACTCACCCCGGGTCTTATGTAGAGCTTCGCAATATTGAAAGTGATGTTGGATACAGCTTCAAGCACCCTGATAAATGGCTCGGTCACTCTGATATGTCGGCCTATTTAATACATAGTTCGATGATCCAAAGGAATAACTTGGTTTCCCCATGAGCTTAGATTTTGTGTCGATGCAAACTTGGCTTGGCTTCGTTAATATATGTGAGCTCACCTATGTTATCTGCGAGCTCGCCACCTCCTCTGTCTAGTTAATTTAGCCAACATTAATGCATCTGAATCATTCCATGAAGTTGAGCTCCTACCACTGACTTGGCCTCTCAGCCTGGTTCAACACCTAGCTCCTTCATACCTGGTTTCCAAGCTCATCGCCAAAATATTTCACTGAACCCTAAACCGAGCTCAGATTTTGATGAGTTCTCTGTCAAGCGCACATTCACTAAATTGACGAGCTCCTCCATTTACTACAAATGAGTCACTTTTCCGAGCTTCATCATGCATTGCTTACCACCATTTTCTTTCTGACGAGCTCGCAAAATGAGATAACTGAACTGAGTGATCAAACTCCATGCACTCTTGGATGGCCAAGTTCCTTCCTTGATCGATGAAATTTCTCATTCACCTGAACCACCATGAGCTTGTCACGCTCCTTCCCTATGAGTTTCAACTCCAAGTCTGGTGCCATCACTGAATCCAATCCCAAAATTGCATTCATTTCTATAGAAACATTCATCTCCTCTTCGAACTCATTCGAGTCAAATTATACATATTTCTTGCAAGGTTGAGTTATTCTATGCCGAGTCCCTATCTTCCACTCCAATGACTCAGTCCACTATTATGCCTCGCCAACCAATGAACTCGACATGCAACACGATCCCTCCTTAGTATTAGACTTGGGCATCCTCCTGACTCGGTGACAGACTCGGACCTCCCCATGACACTCTGCAGCTTTAAATCCATGAAAACATTATCTCTGAATCCTGAAATGCCAAAACTCTGAAATTCAAAGTTTCAGAGTTTCAAGCTTTAGAGATTTTAACTCGCTTAACATTCTCAAGCCCAAAATTCTCTGAAAATCTGAAACAAATAATTCCAAAACAAAAACTCTGAAACGACTCCTTGGCCTACCTCGTACCCTCTCCGTTAAGACTCATTCATTAAACCCTGCATTGAGCCATCTACCAAAACATTCTTCTTGAGGTCCCATTTGCATCGATGATTAATTCCACAGCTCAGTCTCTGAGCTTGATATCTCATTCGAGTATGCACAGATGACTCGACCGAGTGCATGGATCCTATAATGGCTCAAACCAAACATCTCAATTGGCTCATTTTCCATACTTGGCAAAATAATCTCAGTATTCAGTGATATTTTTCGAGCTCAAACATGAACCATTTGAAATGATTCATCTTCCTTGAGCTCGTGCAGATATCTTCCTTCCGATTTCATTAAACTGTGTGCTCATGCCAATGTTTCAAGTTATGAATTACTTTCCTCATCTCGACAACACCACTTCTCACGATGAGCTTATATTCTCCTACGACTGACCACCCTACCTATGTCATGACCGAGTTGGCTTTCACCATTTTTCACATTAACCATGACCTCAACCTAGCTTAGCCAATCGAGCTCATTTTCCTAGTTTACGAGCTAAGGCCAGCTCTAAGCTGAGCAAAACCCATCCTAGAGCTCACTCGCATACTCCATCACCATGTCACCTTTTGTACCAAGCCATCCCCCTCATCTCTTTTGAGCTCACTAAGTGAGATCATTTCAATGAGATCATATGCCCAAGCCATATGATGTGATCCATGAGCTCTCCCCACCGAGCTACTCTTTTAATTCCTTCAAGAGTCGATGTTTAGCTATATAAATTCCATCCAATACGCATGATCAATGATGAATGCCTCACATGGAGTCACTACAACCATATCTACAAATATATGTCACCGAGCCAACACATGACTTAATAACTCGTATACCCACCAATCTATCCAACCTGGCTCTAAGTCTTTTTCATACTCATCATGGCTCTTCGAGTACCCCATTCAACCACGAATGCCACTAAAATGGCTTGAATCTCATATGTCAACCCAACCCCATGTTAAACACTCTGTCGAGTTATCTAAACTCACTTCTACACCCAACTTGCGAGTTGATCCACTCGATTCCATGGTGAGATACCTCAAAGCTGACTTGCTCATTCTCATGCCCACTCAAGTTGATCTACCTTCATAACTCGATGAGCACAATTATTCCACCCGAGCCATCACTAATGCGGTTTATAATAGAGTTACCTCATCTCACCATAAAAAAAACCAAGAGGTAATCAAAACACAATAAGATCCCTGACACATAATTTTATCTATCAAAGGCAATTATTACGTTCCATAAAAGAATTTTCGGTCTCAAGGGCAAATTTACCCCTGTTGTCCATTTTTGTCCAAGAGGGTAAAATTGACAACATTTTTGGCGACCTCTCAGGGATGCTTACCTACTAAGCTTTAGGTCATAGCATTTTATATCCCTTGGTCATGGATTCTATATTGGAATCCTGAAGTAATTTGATCCTCTGTGATACATCTTGAAATGCCCTTAAGCATTACTGATCTTGGAACTCCCTAGAATGCTAAGCATGAAGTATACTGAATCTGATGTGTTGGTGAGAAAATTTGTCAGGTGGAAAAACTTATGGATTTCTTGCCAATGCTATGGGAATCTAAGTCCCTCTACTTAACCGATGCAGCTACCGTATGTGCATGTGCATGAAAAGGTGGATTTCTGTGGTGGTCTTTCGACCGGGGATCCAATAAGGGCACTCCACTGACCCTACGAAAAAGCTAGCAATATCTTGCTATGGAAGTCTTCATCTATAGAGCAAGAAAGGGGAGTGAGAAAAGAGGTAAGAGAACTAATGTTATAGGTAGAAAATTAGATTCCTTCATGCACTAGTTAGAAACTTCAACACATGCATTCATGAGAAGAAACAACCCTGCAAATAGCAACAAGACCAAATAGAATTTGATGCACACAAAGTATCATGAAACCCCTTAGCCAAAGAAAGCTAGAAACTCCTTCTTCTTGTATTGATTTCTTAGACAAAATTTGTACATGTGGAGAAATGGAAGAAATTGAGAAGGGGGGGAATAGAAGAAAATGGCTATCTCCTATGTTCTCTCAAGGTGTAATATACTCTTGAGTTTAAAAGATCAATCACCAACCCTTTGCAATGGGAATGGCGTTACAATTTATAGAATGAGAGTTGACTTATCGTCTTCCTCACGACCTTTTGAATATGTTAATATGAATTAAGACTGTTCATATTCCACTTTAAATATTTAAGTCCTTTTTATAATAGTAAGGTAACTTAATTTACATTATATTTCTAAAGTCATTTAAGTCATATTAAAAAGTGCAACCCTCAACGTAAAAAAATAACATTTAAGAGAGATTTTCGTATGAGGAGCAAAGAGAGAGAGAGATAGAGAGGAGGAAGAAGAAAAACAAGAATTATGTCGAAGGATGAGTTGCTACAGTGGACTTGGCTTCATTCTCTGACTGTTCTCCACTTCGTAATCCTAAGAAGGATTCTGACCCATCCACTTTGGCTTCATATATCCCTTATGAAAATAAACTTACAAATTTTAGTAAGTATGAGAAATCAAGTCCCCGATCTTCAATTGGATGTTGCGGCTCATTTTTCCTCTTTCTCACTACGTTCCTCATTCCTTCTGGATCAACTTTCTATTTTTATCAGGTACTCAAGGGAACACTTACTATTGTTAGTAAGTGCCAAAAATGTCTGTTCTAGTGGATTCTCAGCTATAGTGCACCTCCAATGTCTTCGTCTTCTTCGTAGGTTCTTCTATCGATGAATTTCCCAAAATAGCAGTTCCTATGTAGTAGACCTGCTATTTTTAGAAATTTTTCCTCTGGGAGTTGGATTGATGTGGAACAAAGTTTTTTGATATGGGTTTTTTCCCAATATCCTCCCTCTGAAATTTCGGGCCCGCCCACTTAATAATCCAAGAGATGTTAAATTTTTAATTTTCAGACCTGGCAGTGCTTCTAGGTACGGCAACCATTAATGGACCTCAAAATTGCAGGTCTGGTTTTCTCCTCCGTTTGTGAAGAAAATTGTATTTTTGATGTGGTTTTTTTATTCTTTTTCTTCACATGTAATCTTACTTCGATTCGACAACTGATTTGATGGGAAATCCCACTTCTTTCTTCATTGAGCCAAAAAGGAGATTTATTTTTTGTGGATGCTCTGTTGCACATGAGGGTATTTTTAAGGTGTTTTCTTGATGGCCTTTGGTAGAGGAATGAGAAGAAAAATATATCTTGTTGTTTCATGCATCCGTTTGGGATATTTCTTCAACTTATCATTTCATGGCTATGGAGTTTTCTCCGTTTTCTCGTTTTGTGCTCTGTGTTTTATGAGGATTCCTTCTGAGACCTGCATGCTTTCATGGAGTGGGAGGGGATTGAATTTTTATCATGTCTAGTTTGATTTCTTACAATGGTGGAGTGATGGAAGAAAGTTACAGAGGAAGTATGGAGGAATGAAGTGCACACAAAACTGTTAGAAGTTAGAAGTGAAAAAAGCGACACTTGGAAAATTTTCAAAAAGATATGCACAAGTAGGGCTTGGGTGCATTTTCACATACTTGATGTCCCTGACCTCAGGGATGTGAGGGACATAAATTTCCACAATGAGCAAGATGGTGACATGTGGCACTAGATCCAATGACAGTGAATGAAGGAGGAAAAGCTGATTTAAAGCACTGGGAGCTGAAAGGAGGTCACATGGGTGTCCAAGTGACTCCCTATGGGGGTTGGGAACATTTTTCTAGGTATGATGTCCCCCACCTCAGGTGCATAAGGGACATAAATTCCATAGTGGTCAAGAGCATGACACGTGGTGCCTAATCTGACGACGGGGAATGCACGCTCCAAATAAGCACCTGGGAGCTGAACTGCGGTCACGTGGGTGTCCAAAAGACTCCCCATAGGGGCAGGGTGCAATTTTCAAGGTCTTATGTCCCCCACCTCAAGTGAATAAGGGACATAAAATTAAAAGGTGGTCCTGGAGGTGACACGTGGCACCTGATCCAACGGTAGGGAATGGATGCTCCAAAAATGTACCTAGGGGATGAACTGTCAAGTCTGGAGGTCACATGAGGGTCCAAGAGGTCATATGAGATCCGAGAGGGATTCAAGGGGTCTAGGAGAAATTTTCCAACCTTTGTTTCCCTGACCTTGGGGGACATGAGGAACACAAAATCCCGCCAAGCTCCTGGTGCTGACACGTGTCCTCCCAAAAATTTAGCTAAGTCCTGAACTTGTAATAGTGATAACTTGAGCTCCCAATGGACATTTTTGGAAAATTGTTATATGATCCTAACTATAAATGGCCTTTGGAATCCAATGGTGGGGGTATCATGTATTTATTATTCCATTTTATCCCTAAAAAATCAAATTTTTGATTTTGTACTCCACATGTTCTTGAGAAAAACTACCTGCATACCTAATGCGCCAAAGTGTTGTGAAAAATATTATTTCACCATCATGTATTTATTGGAATCCTATTTCTAGATTTTTTTTTCTTCTAACTCCATCTGAAGCTCCAGGAATCTTCTTCTGAAGCCCAACAACTATTTTAGGCATGTGTACCGCCTAGGCTTGTGAACCCTGCTTTTTTACTCAGACTGCTCCAAGTATTGCAAAACTTCCCCAAAACTTCAAAAATCATTTCTATTATGTTTTAAGGTTTTCATTTCATCTTCGTGTTGAATTTTTACCTTTCGTTCCACTCCATGCAGTTGAATCTAGTCCTGGGAAGGCTAGCGATAGCCCTTCCCAATACTGCCAGAAGATAGTATCTTTTCAGAACTCCCTAAAAACACCTAGGGGTGATGAATAGAATTACCTAAATCACCTAGGGGGATGATATTACATTATTTAGGAGGTCATTTGGACTGATTGGATAGACCTGGGGTGTCTTGGAATGATGGGACTTGAAAAAATTAACACTGGGGTATCGTTTTCGTGCTTGGAAATTTTCAATTTCCCTGTTGCACATTTGCATGACAACATGATGAACACCTGGAAAATATGGAACACTACATAATTTTTACTAAAGCAGATCATGAATCTCTAATGAAACTTTGAACCTTCCTTTCCCTTGACACCTTCTAATGATGTAAAGTGTGTAGAACAACACACGAGCTATAATGGAAACCAAACACACACACAATAACCAAAATCCATAAATTCTCCAATCGAGACATGAAAGGTGCGCAAAGAACTTATTATTATGAAAACAAACCTATACTAGCCTAAACTAACCAGAAGCACATGTGAGCTAAACAAAACCTATAACTGGTTTTGTAAAATAGCTTCCTGTCCTTACAATGGGCAGCCATGAAGATGATGTGATAATGAACATGGCTGAAAATGAGAGTGAGAAAATGAAACAAGCCCAATTCCCCACTCAGTCCACCGAGGTATCAACTAGAAATAGAAATATTTCCTCTTTTAGTTACTTTGCACTTGTTTTTTAGAGACATTTCAACTGATCGTTATAATTTTGAAACTCATCCTCACATTCTGAAGTGAATGTGACTAGTTTTGGCTTCTCTCCTGACTTCAATGAAGCCAGGTACCCAATATGACATGGTATAAACCATTGTATATTCCTTCTTGTCTAAACTTCAATTTTAACAAGAAAGTCTTGTTGAAGACATCCTTGAATATTCATTACCTGATTTCCCTCTTGTTCCCCATTTATAAACAATTCTCCTCCCATATGAGTGAATGGTACTGAATTGATGTCCTCTCCATTTTTTTGTTCTTCAAGAAAAAGGAGTTCCTCCATGACATGCAGAATCTTTGGGCCACTTACAACCTTCAATGGAAACACTTGAAAATATCTGCAAGTGTTTGAAGAGCATTGCTCATATAGGAGTTATACTTTCATCTGAAGGCACAACTGTTCAGCATCTCTAACCTCTTCATCCCACATGAAACCTGTAAGATCAAATGCTTTCACTTGTTATATTTCAGGACAATTAAGGGAAGAAAAACCTCCTTGGTTTCCTTCCACCATTACTTGTTCATCAAACAAGTCTGACTTCAAAATTGAAAACAAGGAACTTTCAATGATGTCATTTTCACCCATAAGCTTTAAAGTTGGCTTAGTTCCTCCTGCATGCTCTTCTCTTTCTTCATTAAATGAATGTTGTAGAGGATCCAACTCTTCAAATTCAAATTCAAAAGGATAACTTGAAACTACAGTGGTTTTAGAAATGGCTATTTCTATAGGTTGTTCTGCATCCAAATATTCCTCTAGATCTGAAAAATAATCTACTTCTTTGTTCTCTGACAGTGTAAAGGGTTCAACCTTCCTTATGATGTTTTTGGAATCAGCAGTTAATTCTTCATGACCTTCCTTGTCTTTAAACATAAAATTTGTGAGATCGAATTCATCTATGAGAACATAGTTTTGAAAATACGGAGAAGGGGAATAATCTGAAACTTCCTCTATGGTATAATCTATACTTGAAACTTCTGATTCCATCATGGAAAGAATCCTGCTATGCTCATTTATTGCATTCGATGATGATATTGGAAATTTGCTACAATGCTCCATAAATGCAGAAATTTCTTGACATTTCTGACAAGTAGGATCATTGCATTCATAAGCATCACCTTGTACACTTGAGAGTCTTTCTTCTTCATCCTACACATTCTCTTCTATTACTGAGCTTACCACCCTGGGTGATTTAAACTCATCTGATGAAATTGAGCCAATATGAATACTGCATTCTGAATAATTAGATTTCTGGTCTTCCTCATTCAACTCTGGGTTTGTTTTTGGTAAAAAACTAGTTTGTTCCACTTGTTCTAGAATTTCAACTTCTGCAGAAGGTTTAGTCAGAGCAAAGTTTTCTTGATGTTATGTTTTGCATCCTAATTCTCCATATTATTTCCATGCTCTCCTTCTCTATTCTCTTCAACCGCATACTCCTACGTTTTTCTCATTTATTGACATTGCTCCTCCCAAAATGGATTTGGCAATACGAGAGGAGGGGTGGGTTGAGTTTTAACTGATTCCCTCACTGTTTGAGGAAGAGATTCATTATCTTGTCTTGATGGCCCTTGTAGAAAAGAAGGAACCTTAGAAGGACGAGGCATGGAAGATTCAAGATGGAATGGGGGAATAGATGATGAAGTAGTGAATTCCACTTTAGGGGAAGGAACTAGAAATTTAGGATCATGGGGCTCAAATTATAACTGCATGGATGGAAACATGGGAAGAGGGTTGTAAGGTGGTAATACAGGGACCTCCCATTGATAGGATTAACTAACATTACATTCATGAACGTATTTTTTCTTGATCCATTCTCCAACTTGAGTCATTGTCTTGATTATGAATTGAAACTTTCGTTGAGGGCTAAGCTCACATGGTATATGACCAGTCCATGGGTATGGAATTTTGAGGCCAATCTGGGCTGCCTTTGTCATTTCATTGATCCTTATTTGCATCATGTTATACTATAACTCTCAAACCTTCTTTTGCAAGTGATCTTCTTCAGGGGTGCAATAGATCCTAGAATCTGCATGCCGTTATTCTTCGGTAACCCCTATGTCTTATGGATAACTGAATTGATCTACATCTTACTCCTATGGACATGCATGCTCAAACTAATACGCATCATGAAATTGGTTTGGAGGTGGATTGTAATGGCCTAAAGATGGAAAGAACCACCACTGCTACAAGTGGAAATCCCACTATGGAAGTGAAGCCATGATTGCACAACTTCATGAATGGGAGAAAAAATGGAAATATATGGAAGAAAACTAGAAGGAAAAATGGTAAAATGAAGGTTTGCAACATAGAGAGTAGGGTACTTAGACCAATGGAGTCGCTATTTGTGTTTGGGTATACCTCTTAACATTGAAATTTCACTAAGATCACAACAACTTAATGAAATTAAGTGAACACAATACCAACACCTATGAAAGATGTGCCTCTTCTCCCACTCGAAGTGCCAAAAATTGTTATCACCAAATCACTGCACCCCCCAAATGACCTGAAAATGAATCACGACATTCGGTGTGATTGGGACACATGCGATCACCTCTCAAGCTGTGGGACTTGGGCTTGAGGTGAACCTCCAGAGAAGGCCAACTTCCTCTTCCTAAACTAAACACAACGCTACTTCTAATGCAATAACAATGGCTAACTAGTCCTATGCTAACATTTCATGGGCTTAGGAAGAGATATCTGCAAGAAATGAAACCTATACTAGAAGTGGTGATGCACCAAATTAAGGTATGTTTAACATCTAGAAGGGTTAATGTGGGAGGGATTCTTGCATCACTGACCACCTTCACCTATTGCAAAATATAAAGGGTATAACATACCACAAATCAGGGTCGGACGTTCCTTTCTTAAACTTGAGTGTACAATAGGCTACCAATCTCCCAGTGAAAAAGGATGATCTTGAGAAGGGTGAACCAACACCACAACTCAACTGCATGTAATATTTCACCACTTGATAAGCACAGAACTCCACAAACCTACAATGGAAACCTGAACTTTCACTATTCACCTGAAAACATGAGAGAGGCAAATAGAAGCAGGAAAGTCATGAAAGGACATTCACCTGATCACAAAACATAATTCGCATTACTTCAAACACTTGCACAGTGCATCATTACATCAGAAGAAAAAGGGTATAATTTTCCATTACAATTTTATAAGAAAGGCTTGAAAGCCTACAAATCATAGCATCTCAGCTTGTGAAGAGAGGGGGAAACTTGGAAAATGTCGAAACCTACTAGTTAGAACCCTGTTGGTCCGAAAATCTGTCGCGTGGACAGATCTATGGATAGATGAGCCAACAGTGTTGCAGGGCTTAGCCCCTCTTTGAGACAGCAAAGCGAAACTGGTTTATTGCTATTTCTACTAGCAGGAACCTATGCAAGTCTCACAGATTCTGCCTTCGGGGGTTGGGATCTCATACCAGTAGAGTGTTTCAGGCTACGAAAAGAAAGGAATGAAAGAGGGAGAAGAGAAAGAACAGATCCGAAGGGAGAAAAGAAATGAATTCCAAAGCAGAAAGGTCAGAAGATTTATGTTTTTAGTTTGGTAGTAAACAGAGCCAAACCTACTTGCATAAATAAACAAAGCAATACTGATAAACAAATGACGGAAAAGTAGATATGAATCCAACAGATTAAACGCATACAGATCTAACGTAGGAAAGATCTAATGTATAACACAGCTATTGAGCACAAAGTCTGAATAATTGTATTACTGTTCTCTTCTGTTACAAGAAAGCTCAAAGTCTTTCTCTCCTCACTTCTATTTCTATCTAAAAAATGTTCACCCTCTTGAATACAACAAGTATTCCAATATTTATAGAAGATCAGGGAGAGAGAAGGCAAAATGGAGCCAACCACTTATTTACAAAGATATTTACAAAATATCTAAAAGTCATGTTGACTTTGACAACTTGGATGGATGACATCATCCCATGATGCAACATGGATGATGTCATCATTTGTGCCAACTTACTTCAGATATTACGGAAAGAAAGTCGGAGAATAGAGAGGAGAAGAAGAAGAAGAATCTATTCATCATCATCATCCTGTGGCCTAAAAGGGGTTGCCTGTTTCTGATGCTGATCAGGAGATGAGATGTGGAACTGAGCGCGGTATTCCAAGAACTTGCTGATCATTGGCCCAAATTGATCTTGTGATGGATCCTTGTGCCGTTCACTGATTGCTTCGCAAGTCTCCCGCTCGTCTATGAGCTTTTCCGGGAGTTTGGAATAATCTTTACCCGCCTCGATTAGGGACCCGATGAAGTCTCTACAGGCCAGTAGGTTGTTGATGGATTCGATGTCGAACGTGACTTCTGGCCCTGTCCCTTGAGTAGCTATCTCCTTGAAAATCCGGATAGTATCATCAGCTGATCTCAAGGTGAGGGAAGGAGTGAGCAACCCTAGAGTCATAGATAGAACAATCTTCTCCATTTGATGCATCGCATCCAGGGCCTCTTCCTTCACCTTGTCTATCTTCTCTAACATGAATTCGAGCTGATCTATCCGATAGTCCAGAGTGGACATGGTCTTGTTGAGGGTCCTTGGATGACCGAATACTCTGAACTTGACCAAATCTTCGACTGAACAGTCGAACATTTGTTGGAAGGCCTCGTGCTGGAGTCTAGCATGCTCTAATTCTTCTGATACTGGACCTGCTAATGCTTGGAGTTCCTTATTCGCCTTCTCGATATTCAGGTATAAGCTGATATATTTGGCGATTACTTTTTTACTATCTTTGAGGATCTGGCTCCTCCAAGCAGAGACAGCCATACCTTGCTCGCCGATTTTTGAATACTCATTAATCTTCTCCTGACTGAGCAGCTCAGGAGTCTCGGCGGCAGTTGTGGGAGGTGCACTTCCCATCTTCTGTAAGGCTTGAAGCAGGTATTTATTCTGCTCCTTCAGTAGCCTCTTTTCTTCCTTTGTTTCTCGAAGCTTTTCGCAGAGTGCATCAACTGTGGAAAGAGCTTCCCCCTGGAGACTTTCTGAGGATGTCCCCATTGTGACTTGGGTCACTGTGAAATCTGCAGGAGACAGATCTTCTTTCTCTTTGGTGGGATCGGGGTAGGCTATTTCCATAACCCTCTCACCTGCAGCGCTCTTGGAGAAGCGTGTAACCGGCTTGTGCTTCTTTGCTCCTTTAGCCGGAATGACTGAAAAGTCCATCGGAGCGATGGGGACTTTCCTCTTTGGTTGGCTCAGCTGCTGAGAGATCCAAGCTGGTCCTATAGAAGAAGGACCAGAGATAGAGGGGGAGGCAGCGACGGTAGAAGAGGGGAAAAACGTGGAGACACGTGGCGGCGGCATCGAAAGAATAGCCGAAGACATGCCCACGGGAGGAAGGGAAACTGCAACAGTAGAAGAGATAGGAAGGGAAGGGAGCTCGGAGATGAGGGAAGAAATGGAAGAAGACAAATCAACGAGGGAGGAGAAGATAGATGAAGAGGCGGGGGAAAGAGTAGAAGAAGGGGCAGAGGACACAACCAAAGGAGTGGTTGCTTGAGTCACTCGAGGAGGGGAAGGAAGAGAAGAAGAAGGGATAGAAGGGACCTCTGAAGTTGTAGCGACGCCGACATCCTGGGTGGATGGGCGTATAGGACTATCCTCTGTCAATTCCTTCTCTGGCGAATCCAGAGTTATTACTTGTTCAGGCTCTGAAGGAAGAGGACTTTCAGGGGCTTCCTCCTGAATGGTGCTAGGCTCACCTTCCGCAGCTTTACCTTTTAGCTGCTTCTTTGACCTTGGAGGTGCATTACCCAAAGGAGAAGTTGTAAAATCTACACCGAGGTAGATTAACCCATTCATGCGGCACCAATGCTCTGTTCTCCGCATAGTCTCCTTGACCCTCTCCTCGATTGTCTGAGGAGCCTTGCTTCTGTCAATGTCTGGGAAGGGCCAATCATCCCCTTCTGTGTCATTATACACTTTGTCTACTTCGTCTTCCGTGGTTTGGAAGCCTTTTGGGACAATGGCCACTCCGTAATGGATGATTTCTGTTAATGCCAAGCGAGAGTGATCCTTTCTTCTGAGTTCTACCTCATGGATGACGTCGATGTAAATGTCCTCAATTTGAGGGACATGGATCGGATCAAGCTTAGCCCTTGGCAAGCAGCCCCTTGGGTCGAATGTAGGCCTTGCTGGGAAATCATGCTTCAGGTTGAGCAATTCTAGCTCAGCAAACATCTCCTTCGCCTTGTGATAGCTGGAGCATGTGTAACGGCCTACTGTGAGGGGGAAAGGAGTTCCGCCCTTCTTTCTCTTGAGGCACTTTTCATGGTATGTGACGAGCTGTCTTGATAGTTCCAATAAAATCAGCTTTGGTCCAGCATACCTTGGCAACCTGGTCGGTTCGCCCAAAAAGTTGACCGCCCTCAGATAGGTGAATGTGGGAAACTGGGTGAACAAGGCCCCCCACTTCTCCACTGCTGTCACTGTATTCTTGGTCGTGCGGCCATGAGCTAAGTTCGGGCGCAACATGCACATGATCTGGTAGAAGAAAACATCATTGATCTTAGCGAAGTGTTGGATGCTGTTCTCCAGCTTCAGCTCTTGATAGTATTCATATATTTTGGCCTGAGGCCAAGTTCCACTTCGGTGCAGCCCTGGATAATCTCTTTCAGCTGCGGCAGCATAGACGACGTAGGAGTTCATGTGGAACACTCCTGTTGTAGCGAACTGTTGCAGTTGCTCGGATATTGTGCTGCTTATTATCTCCCCCCAGCAGAAACGTTGATCGGGAAGATTCTTATTCATTGTTTCCAGGTACCGCAGCATCCACTTATGGAAGTAGTGAGCATCTGAAAGACCGAAGACTCTGCTTAGGAAAGTGATAGTATCACTGAGTTCCTCTGAGAAATCGCTCCGGTGGATAGTTTGAGGCCACCGGGTCACTACCTTTTTATTCTTTAGGTAGACCTCATTCATTAACTACATGCACTGGCCTTCGTTGTCTTCCCAGGCCTTGATGCATTCCTGTTGGCTAACAGCCACGTAGTTCCGGTGGTGAGGGATGCCAAGCATCAACTCAAAATGACGGGCAGTGAGGTTTATGACTACCTCGCCCTTGTTGTTCTCGACACATCTTGTGTCCTTGTTGAAGGATTGTGCAACGACCATCATGAATTCGTTGTTCACAGCGCTGACAGGGATTCCTCCGGCAAAGTGCAGGGCACTGCCTATTAGTTTGTCCATCCATGGACTTCTTGTAACCTTTTGAGTTCTAAGCCAGAACTCATCCATGTCAATGTGACCCAATTCAGAGTCCCGGACATCCATACTGCACTCAGCCTGTGATTCAGGCATCCTGACCCTCTGATATTTGTATTTCATTTCTTCTTCTGTTAGCTTTGCCTTCCCTCTTGGTTTGGTGGGCTTTTTGCTTGACGTAGACATGTGTTCTTTCGAACTCAGCTGCTGATCTGCACGAAGAAGAAGAGAGACCCAATCCAAAAAGGTTGAATTAGTCATTTGATCTTCCATTGGAAAGCTTAGCAGAAGGAGTTAGAGATTTTAAAGGCTCAGGGCGCAGGAAAAATACAATTGGCAGGCCAAATAGATAAGGCGCGCAAGAAAGGAATGTTGCAGAGGTTATATGGCGCTAAAAGCGCATGGCGCATGGATGAAGCAGGTTGCATTTTATAACATGGCGCACAGGAAATGCGTGTTACACTGGGGTTCGATGCGCCCTATGGCGCGTGGAAACATTATGCAGCATTGACAAATGATGCGCCAAAGGAATATAGCGAGGTGCATGGAAAGTTTACATAACATCATGTTATTGCAATGGAGGGTGCGCCCGCGCCTTGATAGCTTTATACTTGCGCGAAGAAGGCTTTTGTTGCATCGAAACTGGGTGCGCTCTTTGGCGCATGGAAACATTATGCAGCATGGACAAAGGGTGCGCCAAAGGCTTTTTAAGGAGGCGCGGGTTTTACACTTGGAGCATGCAAAAGGGGTGCGCTCAGGGCGCGTGATTTCAAACTGTAGCAGGATGGAAAGGGGCGCCATTAGGCGCGGATTTTGAAAGTGTTGCATGGTGTGTGAGTGCGCCGAGGGGCGCAACTATCCTTTTTGTAACAAGGCGCGCCAGTGCGCCAGAGAACACTTTCTCAAACATATTCATTCTTTTCTCCATTTCAAAGGTCGCTTGGACAAAGGGTTTCATATCAAAAGATCCTTAGACCAAGCCATTTAAAACAGCTCCCCTTCCAGCAGATCTGGAAAGAGGGAGGAGGAGGAAAAGAAAAGAAGGAAACAGGCCAGCAAACCAAAACGAAAACCAAGAAACGCTCAGACCAAGAACACGAAAGCGAGAACATGAAAGCACAGAATGGAAAAGAGGGAGAACCTCTTACCTTAAAATTATAGCGAAAATCCCTTGAGCGGGTCCACAACACGATGAAAGTGATAGAGCAAGGGCTGACAAGTCCAGAAATATCACGTGTTTGACAAAAGAATGAAAATGACAGGGGTGCGCACGGATATTTATAGAAAAACCTGTCATTAATGTGCCACCAACCTTTTGAAATGGCGCATGGAAATCGTTGTCGACAAGGGAAGGCGTGCGCCCTTTGGCGCATGGAAAGAAATGGCAACTTAAGAATGAGCGCGTCTTTGGCGCACCAAATTCGTTGTCGACATAAAGTTATGTGTGCCCTTTGGCGCACCAAAACTTGGTGTAACATGGAGACTATATGCGCCAGCGGCGCACCGAGAATCGTGCTAACATGGAAAACCATGCGCCAAAGGCTTTTAAGGGGGCGCACCAAAAGTATGTGTTACAATGAAAATACATGCGCCCAGCCAAAAAGGCTCAAAAAGACTAAGTTCAAAGAACTAGTTTTCCCGAGGAGGGATTTTGCGATGTTTCGAACGCGAAGGATCCCTAACGAGGGATCGAAACAAAATTTTCGGTACGGTTATCGGTAAAATTGCCCTTGTCAATTTTACGGGATAACAAACCCCTTGGAATGAACTTCCAATTTACATTTATAGAAGAAATTGAGAGAGAGAGGAGAGGAGTCATAAATTTCCCCTCCTAAACTGAAGGTACATGATGTATCATTTATTACATTCAGTTGAACCACCTGAAAAGGTTCCATCATGCAATTAATGCCTCTTGACATAGTCCTCACAATTAATTAAAATAATATTTAAATAAAAAATATTATTTTAACAAAAATAATTGGTGGGCCTCCCTTGGACCGGATTGCAATGGGGGAAAATTGTGAAGAGAGGACCAAAAAAACCCAACTCAGTGGTTGGCTCACTGAGTCAATGTTGAAATCCTCTATGTCGCACCGAGCTCCTCCACACAGATCTTCCTAGCTCTACACAACCTTCTCTAGTTACTTTCTCAGCTCACAATCTCCATTTAATCTTACACGCATTGACTCGACTATTCCGATCGAGCTCATTATTTTTTACGACTTGGCTTAATTCCACAAAATATGTTTCACATGTCGATCCACAAACCTGATTGGCTCAACTTGGCCTTCTTTTATGACTAGAGCTTGATTCTCTATTCTGTAGCTTGATGTTTGTCTACCTTGCACATAAATCCATGATAATCGTTATCCTATGTTTGAAATAATATTCCACCAAGCCCCAGTCTAATGTGAGTTACTCCAGGTAAATTTATTTGATGATTGACCCTCCCATGTAATGTAAGTCACCCCGGGTCTTATCTAGAGCTTCTGAGTCTTGAAATTGATGTTGGATACTGCTTCAAGCACCCCAAAAAATGGCTTGGTCACTCTGATATCTCACATGTTTAATACATAGTTTAATTATCTAAAGGAATAACTTGGTTTCCCCATGAGCTCAGATTTTTTATCGATGCAAACTTGGTTCGAATTGGTTAATATATGTGAGCTCACCTATGTTATCTGCTAGCTTGCCACCTCCTCTTTCTAGAAGATTCATCCAACATTCATGCATCTAACTCATTCCATGATGCCAAGATCCTGCTACAGACTTGGGCTCTCAACCTGGTTCACCACCAAGCTCCCCCGTACCTTGTTTCCTAGCTCACCGCCAAAATCTTTCACTGAACCGTAAACTAAGCTCATATTTTGACGAGTTCTCTATCGAGCACAAAATCCCTAAATTGATGAGCTCCTTCTTTTACTACAAATGAGATCACTTCTTCAGGTTTCATCATGCACCACTTACCACCATTTTCCCTCCAACGAGCTTGCAAAACAAGCTTACTAAAATGAGTGATCAAACTCCATGCACTCTTGGATGGTCGAGTTCCTTCCTCAACCAATGTAACTGCTCATTTTCCTATACCATCATGAGCTCATCGTGCTCCTTCCCTGTGAGATTCACCTCTAAGTCTGATGCCATCACTAAATCCAATCCCAAAATTTACATTCGTTTCTATAGAAAAACTGAGCTCCTCTTCAAACTCATTCGAGTCAAATTGTATATGTTTCTTATAAGGCTGAGTTATTCTATGCCGAGTCCATATCTGCCGCTCCAATGACTCAGTCCACTATTTTTCGTCGTTAACTGATGAAATCGACATGTAACCCAATCCCTCCTTAGCATCAGACTCGGGCCTCCTCCTGACTCAGTGACCAACTCGGACCTCCCCATGACACTCCGCAACTTCAGATCCCTAAAAACATTATCTCCAAATCTTGAAATGCCAAAACTCTGAAATTCAGAGTTTCAGAGTTTCGGGCTTCAGAGATTTTCAACTCACTTAACATCCTCAAGACCAAAATTCTTTAAAAATCCGAAACAAATAATTCTGAAACAAAAACTCCAAAACGACTCCTTGGCCTGCCTCATTCCCTCTCTGTTAAGACTCATTCACTGAGCCATCTACCCAAAAATTCTTCTTGAGGCCCCGTTTACATCGATGATTAGTTCCACATCTTAGCCTCTGAGCTCAAGATCTCATTCAATTATGCATAGATGACTCGACTGGGTGCATGGATCATATAATGGCTCGAACCAAAAATCTCAATTGGCTCATTTTTCATACTTGTCACAGTAAGCTTGGTATTCAGTGATCTTGTTCGAGCTCAAACTTGAACCATTTGAAATGATGCATCTTCCTTGAGCTCCTGAAAATATCTGCCTTCCAATTTCATTAAACCATGTGCTCACGCCAATAATCCGAGTTATGCATTACTTGCCTCAGCTCGACAACACCACTTCTTATGATGATCTTATATTCTCTTATGGCTAACCACCGTACCTATGTCATGGCTGAGTTAGCTTTCACCATTTTTCACATTAACCACAACCTTGACTTGGCTTGCCTGAAGGAGCTCATTCTCCTAGTTTGCGAGCTAAGGCCAACTCTACGCCAAGTGAAACCAATCCTAGAGCTCACTCGCATACTCCATCACCATGTCACCTTTTGCACCAATCCATCCCCCTCATCTCTTTTGAGCTCACTGTGTGAGATTATTTCAATGAGCTCGTCTCTCCAAGCCATATGATTTGAGCCACGAACTCTCCCCACTGAGCTCCTCTCTGACTTCCTTCAAGAGTCGATGTTAAGCTATATACTTTCTGTCCAATACACGTGATCAATGATGAATTCCTCACATGGATTCATTGTGACCATATCTACAAATCTATGTCACCGAGCCAACACAGGACTCAATCACTTGTATACCAACTAGTTTGGAAAACTCATCTCTAATTATTTTTCATACTATGCTCTTCGAGTACCCCTTTCAACCACAAATGCCACTGAAATGGCTCAAATCTCATATGCCAACCTGACCCCATGTTAAACACTCTACCAAGTTATCTGAGCTCACTTCTACACCCAACTTGCAAGTTGATCCACTAACCTACATGGTGAGATACCTCAAAGCTGACTTGCTCATTCTCATGCCCACTCAAGCTGATCTACCTTCATAACTCGATGAGCACAATTATTCCATCCGAGCCATCACTAACACGGTTTATAATAGAGTTACCACATCTCACCATAACCAAAACCAAAAGGTAATCAAAGCACAATAAGATCTACGACACATCATTTTATCTCTCGAAGGTAATTATTACATTCCATAAAAGAATTTTCGGTCTCAGGGGAAATTTAACCCCTGTTGTCCATTTTTTTCCAAGAGGGTAAAATTGACAACAGATACTCAATCTGCACAAAATTCATCTATAATCTTCATAATCCTAACTACAAATCATGGAGTTAGAGATGAGATAAAGAACTTGTTTTATTTGTATTATACACCCAAAATACACTTAAGGGATTAAAAAATATATCAAAATTAATGTTGCCTTTAGGATTTTACAACTGAGCTGAACCACTAGAAAATATACATTGTTCTACAATGGCCACAGTGACCAGAAGAATACATAAACTAAGAAATACCCTTATGTACTTGACAATGTGAAGCTAATGAAAAATAGTAACAGAACTATATTGCCTCATTCATTCATTCAAAACATAAGAAACAAGAAAGTATAGCTTGATTAAAATAGTCATAATCTATTCACGTAAGTTTTGGCTAGGAGCCATAAACAAATGCCTTCAAAATTTGCTAATGGTTGTACAATGCAACCACATTAGCTCTTCCTTACATACTTAGATATATACAGTCTTGCAAGAAACTAAAAAGTAGAAATAAAAAAAACTTGATCAAAATTTATATAACTACCCCTAATCCACCTCTTTGCACAAAATGGCATACTGTTACAATATATAGAAGATGAGAGAGAGAGAGAAGAAAAATATTATTACCCTCTTCACCCACCAACAGGATGCATTAAAATCCCACAAATGAGCATGGGTAACCTGCCAAAGTAATTTATTCCTTCTATCTTGCATGTTTAGAGAATAAAAAGTTGTCATATTTCATCAAATTGGGTGGTTGACCAACATTAGGACTGCAACTTGAATGCACAATACATTTTATACTTTTTCTCTCACCAAATGCCATCAAAATATGATTTTGATGATTCCAAAGGGAAGGGTTCATAGATACCTTTCTAGTGATATATGTTTTGCGAGATTTGGATCATGGAATCAAAAGATATGGCCTTCTAAAATTTTGTGTGTCGGGAAGCACATAAATGTGACACGTGGCGTCCTTTGATTAGTTCAGGGATTAACTCCTAACATATAAATTTATTTTCCTTTGCTACATGTTGATATTTGGTTGGATACAAGGTCGATATTTTCTTACTTGTATGCCTCTTTGTATTTTTACTACTCCTTCCTTTTTTCAAACCCGACCCCTTATTGAACTTGATTTATTCCACAAACTTGAAGTCTGTGCACTACATCTACTTTTAATTTTACCAGAATTCTGACACATGTCTAAATTTTGTCATTGATCTTGTGTCATATTTCATCTTCTAACTCCTCCATGTGTCCTTTTACTTGCCTTGACCCAATCCTGGACCTGAAAAATTATTAACCCCACTTGATTCTAGGGACTTCATGTTTATCGTCTGCATCTACTTAAAGATTTTCGCAATGCTAACACATGTCCACCTTTGACGCTTGAGATCATGTCATGTGTTGCATTCTTATTTTCACCAACCCAAACCTAGACTTGAAAGATTTATGAATAGTAACTTATTTCATGGCTTGACGTCCACTAGAGCCCAAAAGCAATATGGAGCCCCAGAATCCCACCTTGTGGCCCTGTCTTTAACCATTGATCCTCTGCCACGTGGCCCTGCTGATTTTTGGAATTGAAATTGATGGCCAAATTCACATCAAGTGAATTTTAAAATATAACCCACTAATGAATTATCCTTAGTCTCCCATGGATTTTTTAAATGCCAACTGTCAATTCCTTTAAGAGGTGGAATTTGACAGCCATATGAACATTTCAGTCTTCATTAAAATTGCTAGGTCCATTTTAACTGATCCTTCATAACCAATTATTCAACTTGATACTTTTTGGTTGGGTTCCATGTTTTTTAATCCTTCGTAGATTAAAATTTTGGGAGTAGCTTGGATCATTTTGTGATGACTACATGTTCTTTGTGAAAAATGTAGACATGGTCCCAATCACCAATGATCCTAAAGCTTTCATTCTTTGATAAACTAGACCATTAAACTACTCCCCTGACATTTTTAATGAATCTTCTCTTTTATTTGGCCAAGGCAAAAACAATTGTCACAAATTGATATTTCTCCTTAACTCACACTGCTCTTTAAGGAACAGGGAAAAATATGAAACACATAGAATCGGTTAAATGCACGAGAATTTTATCAAAAATACCATCTCACTACAAGTAATTGGATTGAGCTCCAATATACATAATTTTTTACATTCATGAAGGAAGGCCTTGACATATTTACAAATGGTCGAGACACTTTGGAGTCATTCCTCAAAAGAGTAGAGTAACTTGGCATTCAAGGAGAAGGAATTGTTTTATAATGAGATATAAATATTATTGATAGAAACGAGAAGGGAGAAGGCCAAAATGAGAGGAGAAGAAGGGAATATGTTGGAATATCCCACCTTTAACATGCTCCTCTCTTTAAATAATTATGATAACTTAAAATATCCACTCTAAAAACCTCAAAAACATAGTTTAAAGGACTACACAGTTGGAAAATAACCTGCTTAATTGAAGAAAGATCACCACCAAATGTAATGATTCAAAATACATAACAAAAAATGATATCTAACATTTATGATTAACTATAAATTTTATAATGTTGATGATAACGACCCAATACCTCTTCCAAGTAAAAGTATGGTCCTGATTATTATACAATTTGATGGCCATGGGGCCATAAATTTTAACATCAGAGCTACTTTTGTCACTTTTATTATTCTCATTGGTGATCATGTTTGATAATTCCAACCTAAGGTTGAATCCATGTGTCATTTATTTGAATTTTTTATGCTTCAAAGGCTCATGGTCGTGTGACATCCCATGAATGGCTATAACTCCTTGTATATTCAATTTATTCTCCACTAAACCGTTTCCTTCTCAAAATGTTATAGCTCGAGATTATATGCAACATGGAAACATATCATTGGGTACATGTTTCGGGCTATAAATATTTCCCACTCGTTCTTATCAACTTCTCAAACTATGGAATTCCATGATTGGTCCATGTTTTGATCCGTGATTGTGCCATGTAGACCAATCAAAACTGTTTAGAGTTTGGCTCATTTTTACTTTAGCTGATATATTGTTGAATTCCCAGGGAACATAATCTTTGTGATTCATGTCATGTGGCACTAATAATGTGCGTTCACTTTCTGCACTATTCCTCCATTCCTTAATCAATATCTGAATTTTTTCTCATCCCAAATTCCTCGGGACATGAGTTTCAAGGATTATGCCACGAGGCACAATCCTAATTTCCCTCATCTCTTGTCTTATCCAATTTATAGACCTCATCCAAAATAAAAGATACGAAAATCATTTGTTCCACTTAATGAACAAATCATTTTTATATTTAAACGTCGTCATTTCACCTATTCTTATGAAGTTGGGAATTATCCCCAATCCAAAACATAGAGGGCCATCAATGAAGACCATCAAGAATTATTTTGACTTACAAAATGGTAGAAAAATTCTCTCAAAGGCTATCTCCTTAACAAAAAAGAACCGAAACCACTCTCAAACACTTGAAACCTCATTGTACATCTATGAAAAAAGCTTGAAATGTGACTTTTCATGCTTGTGACTCAATATATATTTTTGTGAGGTGTTAAATTGAGTATAGAGTTAACCTGAAGGCTCAAATTTTGTCTCAAAGTTTACTATGAACAATGTGTAGGATGTAAACAACCTCAAATGACTGCAACTCAATAAAAAGACCTGAAGAACACTCCAATGCTAACTATGAACGTTGTTAAAACCTCTTACAAATGAAAAAATAAACCCTAAGTATGACTACAAATGAGAAAAGTCCCAAAATGATTGTTTTCTTAATGTGAAGCTGTGAAAGGGGTGTTAAATGTGATTGTGTTGAACCAAAAGGAAATAGACTTCCTCCCATATATTAGACTCAACTCCAAGGGAAAACAAAGGCTTCAAACACTTAAAACCTAACTACAAGAGCAAGCAAAATTTTGGATTTCATGAAAGGTTGATTGTAATGCATGTAACTAGCTCAATAATGTCTCAAATCTGACTGTGAAACCATGCATGGTCTGGATCTAACTCGAAACGATCATAACTTCTAAAAAAGAGTCTAAAAAATCTTAGGGTGGGTTGTGAAAAATTGTAAAGATTAGATATATTACAAAACATGGATACAGTTCGTAAGTTATCTCAAGTGGACTATAAAGAAGAGAAAAGTGAGGAGATAATGCTCCAATATTTTCAACTCTTCCCAAAACCTTCATGCGTATAGCTGGAACTTTTACAAATCACAAACCACTTAAAGAGAGATCATAAAGCATGTAAAACATGAGAAAAAATGGGAAATAAAATTCAATTGATCATAAAGAGAAAAGAGCACATTTTTTCAACAAGATAGTTTTCTCCTGAACAAGGTATAAATTTGACGGTCTTTAACAATTTTATTTGATTTTAACAATTAAATATTTCTAAATTTTTGAAATTACCATTTTTTCCAACATGTATATTTAAAATATGACCTTCATTGTTTATATAGATGTATATAAAAATAATATTGATATACTAATATATTAAAAAGTGTTAAAATAAATAAAAAATACCTTTTAGATGTTTATTACTATTGTTTACACCCTAATTAAATTTATATGAAACTTAATGGTTTTCAGTGAATAAGTACACTAAAGGATGTAAGAGTTAGCAACGAGTGATTTTTTTAAGAAAGGTCAACCCAAAGGGATTATGAGACTCAAAGGATATGAATTTGAAAGAAAATTTGGAGGGAATGTCAGTCCAAGACCGTACAATTCGGCCAGGACCAAACATACTCTCTTGACTAAACCATATAACCTTACCTAGGGAAGGAAAACATGAAATATAAAGTTTGGAACTTCTTACTTTGTGTTTGTCTATGGATTTTATGCATTGTGTTCTCAAAATTTGATTACATATTAGTGTGTAAGGATAAACAAGCTAAAACGGGACCTCAAAATGTGCTAAGCAGGAATGAGAAGGTTACATTTATCTTAGCAAGGGTGCATTGTCAAAACTAATAATGTCAAAGAGTGAATTTTTAAATTTAAGTGTCTACATTTTCCCCCCTTTAAGTATGAAATTAAATTAAATGCATAAAGGAAAAGATACTTGAGTGTGTAGACACACTTTTTCTTCACTAAGAGTTTGTTTTGTAGAATTTTGTTGTGCTTGGTGTTAGTATAATCCATGATGAAACCTGCAACACATAGTGTAATCAATGTCCACAATATAAAAGTTAAATTTAACTCGAATGTAAATTGTAACACAAAATATTTATAATTTCAGAAGAATAAAATAAAATTGATGTAAACAAGGAAGGAATACACCTATTTTTTTATGGAGGGAGAAAATCTCGTGTTTTTCTTATACTTGAAGATTTTAAATTTTAAATTTGTTGAAATTTACCAAAAGAATTAGGAGTGATCATTACCCAATTGTGCCGAGGAAAAACCAAAATTTTTAGGTGCATGTGACCCAATGTGAAATGACAATGAGAGAAGAAGAAGAATGAATTTCCCAAACACCCTGGTAAGGAAGAATACCAGGTATAAAATTTATTCATCAACTATGATATCTTCCCCTTTAAGTGCAAGAGGAAAAGAAATCTACCTACAAAAATATTAGTTGCTTTGATACCTTCTATAACCCCATTGACCGCACCATTGCAGATGACTCTAGTACCAATTCTATAAATAAGGAAACACACTAGAAAAGAGAGTGATTGCCCCTATGCCCTTCCCATGTATCACACAACTGAATAGAAACTGTAATGTACTTAAATGGTGATAAAGGAAGGAGACTTATACCCCCAATATTCCTAAAACCATAGTAAAAAATGAATGTCGTGGTGAAGGAGTGAAGTATTTCATGCCCCCTTTTACTATTTCGAACTAAGTGATATGAGTCTAAAATTGTGCCAAAAACGTAAAACTATAACCAAAAATATGAAACTGCTATGAAATTTGATGTAACTACCGCTAGGAAAAAAACATGTGGTAGGTTCAAGATCATACATATGGCCTTGACCAATTAATACAGTTTTGAACCTGTACATTTTTGGCTAGTTTCTATTTTGATTAGATTTCTAAGTATATGTACCCTATTTATACCTTTATATTACCCCATAATTCTATGTGTCTGTTGTAGGTGTATAATATACCTGAATGAATTCCCCCTCTTTTGAGGCATGTGTGAAAACCATGTTAAGAACTTGCATCAAACTAAAATATGTGTTCTCATGTACTAGTTATCTAAGAAACTATATGAGTTTAGAATGTTGAAGAGGTGCCCACCTTGAAGAACTTGTACTTGCAAAAAAGAAGGTTTTTGCGCATAGTGGTAACCATGGCGTGTAAGAAAAATAATGATACAAATAAATAAAAACCATATAGATGATAATAATATTATTACAAATACATGTAGGATAAGATAAGTACAATAATAGTGAAATCAAATGGAACAAGTATGTAAGTAATATCACATAAAAGGTGTTAAGCCACAAACGTGTGACACCCACAATGTTGGAAGACAATCAAGGCTCGTAGGCCTACAAACAAGAGTAAGAAAGATAAAACAAGATAGGCATAGTGCCAAAAACATGGGACACCAACAATGTCTTAGGACAATAAAGGCACATAGGCCACAATTAATAACAATAAGCAAGCAATAACACACACACAAATAAGTATGCAAGAAATAAGTGTGTCAGAACTGGATAACATGATATAGTAACTGATATATGTGAAAATATGTGAAACAAGAGATATAAATGGTGCACAAGACACATGTGTTAGTCATGTTAACTTAAAATATAACATGTAAAAAATATATGTAATCAAGCATAATGAAGATGTGGAAAGGAACTATAATAGAGCAATATCACCTAGATGTAGTGTAAAATAGATTCCCTCATATGTATAGGAAGTCTAGATAAAGGGTCGGCTAACACCTATCATTTTGTTTCGCTATGTGTATTTCTTGCATCAAACTAAAAGTGCCTCGTGAATTCATATTTGTAAAGAGTAAAGATGTATGTTATCTATCAAACCAAAGTGAAAAATTACATGTATAATGTAAAGTTCTAATAACTCAATTAAAGTGTCCAAGTCCTGATTTTGCATTTTTACATATGTATGAATGTTTTTGTATTTTGCAAGTGCTTAGCTATGTATAAGAAATAGGGGTAGAATGAATGCTACCAATTGGTATTGATAATATCATCAATGTTAGGATCAAATCTGACAGGATTATGGTCAGCCATGTGGTGAAACCTTTGAAATTGAGATTCAAGAAATAATACAATCTAGTGAAAGTAATAGAATGCTACAATGTATTCTTCATCAGTGTAGGAAGGGTCATGGTTCCTCATAATATGATTCAAGTGTGTGATATTAGGATGGTAATGAGAGAATTTATTGTTACAAATGGTAGCCACACCAATGAGAAGGGGAAAGGTGATACTAGTGGTGTGTGGAGTAAGAGTGCCATATATGTTTTATAACCAATATTTTTCAAGAGATAATGGTACAGAGTAGAGATCAAGAGTGACCCAATGTTTTTGGAAATAAGGTGAAGGAAAAAGGAAATCATGATCATAATGTGACCTTGGGAAGTATCAAAAGGATTAGAAAGGGATATAATATCAAAGGGTGTTAACATTAAGGTATGTAAATCCTCTTAATTACAAATGTTTTTGTATGTATGCAAAGTTAGTGGGACATGTTACCAAAAGTGAACATGAATATAGATAGTGTAAGTGAAAGTGTCGAATCTTGAGGGAGGTCCTGAATGTAGACTATTTTCAAAAAATTTCATTGGGATGGGTGAAAATGTGGAATGCAAAATAATGACATGTCCTTGGGTATTGATATTAGTGACTATGTTGGTAAAGAATTGACAATGGTCATTTTCATGTCTTAAGACACGGTGATAGTGACAAAAAGGGTTGTCATCTTGTTGAGAAAGTTTTTTTATAAAGTGGCGATGATTTGATGGAAAAGAAAGGAAGTTGTGATCAAGTAGGAAAAGAAATATTTTTTATGGTGAATCAAGATGAGAAAGTATCTCAATAGAATTATTGGGTGCAATAATATCTAATGTATTGGATGTATGTTGCAATGGATCAAGGATGTTATTATTAGTAAGCATGCAATCACTAGTGATTATAGTATCAGATGGAGGAGCTTTGATACAATAATTCCTAGGATGGGTGGAGGTAAATAAATAATTGGACATGGAATCATATTCATCAATTGAGTTGAATTAAATTTTTTGCAAGTTATCATCAATAAGTTCAATGGGATCATTTCTACTATCAGTAGAGTAATCATGTGCATCAGACTGTTTAGTATTATAATCCAAGTGGTTAGGGAAAACTATCATTAAAGTAATAACTGCAACAAATAAAGAAGTCTCTAAGGTAGAGGTATCTGGGGGTGGTTCAATGGATGGGGAGGTAGTGGGTCCAGAGTGGTGGTTGGTTTCACCAAAAAAAATATGTGTCTAATTTATCCAAAGGAATTGGTTGCAATGGGTGAGTAAAAATAGGAATTTGTGGTTTAAACATATCGATATAAAAAATATTGGAAGAACTTAAGATTGGCACGAACAATATGGTTAATGCCATTCTGGAATAATTTGACATATTGATGGAAAGTAGATGGCACAAGTTATATATCATGAATCAAAGGATGTCCTCAAAGTATATTGTAATGAAGAATTTTTTCCATGAGGTGTAAGGTGGTAAGTAACAACTAAGAACCAACAAGGAGATCCAAAGTAATAATGTCAAGAGTAAATCGTTTAATGTTATCAAAGCATAGTAGTGTTGATTGTGGTTGGGGAAATTCCATGTTGTGTGATGAGATTCTTGGGACATATGTTAAGGCCAAAACCATTATCAATCAAAATTTGTTTGTTAAGAAAGATTTGAATACTTGCATTTACTATTGTATCAATAGTTATTTTTTCATATTTTGAAGGGCAATACTAAAAACATACAGTCACTAGAAAATTATTTAATGCACATACATGGCCATCAAATTTAAAGCCTACTTGCCAGTTTCAACAATAAAATATTTCTTAGCTATACTCATTAGATGATATTAAGATCTGAATGTAAAAATTTAATTTAAACAATTAGAAATACAAAGATTGTGCTTACATAAATAAATAGTTAAAATTAAAAGCTTGTGGAAATAATACAAGAGCATATTGTAGGGTTTAACGTTGGAAATTAGTACTTTTAAAAATAATCTTCCACACATATACAACATGCTCAAAAACTCTACCAAAATATATGTAGTCACTGAATCACACACTTACCATGTACATTTAGCCTCTAAATACTTCATTTGTATGTAGGATTCCTAACCAAGAGAATTAATCATTAACACCTCTTTATTTTTCTTTGACATTTATTTTATCCTTTTCATATTTATTGTTTGATCTTCTTGATTGAAAACTTATAGTTTTGCATTCTTGATGACATCCTACTCAGCTCTGATTTCACTGTATGGCCTTTTGAGCACCATGTATAGGACTTTCTAATAGGGATAAGAGTGCCCGAGCACTATTGTCCCCTCTGGGAACCTGTGTTATCTTTACCTCCATTTCTGACATTTTGAATATTATTTATTTCTTGTCTTATTTTATCCCTCTTGGTCGTCCTTTCACTTGTTCATGACAAAACTTAAGCAAGGGAATCATACATATACATGTCCTATTTAGCCTCATTAGGGGGAAAGCATCTAAGAGGCACATAGTAGTACAAAGATCTAGTATTATCTATCTACTACATCAAGTATTACATCTCGATACTGCATACTTTTCTTCATAGGAGGGTTTATTATGAATTCCATACCACACATTTTAAAAGAGTTTGTGAGAATCGAATCAGAAACGAGGCACCACAAAGTAGTTGCACTCCAACGGAATCGTGAAAGCTCCAGTGATAGCAAGGAAAAAATTGATCAGTAATGGAAGAACTTACTCAACAGAAACAAAGCTTGCATAGAGGAAAGACAACGGAGTGTCTTGGCATGCTCATAAATGAATGGAAAAGGGGTACATATAGGGTGCTGAGTAACCCTAGTGCAGAACACATATGAAACCCTAAACCTAGCCCATGTGAGATGACCCTCCAACATGAGAGGAGGACACATAGGATAACTCACACTAACACCCCCCCTTCATTGAAGCTGGGGTAGTGGCTGTGATGAGTCAAACGGAAGAGGAAGACACTCCTAAACAACTAAGAAAGATGTGTTGATGGGGCCTGGAAACTAAAGGCCTGATAAGGTGCCCATATACAAACACAATCTTCCTAGAAGAAGAAGAAGAAAAGAAGGACTGAATAGCCCTAAGAAGATGGGCAGCTGCAGAAGACCTCACCCCAAGAAGAGATCGTAAGTGAAGAAACTTCATCTCAGTGAAAGGCTTGGTGAATAAGTCTATAATATGATTAGCTATCTGAATGTATTGAATGTCGATGATACCATCATGAATAAGCTCCCGTATGAAGTGCATATGGATCTCAATGTGCTTCGTCTGCTGATGCTGAACTGGATTTCTACAAATAGAGATAGTGCTTGTGTTATCACAGTAGATAATGGTAGGCCGCCAAAAGTGGATGCCAAACTCTGTTAGAATACCCTGTAGCCAAATAGCTTTTGTGGCAGCATTAACTGCTCCTCTATATTCTGCCTCTGTAGATGATATTGCAATTGCATTCTACTTCTTGCTAGACCAACTAATAGGACCTGAACCAAGAGAGAAAATGTAGCCAGAAGTAGATTTCTGATGATCTAAGTCACCGGCCCAATCAGAATCTGTGAACCTAATCAAGTCAATATCAACCCCTCCATGATAGTGTATGCCATCAGCATAAGTGCCACGAACATAATGAAGGATCCATTTAGCTACTTTCCAATGCAGCTCATGTGGCTCCTACATGAATCTAGACATGATCCCAACAGCATATGATAAATCCGGTCGAGTGTGAGTCAAGTAGATCAAGCTCCCAACTAACTGTCAGTAAAGAGTACCATCAACCAAGGGAGTAGAGCAATCTGAAACCAACTTAACCCCGGAAAGAAAAGGAGTAGGAGAAGACTTGCAATCAGACATCTGAAACTAAGCTAGAAAATCAAGAGCATACTTAGGTTGTGAAATCAAGATTCCCGAGTCAGATTGTGAAATCTGGATCCCAAGGAAGTAATGAAGTAGACCTAAGTCATTCATGGAAAACTTGTTGGCTAAGGCAATCTTCACATAATCAATAATAGAGGAAGAGTTGCCTATGATTAACAAGTCATCAACATATAGAACAAGAATGAGTATCGAGTCATCTTGCCATAAAATATAAACATTTGGATCAGAGTGACACCTAGTAAACCCTGATGTAAGTAAGAAGGAGTCCATCTTGGCATACCAAGCCCGAGGGGATTTTTTAAGTCCATAAAGAGACTTCTTTAACTTACAAACGAGGGAGGAATCTTGGAAATAACCCAGAGGTTGTTCCATATAGATCTCTTCCTCTAGGTCACCATGAAGGAAGGCACTCTTAACGTCCATTTGATGGAATTTCCATCTGTTTGCTGCGGCAATGGCTAGGGTCAGTCAAATAGAAGTCATCTTCACAACCGGAGTAAAGGTTTCTATATAATCAACCCCAGATATCTGGGAGAAACCTTTAGCTACTAATCGTGCTTTAAACTTTTCAACATCTCCATTTACTCCATACTTTATTCGAAACACCCACTTACACCGAATGATTTTTCTTCCTTTCGAAAGAGTTGTGAGATCCCAAGTATCGTTCTTCATGAGAGAGGAATACTCCTCATCCATGGCAGAATCCCACTCAGGAATACCAGAATCCTCCCGAAAATACTACGGATCAGAAGCAGAGGCGAAGAAAGAGTGGGGTCCAACGAAATCTGAGTGAGTATGTCTCATATCCGAAGTATCTCCAACTAAACCTCCAGCACTTTACAAAGTTTTCCTCGCCCAAAGGGAACCAGGAGGATCAGGCTCAGAGTCAGAAGATTCTTCACTTGAGTGAGAAGGGACATAGTCCTCGTCATCACTACTGTCAGAATTAGAAGACTCAAAGGTTTGATGGTCGGGAGGATCTGGAAGAGGAGCATGCTCAACAGTATCATCATCTGATGAGTCAAAATCCGAATCAGTGAGCTGAAGAACCTCTATAGGTGGAGAAGTAGAAGTCGAAGAAGACTCGTCGAACTTAACACTTCTCTCAATATATAGCTCATGAGAAGTAGGATTCATCAATCGATATCCCTTCACGCCATCAGGATACCCTACAAAGATACAAGGTTTGGATTGTGGTTCCAAGGCCTTACATTTCTTCTTGGGAATCTGAGCCATAGCCTTGGATCTGAAGACTCGAAAGTGCTCAACATCAGGCTTGTGTCCAAACCAGGCTTCAAAGGGTGTCATCCCTCTTACTGCCTTGTGTGGAACATGGTTCTGAATGTAATTTGCACAATTCACTGCTTCGGCCCAATACTGCGGAGGAAGAGACTTCGAGTGAATCATACAAGTGGCCATCTCCTTCAGAGTACGGTTCTTTCTTTCTACAACTCCATTCTACGAAGGGCTATAAGCAACTGTATGTTGCAAAGATATCCCTTCAGAAGTACAGAAATCCATGAACCTATTGTTTACATATTCACCTCCATTGTCAGTTTGGAGAACCTTGATAGACCGTTCCGCCTGTTTCTCAGCAAGAGCCTTAAAGTTCCTAAAATGTTCAAAGACTTCAGACTTAAGCTTGATAAAATATACCCAAGTATATCGTGAATAGTCATCAATGAAGGTTAGCACATAAAGAGCTCTAGTAAACGAAGGAGAAGGAAATGGACCAGAAACATCACTGTGAACAAGATCCAAGGGACGAGTGGCTCTCCAGGCTTTTCCTTTGTCAAAGTTCTTTTCAGGATGCTTTCTAAGGGTAGAACCCTCACAAAGACCCTTAGAAAACTTGATGCGAGGCAACCCGTTGACCATTTTGTTTTGACTCAATTGTTTAAGGTAGCGATAGTGTAGATGTCCAAAACGCTCATGCCATAGCTTACTAACCTCATTTGCATGAGTGAGCAAGGCAGTGGGCGTAGAATTAGAAGTAAAGTGGGAGAAGGTGTACAACTGTGAATGGTGATCTGACTTTCTCTCAGCCATTGTAGTGTCATTGTTAAGCTCACGAATAATCACCAAGTTAGGACCAAATTCCACTCGCATTCCTTCACCAAGGTGAGTAATTTGGTAAACTGATAGGAGATTGGTAGAGAGATCAGAAACACTCAACACTTGGTTAAATGTTCCCCCATCCATCTCTACTGATCCACTACTAGAAACCGACATTGTCATGTCATTACCCATCGTGATTTGGGACATTCCACAAGGTTCAATGTTGGAAAACTCAACATGCGAAGAACCCATGTGGTGCGAGGCACCAAAGTCTATACTCCATGTCGATGAAGGAGCAACTTTGGCTACAAGGGCCTTTCCTTTCTTCTTATCATTTCTAGCACCTTTTATAGCAGAAGACTCGGCCTTCGGAGCACTTTGTTTTATTGATTCAGGAACACTTATTTTATTTTTTTCAAGTAAATGAGATAAGTGATCAATCTGTTTCTTAAAATAGTGTTGCTCGTCGCGACTAGTATTTTTTCAATAGGAACACAAATACTTTCTTTTCTGCACCCTAGGCTCAGAATTCGAAGTGTTTGTGTCATTTTTAGGTTTGATCTTGGTTTCTTTCTTAGGTTGATCCTTAGTTTCTTTCTTCTTTTCAGTCTTCTTTCCCTTGCTAGTACTTGCTACAAGGGCATGTGACTTGGACTTGAGAGACCCCATTTGAATGAGTTTGTCCTGTTCTCAAATGAGTTGGGATGAAAAATAGTCAAAGGAGGGCATTGTCCAAGTATCGCCCAAAGTAGCTTTTGTAGCATAGAAAGTTGATATGAAGACAGAATATTCGGGACCTAGCTTAGAGAGAATCGAAAAGATCAGTTGAGAATCTTTCTTTTCTACTTGACATCCTTTTAACAATAATCTAATGTGGACAAATTTCGAGAAGAAGGCTTGTAGGTTTTCAAAGTCACTAGGATTTAACCCTAGTAGTTCATTTTCCAACTCATGCGCTCTCATGTCATCTAGTTATCCAAACATCACATCCAGCATTTTCCACGCAAATGTAGGTGTTTCAAATGCCTCAATGTGGAAGAGCAAGTCAGGAGAAATGGACATGCAGAGAAGACCTAAATCTTCATCACTACGGTTTAACCACTTAGATTTTTCAGGTTTGTCATCTGGTTCAGTCTCAGCTCCCATGGTGATGTGGTATAACCCTTTACCCCTTAGTTTCATTATTATTTTGGATCTCCATTCGAAAAAGTTGAACGGCATAAGCAAAATAATTGAAAGTGCATCCATAGTGAGAGAGAGAGAGAGAAATAAATGCAGAAAAGAAACACAACCACCCAGGACAATAACAACCCCCCTGCTTTCGGCACTTTATAGTTTAGTGTGTTGATTACAATCGGTTCCATGCATGTGGTTTGAAACACTTGGTAACTCGTCTTGCAATTAACGTAATAACGTGCAAGAGGGGAGACCACAACAGTGTTTCGTGGAGCGCAACAAAAGAGGAACACCATAAACAAGCACAAGCAAAAAATAAAAAGGAGGCAAAATCCAACCCTGGTGGTGAGAAAAAGCATCTCACATCACACGAAAAAATCCCTTTGTTGTAAAAATGTGGTGGACGCACTCACAAGTCCACGAAAAAAAGGAATAGAACAAAGCTCAAAAGAATGAGCTGAATTAAGCAAAACAAAGACACCCCCTAGAATGCAGCACTTTATAAAATTAGTGTGTTTACAAATCTAATGATCCCATCATCTATATTACGAAAAAACATGCAACTTTTACTAAAGAAGTGCTCAAAACCAAGCAACGAGTCAAAAGTTATAGCAAAAACCAATTCCCGCAATTTGATGAGAAAAAGGCAATAAGCCTGCAAAGGGTGTCGTATGTATGCTCATTGGAAACAGAATGGAATTTGAGATAGGGTTTTTTTGTATTGCAAGGGGAAATCAACCACCTGCCAATCCCGGACCTCACCCTTCGTCTTCGACACTCGATAGAAGGTTAGAAATACAACAATCCAAAGACCAAATTATAATGCCAAGGAAATATTTTTTTTTTAAATAATGTGAAATTTAATAAAAATTAGATCTAATTTAAAACTAATTAGATCTAATCTAATGAAGATTTAGATGAAGATTTTTTTAAAAAGTTAAATGTTTCTAATTAAGAAACTTGTCAGAGTTAGAAATGTTTTTTAAAAACTTACTAAAAAGAAGTGTGATTGTAAAAAACACTTAGCATGTATACTTACATGGCTCATTTTTATAAAAAATCAGATATTGAGTAAGTTTTTTTTAAAAAGAAATGAAGGAAACTTACCAAAATTGACTGGTGTAAGTGTACATACGCGCACAGGAATGAACAGTCACATTTTATGTTGCCTACACCAAAAAACAAGGGAATAGGCCACGCCGAGGATAAATAATAGAAGGGAAATGATGTCTGGCTGCGCCAAGGGTGAAAAAACATAGAGAAATGTTGCCTGGCCACGTCAAGAGAGTGTACAGGCAATTTTTGCTTCTGCCATGCCATTTTTGTTTTAGCAGGCCAAAAAAAAACGTGGCAAATGATTTTTTACAACCCTGTGAAGCAAAAAAACGAGGCAGATGATTTTTACAACCTTGTGAAGCAAAAAAAACGTGGCAAATGATTAAAAAATGCCCTGCAGACAAAAAAAACGTGGCTAATGATTAAAAAACAACGGTGCAATCAAAAAAATGCCTTGGATATTCCAAAAAACGCTTGAGCAACCACGTTTTAGCTTGCCCACACCAAAAAACGTGGCAAATGTGATTAAAAACACCTGGGAAGCTAAAAAAATGCCAGAGGGATAGCAGTTCGTTGAGTAGCAACCACGACTGAAGAACTCAAGGATCATGCAACCACAGACAACATGCACAAGAAAAAAAACACAAAAAACTTTCCGAGAAAGCTTGTTAGAGATATTAGCAAGATAATTTCCACAAACTGGTGATTAAAAGACTTGCATGCAGAGTAAAATAACGAAACCAAGTAAGAGTAATAGCAACAAAAAATAAATCAAGTGCACGTTTACCCGATCTCAGATCTGATACCATGAAAAGAGTTTGCAAGAATCGAATCGGAAACGAGGCACCACGAAGTAGTTGCACTCCAACGGAATCGTGAAAGCACCAGCGATAGCAAGGAAAAAATTGATTAGTAATGGAAGAACTTGCTCAACAAAAACAAAGCTTGCATAGAGGAAAGACAACGGAGTGTCTTGGCATGCTCATAAATGAATGGAAAAGGGGTACATATAGGGTGCTGAGTAACCCTAGTGCAGAACACATATGAAACCCTAAACCTAACCCATGTGAGATGACCCTCCAACATGAGAGGAGGACACATAGGATAACTCACACTAACAACATTTACATTTGGGACAAAGTAGTTATAGCTTGTTATCTCTTTGTGCGAATGACACTAGGGAATCCTAGCTCAAGGGACAATATTTCAATCACAAACACACACTAGAATTATATTGAGTCAGAAATGTAGTGCAGTGCTCAGGGTGACCGTTGAGGTCAATCCGACTCAAGCATATGCATATTTTTATTCATCTAATGTGTGCTTGACTATTGTGCATATATTTATGGTCTTTTTTGTAGGTACAGGTGCAACAGAGGATAGGTTTGGCGAACTTGGCGTGACCCACATCGAGCTAAAAGTAACAAGAAGTGAAAAATAAAGAATAAAATCCTAAACTTTCCCACAGACACCAGTGCCTAGATCATATGCTAGCGCATGGACGGCCATATCCCATTCCAAGTGCTCCTGCCCCTAAGATATTCTCTTTTTAGAATAAAAAACAAAGCTTACACAGTCAATAACTAGTCCTTTAAGATCATTCTCCAACCTATAATCAGTTTAGACCTATGGTTACAAGTTGAGTCACTCTCTAAACCCTATATATTGGTGTTGCATGTACTTCTTTAGATTGATCTTGTATATTTATTTTTTATCTATTTGATCAGTAGTGTCCTTGAATTAGATTTAATTTTATTAAATCTATATCCAACAAATTATGTTAAAATCCATGGAAAAATGCTCCCCAATATTTCTTTTAAAAAATTAGGTGAAAATATTGGCATTATGGTTTTGATTATTACCTGGAGTTCTGTCATAGTGTGGACAGACTTCCTATTGCTAGTATTTTTTCTCTTGATTCCATGACTATCACTATGGAAAATATTGGTTATGATGGTTTTAGCTTTGCCATCTGATGAGAAGAACACTTCTATTTCTTTTTAAAATAATTGAGCTTATGAAGAACATAAATTATTGTATGTACAGTTGTTTGGATGTCATCATGTATGTTATGGATAATCCTATAGTGCTTACATTATGGGTAAGAATAATATAATTTGTGAGCTAGTATATGGGTGAGTTGTTTAAAATATTGTTATGTGTGAGGTTTGGTCGTTAAACCAAACTCGCATCTAAATAGGAAATTTTAGGAGTGTTGCTAAAAAAACTTTGTTGTACTTCTCCTTATATTTAGGATTACTCCATCCTATATATACGTGAAATAATATTCAAATTTGTGTGGAATAATAAGAAAAATTTACTATTCAAAACTGGTGTGTTGTCAGCATTTGGTATTAGAGCGAGGGGGTTCAAGATGAGATTCAGTGAAGAAATATGTTAAGGATGGCAATCAATCTCATTTTTCATTTCCACGTGGATTTACTACGGTTATGTTTATTGTTCGCGTAAGTATGGCACCTTCATTTACGCATTTTTCAGATCTGTAAAATCTTCAAACTCGATATTTTCATGTCATGGTTCATGGGTTTGCATTAAAATAGATCGTTGTCTTTGTGATCATTTACCTGGAGATTATCAAAATCCTTTACAATTAATATTGGAACATTATTGAATCAATTTTCATTTTCCTCAATTTTAATTTTTGGTAGCCGCAAGAACCTTGATTCATTTATAAAATCTATTTCATGTTGATGTCTCTCCTAGTCTATCCTTCATTCATTTTTTATTTCATTTTTCACACACACAACTCTAATATTGTCTTAGTCTTGGCCATTGTTGATCAAAGAATACTTGGCAAATATCACACAAGGAGTCTACGCAGGATAGAAGGCCAAGATCGAAGGCGCGGAAATATAGGAAGGACCCGTGCATAGAAGGCAAGTTTAGATTTCAGGACTTAGCCGATTTGGAGTAGAAGATCTATATTTTGGAAATGGCATGTGGAACACACCAATGAAGTAGGGACACATGCGACATGCATTATATATATTTGGAGACGCGGTTCAAAGCATCTATCCATGAAGTAAGCTAGGTATAGAATGAACACTCTAGTTATCTGTAAGAGAACTGTAGATAGCACACTTGCATGTGTGGCTATAATTGTAAATGGTGTGTGGATATTAATAGCATGCAAACCTATTTCTGGAGTAGTTAAGCGGTGAAGGGAAATTCCCCACCCTATATATATGATGATTAGATGCATAATACTTAGAGATAAAGAAATAGATAGATAGATATATATGATGTATCAGAGAGATCTGTATGTATGATTCTGAATATGTGTATCAAGTTCATATGTGCCTTAAGATGAATTGACAGTACTGTAAGGAGGTTCTATATTTATTAATACAAGGAGGAAATTGGATGAATCTAAGTGTTATTCTGTGTAATTGTGTTGTGCACATTAGTATTTCAATCATGGATACCGTTCAAGCTTATTCTTTCATAATTCTATGAGTAGCATGCACTATAGAATGATGGATTAGTTGTGACTCTATATGTTTACATCTTCATCACGCTAACATCCTGTTACAGCAACCCTAAAGAGGAATCTGGTACCTTTGCGCGCTTCAAGTGATTGCTTAGTCTAGGATGAGTGATATGCCAACGTGACTAGGATGTCTTCTTGTAATTTCTAGGCTGCATCATTGGTTCTATTTCGGGGACCTCTTTTTAAGTTGTTCTCAGGATGGTTCGCAATGAATATGTACCGGTTAACTCTAGCACGTATTGAGGAATGGATACACGATTTGGAGGAAGAATATGCACGACGGTTCAACACTGGATCTGGGTTTAACGCACGAACTTGGGTAGAACAGAACCTGTATGACAGTTTATATGAGAGCTTTTTCACTATCTTCCTAGTAGAACTATACAAGTGGCTTACTACCTATGCATCTCAGCGGAATTAGAGGTATCGTGCACTTGTTTGGACACAGGAAGAATTTCAAGCTCTTTATGATGCTGATCTGATTTGGACTTGCACGGTGAATATGTGGTTTCATGGTGTCCTAAACAATTATACTTTGGAATATTCAATTTTGGCGTACTCTTTCCCAGAGGTCACTAAATTTCAGTTTTTGAGGTATCCAAGAGGAATGTATTTGCACAGTATTCCACTGGCAATCAAGATCCTAATGGTAACTTTGAACCTGGAGAGTAAGCTGATGACCAAATAAACTTCAACACGTGCGAAGGCAGGCATAGGTTTGGTATTAAGATGGTAGACCTAGCGGTAGAAAATCAGAGAGAGGAAAGGAAGCTTAAGTATAATGAGGCATGCAAAAGGGAAATAGAGAATAGTGTTCCGTTACGGAAAGTATGGCGTTGAGGAGAGAAATGGCTCGTGAAGGATTTATGGCTCACATAAAGGACGTGGAGCTGGAGCATCAGGAACTCCCCCATCTTGGAAAGCATGATAGAGATCCCTTCTTGGCCTCACATGGAAGTATGCCAGAAGAGACTACCTAGGCTGCAGGCATGCATCTTAATCCACCTGATGACCTAGCCTTTCCGCTTGTTTTTCCAGTAGCTAGTATGACAAGTAATCAATAAGATAATTTGGGAAATAAGAGGATGGGAGTAAGTCAGAGATTGAGTACATCAATGTCAGGACAAACAACTTAAATGTTATTTGGAGGAACCTTTTGAGGCGCATCATCCACATAGAACGCGAGCGTGTATAATGTTGGATTCACCTCTGGAAGTGGGACTTCCTCACAGACTGTAGGGGTTCTGTATAGTACTACTATCAGAGCACAAGGGAGTACATCTATAGGTCCTAATCTAGCTACAGGTGGAGGATCAAGAGGAATTGGACGTTCTAGTTCTGATGGATCTGGTGGTTCTGGAGGAAGAGGGAACACCGGAGGTTCCGGGTTAGGTGGTCAAGGTCTGCAGCAACCACAGAATATTTATATGGAGACGTCCCTTCGTCTCCCGGAGTATAGAGGTATAGAGGATGTTGCCGAACATGTGCATATGTGTGAAATTTTGTGGTGCACTAAAGGGATTACAACTACTAAGTGAAAGGCAAGTCTATTCGCTACTACATTACAGGGGCACATGCACAACTGGTATAGGAAGTTTGACCCTGATCAAACTTGCATGGATTATGCAGCACTGAAATATGTGTTCTTAAAAGAGATCCATATTCCTGAGTTTGAGCAGAAGAGTATAAGTGCACTCAAAGATATTAAGCAAGGCACTACTGAGAGTGTACGTGAGTATGATGCTTGTTTTAAGACACTTCTATCTAAGTTTTCTTATGATATACACGCTAGCCAGCATGCACAGTGGTTTGTTGGAGGATTGATTACACCTTTTAGAGGGAAATGTCACATAAGACATATACTAGATCCGTCGCAAAGCACTAGGAAGAAGATTTGTGCACTGAGGCAGTTGGAAGCATTGACACTGGCGTTAGTCCATTTCTAGAGGCACAGATTGCAGTTATGGCAAAGCAGTTAGAAAAGCTATCAGTGAATTCAGCCCATGAAACATGCTCAAGAATTTGGTGTACAGATTTTGAAGTGGAAGGTCACAGCAAGGATAGTTTTCCTCGCCAGATCTGTATGTTCATTATTACTAGACTATGAGATTTTCCATTTGAATCATGATGTTAGTCATTGTCCATTGTTACAGCACACGATAAGAAAGAATGTATCTTGCTTTTGCAAGATTTACAGGTCCACGACCCATGATACTGAGGATTTTCAGTTGATTGGTCAGATCCATGATGCTATAGACATTGGAGTATTATAGATAAGTATAAAATATAATTCTAAGGGTAGGGATGAGCTCTAGGACCTAGGAGCATAATCAGACATGCGCTATGACAGGAATGAGGGGTGATTTGAAGGATTTCATGGAAGGGGATGTGGATTTCGTGGTGGATATGGAGGACGATGCTATGGTGGAGGAAGAGGTGAGTTCCCTCGTGGAACATGTTATAAGTGTGGATCTTCTTATCACTACAGGCAGCAAATGTCCTCAGAAAAATGCATGTTCTTTATGCAGGTTGAACCATAGCTATGAAGAGTACCCAGACCTATATGAGCATCTGAGTAAACATCATAAGAAATAAAACAAAGGCATTAGAATGGTTAGAATTCAGTGCGTGGTAGAAGACCAATGGATGCCCAAGGTAACACAAGGACCTGAGGCATTGACAGTAAATATCACTACACGCATGCTGAAGCTACGTGCGCGTGAGAGGCATTACATCAAGAATCCTACGATTACCAAGGAGGAAGTTTTTCATACAAGGTATCCAAATCCTGCTCATCAGAAAGAAGTTTACCAAGATACTATGGAAGTGTTAAGGAATCTTCAGGGTGAGATACAGTACCTAAAGGAACAAAATAAAGCATCAGAGATAGTTCAAACTGATATTGAAGTTCTGTGGGAGATATGCAAGATGTTGCGTCAAGAGAACATTATCCCACTATTGGGGAGTTGGCTAAAAGGGAACACTCCACGCGAAAGTCTTGAGACCGGAAGCGAGATTCTTCATGCCAATCTTCTCCCTGATAGTATTGATTATGATAAGGAAATTACTCTGAATGCTGTTGTGGATGGGTGGCTGTTGAGCAATATATTGATTGATACAGTGCGGAAGTAAATGTGCCAACATTAGATGCTTGGGTACAAATGGGGAGGCCCCCATTTTAGCCATCATTCTAATGTGTTGTTTATGACAAACTAGACTAAGGCCACTCCCATAGGAGTGTTGAAGAATGCATCTATAACTATACAAGGAGCCAAGTTTACTGGGGATTTTGAGGTGTTAGCACTTGTAGAAGTAGATAATTTTCTAGCCTTGCTTGGACGCCCTTGGTGTTATGCGAATAATGTTGACTTGAGATTCAATAAGGGATACATCAGCTTTGAAAACAAGGAGGAAAGGGTTGTGATACCCTTAACAGATGGGAATTCTACACCCTATGTAGAGCCTCTAAGTGAGGAGGATTTGAACAGAGTCTATGTACGCGCTATTCAGGACTCCCCGAGGTCAACAAGCCATCAAAAGAAGGCATTCTGTAGTGGGAAGATTCTCATTCTATTAGTGATACTACAAGTATTGCTTGTGATAAATTGGGCTCATGGTACGTATGAACTAGTAGGGCATGAGGTGAAAAGTGTAGTTACGCATGCAAAATAAATCTCACTTCAATTCGATGGATCAGGTGGCACAGTATCTTGGTATACAGGGACATAAGATCTTTCTGCCTTTCTGAAGGCTATGGAAACACAGTGGGCAGATCCAGTTAAACAGAGGGATATGTTAGTGTATACACTATGCAGGATAACAGTGCACTGGTGGGTAGTCTATAGAGATAATCTTATAAACTGGAAAGAGATTGGAATAGCTTTATCCACTAGGTTTATAAAGAAAAATGCACCTACATAAATCTTTACTTATCATGGTAATCAACTTGTTTAGCATCACATTCAACAGTGTGAGAGACTCTGGATAGTCGAACAGGAAGCATTACCACCATCACTCTAGGTGCATAAATTGTATTCTGACACTCCAAGGATGCGCACGTACTTGGTATGTATATGTAGAACTACATAGAGAAACTAGGAACTGACAAAATTTGACTACAAGTATGACTCAGACATTTGATTATTACTCGACTCAACCTCCAGTAGCAGAAGCATTAAAAAATTTCAAGTGCTTAACTATGGGAGATAGTGCAAAAGCAGAGGAGCATATTTAGGAATTATTCGGTGAGACAGAGTCTGGAGCATGTCTTGAAAGGGAAGAAGAAATAGACTCTTTACTACTTGAGTACGCTTTCCTTGAGAGAGAAAAAGGAAAGATGGTTTACATCGTGGATGACGAGGAAGTTGAAAATTTGGATATTGAGCATTCACACGGGGTGCGTGAGGTTTTGGATAGTGTAGACAAGGATACACGTGCACCTACCATGAACCCATGAAGAAAATGAAGGTGAATATAGGTTCGGAGGCTGAGCCTAAGGAGGCCATAATTGGAGATTACTAGTCAGACTCAGAGGTAGCAAAGATCATCGAATTACTCAGAGATTATCAGGACTTATTCCCTAGAGGGTATCATGAACTTAAAGGTGTAGATGAATCACTTGGGGAAATGAAGATCAAACTTAAGGACGGTGCATGGCCAGTTAGGAAGAGACCTTACAGGATGAATCCTAATTTGCGTGAAAAGGTAAAGGAAGAAATTGGTAAAATGTTGAAATCTGGAATTATCAAGCCCCTTAATGAGTTAGAATGGGTTAGCCCAATGGTGATCAGTATCAAGAAGGACGGACGGATTAGGATATGTGTGGATTACAGGGAGCTAAATGCCACATGCGTTACAGATCCTTTCCCTACGCCTTTCATTGAGGAGATACTAGAAGGAGTTGCAGGGCACGAAATATATTTTTTCAGAGATGAATTTTTTGGGTATCATTAGGTTTAGATCGCACCAGAGGATCAAGAAAAGACAACATTTACAACTGAATGGGCCATTTTTTCCTATACGGTGATGCCATTTGGATTGAAAAATGTGCCAGCTGTATTTTTGTGTATAGTTGTTCAGGCATTCAAATATTTTATTCACAACTTCTTACAAGCTTATCTAGATGAGTGGATAGTATAGGGCTTATGAAATATTATTGTGACAATCTATGCTTAATGTTTGAACGATGTAGGCAATTGAGTATCTCTTTGAATATCAAGAAGTGCATATTTACTATGTCATTCAGGGTACTGTTAGGACATATAATTTGCAAGGAAGGTTTGCTAGTTGATCCAGCCAAGGTTGCAGTCATTTTGGGCCTGGAAGTTCCTACTAGTCAAAGTGAGGTGCACGGATTCTTAGGTCATATAGGGTATTACAAAAAGTTTATAAAATGGTATGCCAGAATTACAGCACCCTTAGAAGAACTACTAAAGGGGAAAGGTACATTTTATTGGGGAGAACCACAGCAATGCGCATTTGATATTAAAAGAGAGACTAACTACCATGCCCATTTTGTGCTTTCCATCATGGGATAAACCATTTCATGTACATGTGGACTCTTCTGGTATGGCCATTGGCGCTATGTTAGCTCAACCTGGTGAAGGTATTGTTGATCATCTGATTTCTTTTGCTAGTAGGAAGATGACTCCTGCTGAACAGAATTACACGACCATAGAGCACGAAGCTTTGTCAATGATTTATGCATTATACAAGTTTCAACAGTACCTGTTAGCAACACCATTTGTGTTTTATACATATCACATGGCATTGAAGTACTTGGTAAATAAGCCAATTTTCTAAGGGCGCATATGAAGATGGGTGCTACTATTTCAAGAATTTGACTTCACAGCTGTGGTGAAACCAAGGAACAGTAACTCTGGACCAGACCATTTATCTAGAATCAATACATGAGAGGAGGCACAGACAATTGAAGAAATAATTCTAGATGCACAGTTATACAGGTTGCAATGCGTGCCCAAGGCATTAGAGGACATTACTTTCTTTCTACGAATAGGTATGGCCCTAGAAGGAATGAAAGCATTAGAAAATAAGTAGCTTTCTATACACGTGGCACCATTTATGTTAATCAGTGGTGACCTATACAAGTTAGGTAGAGATGAAGTGTTATGTCGCTGTGTGTTAGAACATGAGCGCAAGGATATCATGGAAGAAGCTCATGGTGGTATTGCAGGAGGACATTATGCAGGTGATGCCACTGTCTGAAAGATCTTGATTGTTGGATTATGGTGGGAGACATTGTATAAAGAATGTAAATACTATTGCAAGGCGTGTGACCATTGTCAGTGCCTAGGAAAACCAAGGCAAAGAGATGAAATGCCTTTGAGACCAATTACTAGTGCTGAACCATTTGAGAAATGGGCCATTGATTTTGTAGGACCTATTTCACTAGTCACGCGTAGGACTGGATCGCGTTGTATCATTACTTGCATGGATTATCTCACAAGGTGGGCAGAAGCAGCCCCTTCAAAAGACTGTACAACAGCTACATCAGCTAGGTTTCTATGAGAGAATGTTCTTACATGATATGGGTGTCCTTTGAGCTTGACAAGTGATAGAGGTACACATTTTTTGAATGAGACAATCAGAATCCTATTAGATGAGTTTATGGTGGCCCACCATAAAACTATACCATACCATCCTTAGAAAAATGGAACTGCTGAGGCCTTTAACAAGATTTTGAGCCAGACTGTGACAAAAATATTTGATGTTGGAAGAAAGGATTGGGATGACAAGGTGTCAATTGTGATTTGGGCATATAAAACAACTAACAAGAGATTGAACAAAGCCACACCATTTCAATTGGTGTTTGGCACAGAAGCTCTTCTTCCTATAGAATTCATGTTACCTTCCTTGTGCATTACGCACACTGGAGGTCTAACTGATGAACAGGATTTAGAAGAACGGATTGAAAAGATGATTCAACTGGATGAGCACTGAGCCATAGCACGGTGGAGTCAGAAGCAGGAAAAGGCCAAACAGAAAGCATGGCATGACAGAAACATAAGAGATAAAATGTTTGAGATTGGAAAAATGGTTCTTCTTTATGACTCAAAGTTCTTGCGCCATCCGGGAAAGCTCAAAGTACATTGGTTAGGGCCATATGTTATAACTTCTATACTAGAATCAAGTGCTTGTCAATTAGAAGCACTTGATGGAACATGGCTACCTGGTTACTTTAATGGGATTAGGTTGAAGCCCTACTATAAATAAGTCTTCTTGGTGTTTGTAATAAGGCAGTGTTGCCATTTAGCCTAGGTTTTCAATTTGGTATTTCTTTAATGTATTTCCTTTATTGTCGCTATGCTTTGTCAATTTAGTTGTTGTTTGTGTAATAAGCGTACTTACGTGCATGAAGCTAATTACTATATGAAGAATGTTTATGCGCAGAGTATTGCACATACCTTCAGTGTGGGGTGGTTTTTTTTATTCAAGAAAATGACTGAGGGACTTGAAAGGTGAAAGAAATAAGTCCCAGATGGACCAAAAGAGAAGATGTGGGAATACCCAATGGATAATAAGTCCCCAGCTGAAAGATTCAACAAGTACTTATGCAAGGGGCCATGACAGATGAAGTAAGACAAAGGGCAGAGAAGTGGTATGACATGCTTCGCGCGACATTTGGGGAGGAAAGGTGCATGCAAAAGGACCTACCAGCAATGGTAGGAAAATAGGTTCATTTTTTGGTATACCATCACTTCTGTATCATGCACTTTCCAATGAAAGATGGAGCCTGGAGCCCTTGGTGCAAGTTGCCTTACGCATTCACCGTGAGATATTTTCAAGCTTCCGTGTATAGATTTACAGACACGTAAAGACTAAATTTCAATGTAGACAAGGTAGAATGTGACTACCATACACTGTAGAAGACGTATGTATACCCTGGCAGGAGCACCTACATAGAGAGAATCATCTGTAAAGTTTTGAACATCAAGCCAATAAGCTTGGTTGTAGTAGATTTAGGGGCAGCGTTGGTATATCTCCAGTTGAATCCGAAGATGGAGAACAAAAAATATGTGGAAGGTGAGTTCGCACTTCCCGCACCACCTAGGGAGAAGCATACAATGGAGAGTGTCCCAGCGCCCAAGCTTACAGAGAAAATCGAGATACAAGATGAGGAGGAAGAGCATGAAGATAGTGGAGCTTTGGATCATCGGGGTAGGAGACATCCTATAAGTCAGAAAGACATTGAGCGCACTGTTACACCACCTCATCCATAAGAGGGGGATGAAGAGGACTTGACTACAGTCTAAGGGGAACACATATTTAAAAGGGTATTCAAGAGAACAATGACCAAAGGTGCTACCCTAACTACTGTGCGTAAATCACCCCGGCTCTCCCCGCAGAAGGAAGCAACCACGCCGAGAAGAAGGAAATTGAAGTTAAGTGAGAAGGAGGAAGAGTCTTAAGAAAGCACGCCTACATCTCCTAGACCCTCAGAGAACACAAAAGAGAAGGGTGAGACAACAAATGAAGAAGGATGAAGAATAAAGAAGACCAGAGGAAATAGCTACAGAAGACGCACATGACATGGAGACACAAGCTCTAAATTTGGAAGCTAGAGTTCCTAAGTAGCAGAGGTCTAGAAGGGTAAGTGGAGAGAACATTCCACCAGCCATGGGGTATGCAGAGGACACATGAAATATTGTTCATGCCTGATTCCAGAGCATAATCACATAGAAGGATTTATTCGGCTAGGAGTTGATGGATGAAGATATGGTGACCATGCGAACACGAAAGCAACTATCCTGGTCGATGCACACCCACATGGATGAGCCTGATTTTGATGTATGCAAAGAATCATGTGTGTCAAGGTGATTGAAGAAGGCACCTTAGGCTAGGCACATGACAGTAAAGCCTACTATCATGTTAGATGAGCAGGTCAGTAATGAGCTGGTGAAAGTTTCAATGGAGGTGGCTAGAAGGAACATGGATAAATCTGCCACAATTAGAGCTCTACACAAAGAGGTAAAGAAAAAAGATGAAGAGATAGCGTGCTTAAAACAAGAAAATGATTTCACACAGAGAAATAATGACCTCTTTATAAGCATCAGAGAGTAGATTGGGGACACTATAATCAAAGCAAGGCCACACTTAGAACCCAAGGTACCACAAGCATTTCCTTCAGTGATACACTATGTAGGGAGGTTGGTGGACTTGGTGCTCGAAGATGAAACTCTGAGTGTGCAAGCGCCGGAACAATTAGAGAGGGATGCAGAAAGGGAAAAGGCATCAGTGATGAGGAAAATTGCATCGTATGAAGGGTTGTTCCAGGCATTACAAGAGGTTTTGAAGAAGGCAGATCAAGCTTTGAATGTATGCATAGCTCCGGAGGCACTCATCATCATTAAGACCTTGGAAGAGAACAATGAGGTCCAGAATGCCATGAAAGATGATACCTTGGGCTGCGCAGAGAGGTTGGCAATGGTTAAACAAAAGTGTGAGGCTCTAGCAGTAGCACAAGAGCTACACAAGACTTGGCTGGAAGAGCTTGGCAAACTAATTAGACAGAAGATGGACCTTTTAGAAGGAAGGATGACATCTATGTCAATTGTTTTTTTGGTTCTAAAGACTGAGAAAGGGGAGATTAAGTGGGATGAGTTAGATTCCATAGCTATGTACATCCCAAAGAAATTAGAAGAGGCACTCACTGAATGGAAGGATTTAGAGGCAACAATAAAAGAGGAATATCCAGAGCTGATGCTGACGACTGATATAGAGGAGGTTGTTTAAATAACCTCATATAAATTCTTTATTGATCCACATTCTCCATTTTTAATTCTTTCATTGATATTATTTACTTAAAATTTTGGAGAAACCCATTGTCGGGATCATAATGAGATTAGTGTGGGGTAATGTTGATCAAATAATACTTGGTAAAGACCACACAAGGAGTCCGCGCGGGATATAAGGCCAGGGTCGAAGGCGCGGAAAGATAGGAAGGACCTGCGCGTAGAAGGCAAGTTCATATTTTAGGACTTAGCCAATTTTGAGCAGAAGATCTATATTTAGGAGATGGCGTGCGGAACACATCAATGAAGCAGGGACACGCACACCATGCATTATATATATTTGTAGAAGTGGTTCAATGTTTATGCATGAAGACAAGCTAGGTATAGAATGAACACTTCAGTTATCTGTAAGAGAATTATAGATAGCGCACTTGCATGTGTGGCTATAATTGTAAATGGCGTGTGGCTATTAATAGCATGCGGCCTATTTTTGGAGTAGTTAAGTGGTGAAGGGAAAGTCCCCACCCTATATATATGATGATTAGATGCATAATACATAGATATAGAGAGATAGATAGATAGAGATATATGATGTATTAGAGAGATCTGTATGTATGATTCTGAATATGTGTATCAGGTTCATATGCACCTTAGGATGAATTGAAAGTACTGTAAGGATCTTCTATACTTATTAATATAAGGAGGAAATTGGCTAAATCTAAGTTTTATTTTGTGTAATTGTGTTGTGCACATTATTATTTCAATCGTGGATACCGTTCAAGCTTATTCTTTCATAATTCTGTGATTAGCATGCACTATAGAATGATGGATTAGTTGTGACTCTATATGTTTTCATCTTCATCATGCTAACATCCTGTTACAACAACCCTAAAGAGGAATTTGGTACCTTTGCATGCTTCAGATGAGTGCTCAGTCTAGGCTGAGTGATATGCCAGCGTGACTAGGATTTTATCTTGCAAATTCTAGGCTACATCAGCCATGACATTTTTACAGTGAGGGATATGAATAGTTCGAAGACTACATAAAATTTAAGAATTTTCATGTTCTCTTTACAATAGCCCATATTTTTTTGTTTTAGCACTTAGATTTCATTTTATTATGTCGAAGGCATTAATAATTTGGGCTCAACCATCACCTCTCTAACAGCTGAAAATATGCGGACAACTAGGATTGAGATCCTTACATGGTCAACATATTAATATTTTAGTATGATCCGATGGTGGAAACAAAACAATGGCAACAAGCTGCCTACCAGATACAATTGAACCTGCTTTAGATATAGATCCAAATCAATCAATTTGTACATAGTAAAATGATGAGATATTAGGTTTACTGATTTATCTCTTTGTGCATGTCTAATTTAGCCCATAATGGTGCTGATTTTAGGAAAAATATTAACAAGATATCCATTTAGCATAGTTCCCCCTAACGTTATATTTATTTATTTCTGGCTGCACTATCCAATTATTGCTAAATTTATAACATTAATTTGAGTTTCAACATGGTTAACGCCTCTGGATCTCAAATAAAATGTTTGTATTGTTATGCAAGGAAAATGACAGCTCTACAATGTCATTTAGGATGTATCACTCTCCATGTTCTACTTTGGGTTTTGAAGAGTGGTTAACCGAGTTGGTGGGTTTTTTTGACATGGATCTATTTTTCTCACTCAAATTTTATTTTTCTATTAAATACATTGATAAATATGATACTTTTGAATCTATATGATTCATATCATATATTCATAACCGCAATATTATCAATATTAGGAATATCTATATCGAATGCCCTTAAAAATAAATTTAAAATGTGTCATAACTCTGTAAACCCTAAACTTTGACTATATATATTAACATATGAACATCAATGACATAATAATAATTTAATTTGACCTGACCGAAGGGCTTTACGTATAGGTGCTTTGTGTCACCATTCATCAACTACGTGTCAAGTACAAGGCTCTAGGAGATAACAGTCATTCGATCATTTTCGTACATCACTGAAATAAAACCTCACCATCCACGTGAGTAATCAAGCAATAGGGCATTCACAATTGGGTTGAGGCTTCCCCCTCTGACAGCAGGAAAAGACATGGACAACGTATATTAACATCCAAACATCGATGACATAATAATAACTTAAATATCAATCTAAGGAATATTTATATGGAATTCCGTTAAAAACAAATTAAAAATGTTTCCTAACTCTACCAACCCTAAATTATGACTATGTAGATTAACATCCAAACATCGATGAAATAATAGTAATTTAATTTGACCTGACCAAAGGGCTTTGTGTATAGGTGCTTTGTGTCACCTTTCAGCTCCTTTGTTCCAAGTATAGGGATCTAGGTGATGGCAGCCATTCGGTCATTATCATATGTCACTTAAATAAATGTTCACTATCCATATAAGCATTCAAACAATAGGGAATTCACAATTGGGTTGAGGCTTCCCCCATCTGATAGAAGGAAAGGATGTGGATAACATAGATTAACATCAGAACATCGATGGCATAATAATAACTTAATTTGATCTGACCAAAGGACTTTTCCTATAGGTTATCTGCAACTCTATTCATCTCCTCCTTGCTAAGTATAGGTCTCTAGGAAACACTGTCCATTTGATTGTGATCGTATGTCTCATGTTCTCCCCAATAGAAATGTTGGTTTACTGATTTAGAGCTAGGGTTGTCTGTCTGACTTATCTGGTTGTTAGCCTTCTTCCTTTTAGGAATTCTTGTGGAGGTCAATCTATGAGTGGATGGGATAGATTCCAGGGAATCATAAGAAGTTAGTAGGTTGAATTTTTAGTTACGAATGGCCCATGTGTCGCATCCCCTTTCTCCGTAGAACATTTGATAAAATATGCACATGTTACATATGTTCATCCTCCTAAGAAAGCTAGATTCCTCAAAATGGTTCCATGCGATAATATCATCTCCCATATTCTTCTCCTCCCTCTAACCCCCTTTTCTACAACCCTCTTCCCCCTTTTATGTTCTGGTCCCTCAAATTTAACCTCGTCTTCTGTTGTCCCTTCGGCATTCATATTGCACATTTTGCGTGTGATTTCTATTTGGTATTATGGTTAAACCACTTTGAATATGAAGCTCGTGGTTTTAGGTACTACATGGTATATTTTTTATTATTTCTTTGTGTCTAGTAAATATTTCAAAAGGTCATTATAGTATACATGTGTCGTTTAGTGAGTTTTTTTAGTATGAAAAGTTTTTAAATTCTTTATATTTTTTTAGTCTTTAAATGTTTTTAAACAAAGGTGTTAAGAGTTTAAGTCTTATAGTTTGTGTTTATTGTGATCATTTGAATTTCTAATAGATAGTTAATATTATTAGCTACACCCCTAAATTAAAGAATTTTAGGGGTTTCCTAGTTTTATATGTAATAATTGTCAAATGCCATTTTTAAGATTTTGTTAATCGTCAAAAGTCATAAATCATATTTCTATGTCATCAAATATCATTTGTGTCAAGTAAAAATATTTTTATATAGTCATTTGTTGTCATTATCATAGTATTATGTTGTTTCACATAGTTGGTCAAAATCAAAGAGTCAAAAGATAAAATATTGTAAAAATAAAAAAAATTACCTTACGAACGCATTTTCGGTATAACCCAATGTCCAAGTTGAGGGGGATAATTGTATGATGAGCCTCAAATTCATATTCAACTAATTTAGCAGTGTCAGATCAGAGGACATAGGAAAATAGAGGTTAGAGGTCGATCATTGACCTCTCATCAGTCACCAACGATGGGGAAACACAGATGGTTTGGTGGTTTTTTTTTATAGTATGTTTTTCAATTTTTTTAGTGTGCTTTAGATGTCAATGTTCCTGATTGTCTGTTTTGATAAATAAAATGGTAGTTTCACATTGAGGGGGAGGGACATAATACCAATGTTCCATTTCCACTATAATAGCTTTTCCTATGTGTATATGAGAAACAAAAATTCCTATAGTATTCCCTGCAGTGAGATGTTGATGAGAGGTTATGAGAGTACTACACATCGTGATGTGGTTGTTGGTAACCCACTTGTAAAACCATCATTTTTGGTTTGTGGTAAACCACTTATAAAACTACCACTTTTGATTGTTGGTAAACCATCATTTTTGGTTTATGGTAATCCACTTGTAAACCACCACTTTTGGTTTTTGGTTAACCATTTGTAAAACCATCACTAGGTTTTGTGATTGTCCTATGAAAATCACCAAATCAAGAAAGTAGGTGCGAATGATGGGTGTCGTTATTCCCTTCATTTAATCAACTCTTTTTTGATGTCATATTCAAACTAGGGGTGGTGTTCGAAGCTAAATGCAACAAGAAATATTAGTGATCTAATAATTGACTGTAAGTATTTGTTTTCTTTTTTCTTTTTTGGGGGATTTTCTCAATGTCTTAAGGATTTCTTGGCCAAAACCTTATTGAAATAAAACTATGAAAACTTGTTGGAAGTAAACACTCTCTACAGAAATAAATTGTTGGGAATAAAAACACATTTGCATAATGGAATAGATTGTTGTAAGTCAACAAATGTTATAGAAATAAACAAACTTGCTTTAGAAATAAACACACAATTGGGAATGTTGAAAGTTGATTGCAAGGAAATAAGAATCTAATCTCGAACACCTGCAGGAACAAGCATATGACATATTTCAATTTGAATCATCAAAAACATTTACTGAATTAATAGATCTATACTATTTTCTTTGAAAAAATAAATACCAATAAAATGAAGATCCTGGTTCTTGGAAGAGTGGGCCCTTGCTCACCCTTGAAATAGGATTTGACAACTTAATATACTCTTAAAACAGAAATGGCTATTTTATTGATAAAATGTTCTGCATTACAAAAACTTACTATCTCTTTTTATCTCTCTATGCCTTTATCTATGTATACATATATCTCTATATCTATCTACAAGTCTGTATATATACTTCTTCCACATGTGCATTTATAGGAATAGTTGTCTTACCGATTTAGATAAAACCGAATCATGCCTAAAATAGATGTTGAATTGGATCATGGCTAGATGTACTATTATATGATAGTCATCCCTGGATTTGTGAGTATGAAGAATTGGAAATCTTCTAATCTACTCCTAATTGAAAGGATAATTGATTGCTAAATCACCTGATGATGTTGGAATAAATAAATTCTCATTGGTTCCAGAACTAAAGGAAATCATTCCAGATCTAACTGTGAGGGTTCTGGAGCTACATGCAAGATTTTTGGAACTAAGTGATGGAGTTATGGAACTAAGTATGAAAGTTTCGGAACTAAGTGATAGAGCTCATAACTACATAATGGAGTTCCGGAACCAAGTCTGAAAGTTCCAAAATTGATCCATATCTAAACCAATGCTTCCAAAAACATGCTGACCACTTCATACTTTGTTCTTCTGAATGATTGTGACCTATTTTATTACAAAACTAAATTTCCAAAGCACTTTGTTAGGAATTACAGAGTTTTTAAACGTTAGAACTATAATCAACAAAATATGGACAATTACATCCTAACTTATATTAGATCAAACAAAAGTCATAAAATGTAGTCAAACTTGATAAAAAGGAGAGTAAAATAAGATAATTTATTGTACATTAACGAGACATATTCTGGCCTCATCATCTCCCCCGTACTTACTTGTTTGTAAGTCCTCTTACAAAATTTACTCTTCAAACCTTGGGTTGTGTATTCTGCATTCCAATTGACTACTCAGGTCAAATGCCTTAAACTGAATATCCCAGTGTTTTAGTTCAGAAACACTATACCATGATCATGTTTCTACTTTCCTCTTTCATTCCTCAAATTGAGTGGGATCTTGAGGTTCTCTGTTTTTCCATGGAGACATGGGAGTGAGAAGAAGGGGAGGCCTTGTTCTCATTCCTGTCCATATGCCCCTGTGATTTTTATTGATATGGGGGATTATTGTGCATAAATATTTTTCTCTTTCTAGACTCTAGATCAATTTTTTGGGAGATATTACTTCACTTCTCCTCAAGAAAACTGTAAGAATCTTTCATATTTTCAAACATCTATCATAAATCTCCTCAAAATTTTCCACCTCATAAAAGGTGAAGGCATCAATACTTTTCTATAAACTGGCAAGATAATGTGTCTTGAACTATCTATCAAAGGCATGGGTTCTAAAATGTTTAACGAAAGTAAATGGTTTACCATAATGAGCCCTCATGCAGAGACCAGATGAGCTATCTTTCAATAGATGCTCGAAATCCCTTTCCTTCCATGCAATCTGATTTTGAAGAATAGAAATAAATGCACTAAGTTGGATTTCTCCCACATAAAAATTGATCATGAAGCCTATGTTATTTTCTAGCATAAGATTGCAGAGATAAAATTCGCATAGAATATTTTTCTGTTCTACACTAGTTGAAGAATAGGCTGTCATGAACTCATATTCATCTTTTGTTTCATGTGCAAGGCCACATGCAATTCTTAACAGCTGCTAGTGAGTGAATTGTTCTTCTAGAAACACGCTATATACAGGATAAGGTATCCTTAATGCAAGAAAGTTTTCACTCATTATGCAAACCATTTGTATTTTTACAAGACTTTTAAATTTGTCTCCCTCTTCTTTGTAAAAAATTTCTTCCCACTCCTTTCTTGCTTTCTTTTCATCTTCCATCTTGCTTCTCAAATCCTCATTAGATGTTTTGATTTCACTGAGTTCCTTGCAAGTATCATCCCATAACTGCTTGAGTGGCCAATAATTTAATTCATTATGTGCAGAGACTATTGACATAGTATTCTATCTTCTGTAAATTTTACATTCTTCCTCTTTCTCCATCATCTTTCGTTTAACTATTGTCAATTCCTCAATCTTGTATGTGATCTGAGTTGTTAGTTACCCAATGTGCATTTCTCTTTGTTCCAATTTGAGTTTGAGGAAGTTCAACTCCTTATCCTTTTCTTTGATAATGAGTTCTACTCTAGACAAGAACAAACCCTGTCTAAATTATTATTTCTCTTCTATCTCTGAAAGTTCTTTGGGGGTTAAGCATTCCTCTTCTACTAAAGGAAATTTCCCTTTTTCATCTCCAAAAATCCAACTCTTTTTCTTTATGTGATAGTGTTGTTGGTTCACCCAACTCTTTAAAAACATGTTCCTCAAATCTCTCATCTTATTTTTCCATCTCAATTTTTCATGGTCCAGGAGGAGCCATGGCCATGCTGCCCAAAATATCAGCAGCTTATTTTTCCAACTTGTCATGTTCTTTCATATCCTCTGGAATTTCTCTAGACCTCTTATGAATTCTTCTTATTTGAGGAGCTTCAGTATGTTTAGAAGTAGGTTTCCTCCTAGCAATTCTTCTAATTTTAACTTCTTGCTCTTGCCTAGGTGAATTGTCACTATCAGAGACAGATATTATCTCTCATATAGCTACTGTAGAGGAAGGAGTTTCTTTTAAAGGTATAGTAGGTTCTGTAGTTTTAATTCTTCTTCTAGATCTTCTCCTTTTTGGTATAGTCTCCCCACTATTTCCTTCTTTTCCTTTGTAGGGGAATCAATTTCTAAATTAGTTATAGGAGAAAAAGGATTTGATATTGCCCTCCTAATAATATCAGGGTTTTTCTTAAAAAATTCAAGAAATTTCTCCCATATTTCGTCTTCATTTTTCTTTGCAATAAAATGGTGTTGGCACACCAAATGAGCTAACCCATGATGTTTGATTGTTCCAACACCCCAGGAATACCTCTAGGCCATTGTATGAATGGACTCAAAAAGAAACCCTGGAAGGTTTACTATATATTTTGGTTTTCTATCTCCATATCTAAGATGTATGAGCATCTTCAGGACTTCTCTTCCTACCGATCCAAATTGACCATCACAAGTTAAATAATTGACTATCCAAAATGCCACTCTATCAAAGGGATTGGGAAAGCTAGCCCTTCTAACCCCTTTTATGATTTTCTTAGTGTTGTAAATATATTGGGATTCCGTTTCCCCCTCTTGTAGAAGGGTTTCAATTAGTTCTTGTAAGATCCCTTTTACAAGATTTGGGACATGCACAATTGGCACACTAGATACATTGCTTATTTTATTCACAAAAAAAGCAATTAGAAAAATTTCTAACCTTTGTTTTGGATTGTTCTAAATTTATAACGAATTATCTTACCAATTTTTTGTTATACTTTGAGAACTTTTTCAGGAATTCCAACCACCCAGCATGTTCAAAGACATCTACCACTTCTTCATCTGTAAGAATTTGGGTATCATCCTCAGGTTTTGTCTTCTTTTTAATCCCCATGGTAAAGAGGGCGATTCAGATTCGTTCTCCTTCAAATTATTTCTCTACTTGGATTGGATACATAAATTTGTACTTAGCTATGAAACAGATGGGTTTATTTGTGGAATTGTTTTGTTTAGCTATGGAACTTGTTGTGTTTAGTTTCGGAATGTAAATTTAATTCTTTTGCTTCTTCCTTGAAGTCTTTTTCTGTAACTACTTCTTCACTTTGTTTATTCCACACAAATGATAGAGCATTATAAATATGCCGCCACTTTTGTTCCACCGACATCACCCTCATGATTACTCTCTTTTAATCATAATTTACAATAGATGACTCATCATACCACTTTTAAATCAAATCCAATCACACATGCAAACTGTTAATCCAACCTTTGATAAGTTAAAGACATAATTACCATCCTTAATGATGTGATGCCTCCATCATGACAACTCATCATTCCTAAAAGTGAAACAAAAAAAGGAAAATGGTTAGAAAAGATGGCTAGAATTTCAAGGAAGTTCCTTTTATTTGGGATTAGCCATTTATTTGAGGAGATCAACCACCATTGTTGGTTTTCAATTCATCTCTGAGAGATTTTTTTGGGGGGAAGAGAACGCCATTTACTAGTTTTCATTCCTTCCCTTTTTATTTTTTTCTCTTTTTTTCTTTTTTTTTGGGGGAAGAGAACACCATTTACTGGTTTTCATTCTCTTCCCTTTATTCTAGATTTATCCATATGATTATTTGATCATTTTGGAAGAACTGGGTTCTTCCATATGATCAAATTCTTTTTGTTCTTCAATCTGCCTCAAGAATTCATCCTTCGTAGGAGGCTTCCTATAAAGTTTTAGCCTATGTACATTGATCAAAAGTGTCCTTCTACTACCATCAATGGGAAGTAACTGAATAGAACCATTGTCAAAGATCTTGTCAATTTGATAGGGTCCCAACCATATGGTTCTCAACTTTCCCTTGAATTGTTGGTACTTAGAATGAAACAGTAATGCCCAATATCCTACCTTGAATTGCCTCTTCCTGATATGTGTGTCATGTCATTACTTTCTTTGATCTTGGATTATCTCTGTTTGATGAAGTGCTTCTAGCCTTAACTCATCCAACTCTTCGATTTGAAGAATTCTCTCCTTTTGTGTTGTATCCAACTCAATACCTACTCTAGCTGTCATCCAAAATGTTTGTAGTTCAAATTAAATAGGCGACAAGGGATATTTCCCATAGACTAACTCATATGGTGAAAACCTGTTATAGTCTTCCAAGTTTTATTATAGGCCCAGACAACTTCAGGTAGTCTCTTTTCTCAATCTCTTCTACCTGATTCATCTGTTTTGGTAAGGATGTTTTCCAATTCTTTGTTTGTTACTTCAGCTTGTCCATTTGCTTGTGGGTGATAGGGATATGAATTCCTATGATTGATCTGATAATGCATTTTGAAGGCTTGGATCATATTAGACATGAATTGTGGCCCCTGATATGAAACTATACTTCTTGGTATGCCAAACTTTACCATAATTTTGTGCCAAAGGAAATCAACAACTGCTTCTTCAGTGGCATTTTTTAAAGCCTGCACTTCTTCCCAATTTTCCACATAATCAGTACACACAAGAATGTACTCCTTTCCTTGTGAAGGAGGACTAAAGGGACCAAAAAAATCCAAACCCCATCTTTCAAATGGTTCAATCACCACTTTATGTTATAGAGGCATTTCATTGGTAAAAGTTGGACGTCCCATCCTTTGACAGGGATCACACCGCTTGATATATCTCTTCACATCCTTGTACAAAGATGACCAATAATAGCAAGTGACAAGTATCTTGTGAGTTGTTCTTTTCACTGAAAATTATCCTCCACTTGGTTCATCATGACATGCCCTCAGTATGTCAAATATTTCATCTTCTCTCACACACCTACGTAAAACCAAATTAGGATCACATTTAAACAACATTCCATTTAACCATTTAAATTATGCACTAGTTTTGATCAACTTTTTCATTTTTTTCTTAGTGAAAGGAGGAAACTTCCATGTTGCAAGATAACTTGCCATATCAGCAAACCATGGTGTATCAACTGAAATAGAAAACAATTGTTCATCTGGAAAGTTGGTCTTAACTGGATATTGCTCCCCTGTAGTGGTCAGTCTTGACAAGAAATCGGCTACCACATTAGATTTCCCTGGATTATCTACTATGGTAATATCAAATTCTTGTAAAAGTAATAAAAATCTAATTATCCTACCTCTAACCACTAGTTTTTTCATTAAGTACCTAATTGTTGAGTGATCTATATGTACAAATATTTTCTACCCTATGATATAATGTTTGAGTTTATTAATTATATAGATCACAAAAAGAAATTCTTTTTCATTGGTAGTGTAATTTCTTTCAGTGGGAGTAAGATTTTTACTGAGGTAATAAATAGCATACATCTTACCTTCTTCATCTTTCTATCCCAAAACTGCACCAATGGAGTTATTTGAGGCATCTGTTTGAATGTGAAAAGGTTTTTCCCAATTAGGTCCTCTCAATATTGGGGTAGTGATTAATTTTTCTTTGATTTCCTCAAAAGCATGCTGAAATATTTCATCATAAAGAAATTCACAGTCCTTGGTAGTAAAATTAAACATGGGGGCATCAATTTTACAAAAATCCATGATAAAGCACCTATAGTATCCAACATGCCCTAAAAATGACTTGATATCTATGGGGGTTTGAGGAATAGGTAAGTCTAAAATAATTCTAATTTTGTTTTGGTCAACCTGAATTCCTCTTTTTGAAATGTGGTGTCCTAATACAATCCCCTCATCAACCATCATCAAACACTTCTCATGACTAAGAGACAGATGGTGTTTCTCACATCTTGTTAATACTCTATCTAAATTCCTCAAAGCATCATCAAATGCATCTCCATGTACAGTGAAATCATCCATGTATACCTCTACACATTCATTTGTTAGTTCTACAAAAATTGCTAATACAACTCTTTGGAAAGTTGTCAGAGCATTACATAATCCAAATGGAAATACCCTATAGGAAAAGGTACCCCATAGGCATGTAAAGGTAGTTTTGTCTTGATCCTCAGCAACAACTCTTATTTGATTATATCCACTAAATCCATTTAGGATGGAAAATTACTGCTTACCTGCAAGGTTGTCTAGGACTTGATCTATGAATGGTAAGGGAAAATAATCTCTCAGTGTGGCTTTGTTTAGTTCCCTATAGTCAACACAAATTCCCCATTTTCCATTCTTTTTAGTAACAATTACAAAAGGAGACACCCACTGACTATCTGAGATAGGGTAGATAAAACCTACTTGTAATAGTTTTTACATTTCTTGCTTGAGTATATCTCTTAAGGTTGGATTAATCCTTCTCTGAGGTTTCCTAGCTGGTCTAATGTCTTCAGTATAGATGTGATGAGTGAAAATACTTGTATGTATTCCTTTCCTATCTTTTTAGTCCCAAGAAAAATATCTAGTATGATTTTTCAGAACATCAAACTTCTTCATCATTCTTTAACAAGTTGTTTATGTTCAAAATCTTACCCAGCTCAATCTCAACATGTTTGGTTCCAACATGTGATGAACTGATTTTTTGAAAGGGTTCCATTAAGGTATTTAGTGGATATGCATGTGGAAACAAAATATGATATGTAGCAAAATATATAAAAATTCCTTGAGACATAATATTGGAAAAAGGACAGTAGGTAGAGTTATGATACTTATCTTGTTGTAGGTAAAACTCCTCTTCACTACTGCTTTCCAGAAAATTTTCACCATTTCCTGATATCTTAGAAACTGAAGCTATCGATTCTTCCTCCCCCCAAGAGAAATCTCATTCCTCCAGAGAAAAATTATGTACAATCACAAGGAATTGCTGTTGGTGTAGTTCCAGAACTAAATGTGATGGTTTCAAAACTAAATCTGATGATTCTGGGATAGATTCTGCTAGTGTCAGAACTAAGTTCATAGGTTTCGAAACTATTATCGATTACTCCAAGGATAATTTGTGTTCATTTAATGGTTGATTAATCATATCTTCTACCTTGCGTATGTGATCCTGCAACATGATCATGGCCAAAGAAGACAGGTTTTACTTATTAGTATCAGGAGCATCAACACATAATTGTTCTTGATTATCAATAGAAGGTCATGCAGAAGGATATAAGGAGATTTTCTTAGAATGATTACCATTTTAGATAATCATATCACCTGATCTACAATCAATTAAAGCAGTAACTCTAGATAACCATGGTCTGCCTAAAAAAATGGAATAACCAAGTGTTCTACCTTTTGGCTTCAATATAAGGAAATCAACTGGATATTCCCATGACTCCACCATAACTGATACATCTTCAAAAACTCCTTCTGGTTTTTCTATAGACTGATCTGCCATCTATAATATGGTGTTAGTAGGTTGTATACATATTAATGGTAATGTTATCAAAGTGTCCACTGTCATCACATTTATAGCCGCTCCCAAATCAACCAAAATATTATGTATATCTTTATTCCCTATAGAGATAGAAATAACAGGACTTCCAGGATATCTGTATTTGGGAAGTAAAAGTTTTCCTACTAATAAATCAGCAAGTTTCCCATCTACCTTAATAGTCTGGGGGTACTGCTTCTTCCTTCTAGGTATTTTTAAATATAGCATTTTGATTAAGTTTTTCAATTCTGGAATGCCCTTAATTGCTTGTAACAATGGTATTTCAATATTTAATTTCCTTAATTCATGTACCAACTCAGATTGGTTACTCTCTATGGCTTCTTTAAATCTCTCAGGAAATGGAGTCTTAGAATATTTTTTATCTGGATCCTTATCTTTTTCTTTTACATCCTTCTTGGGAACAACCATACTAGGGGTTTCAGTTTCTTTTATCATCTCAGTGATTATAGAAGGTGGATTGCTAATTATTTTTCCATATCTATTTTGAACATCCTTACAATCCATGGCATTCAGATCAACTGATTTTTCTGGTTTTGTTTTGTAGACAGGAGTTGTTTGTTTGTTTCTTGGGTTTGCTACTGGTTGTGTTGGTGTTTGGGTTTGGACCACATTTTCATTTTGTGAATTTTTTGTTAGGGAACCCATTATGGCTTATTGATTCTAATTGGGATATGTCCTCTCTTGAACATAATTATTAGGGCTCCACCTAGGTTATAACCAAGCATTCAGGTTTCCTTGACCAAACCATGGTTGTTGGTGTCCTTGGGCATACCAATATTGACCTACCCAATCATGGGGATTCCATGTTGGTTGAGGTGCCCAAGGTGGTTGTCCCCAATTTTGTGGCATTTTCTGAGTTTCCCATGACATCATCTAGGGGTTAAGAACTGAACTGGGCATGAACTACCCCTGGCTAGGTTATCTCTAGAAATAATTTACTTCTTCTGATGTGGATGGAATGTTGCTTTGTTTAAGTTGATTTTTAATAAATGGAAGAAGAGAACAAAAATTAATCTCATGATCCCTAGATTCACAGATAAGACACATTTTTGTCTTATCTAGGGGATAATCTCTTATTGCATGTTTCTTCTTGCATCTAGAACAATACATAGCTAATGGTTTAGTTTTAGCATTTGCTTTAGCTTGCAATCCATCCATGGCGGAGGTTAATTGAACTAAAATGTCTATTTTGAAATTTTCCAATTCAATCATCAGTTTGTTCATATTTGGGTTTAAATTTTTAACTATTTTTCCTTTCCTAGGTCCAGCCCTTGTTCTTGAATAGCTTCTACAAATGTCTCTAATATCATTCATTCTTATTTGATCAATGTTTCCACCTCCCATCAGATCAAGTGCCTCCCTTGATTCATCATCCAGACATTTCAGAAAAATGGTTTTGCTTAACTCTTCTTGTAGTACAAATCTACATATTTTTCTCACAAAGAGGAATCTATCTAAATAATCTTCCATATTCTCATCCTCCTCCTACTTGATTTTTAAAAATTCTTCCTTCCTATTCCTACCTCTACAGTAATCTTAATACTTGTCTAGGAAGGAAAATTCCATTTTTTCCCAAGTGGTAATAGAATTAGATGTTAATCCCATAAACCACCTCATTGTTGCATCCTTCAGGGTAGATGGAAACAACTTGAGTTTCTGATTATTTATTTTGTAATCATAATTTTGATGTAATACTTTAAATTCAAACAAAAATTGGTCAGGTTCTTCAGTTGACATCCCTCTAAATGTGCGTAAATGTGCAGGTGAAATATTTTTCATAGGTGTATCATCATCATCCAATTGAATTGGATAAGTGAAGGTCCTATCAGGTTCTCTTTCAGCTTCTCATGTAATTTCTGTAGTATCGTCTAGACTTTTCTCCCAATCAATATGGTATGTGATTTTTTTGGGGAGGGTGAAAAGTTAGGAGTAGGAGGTTGACTACTCAATTTTGAATCAAAACTTTCTCTAAACAGGTCTTGGGATATGATCTTTTTTCTAAAGGTTCTACTTCCTTCTAGTGATTGATCTAAGAATTCCAATGGTGACAATTTTGCTTCATGCCTAACAAGGGACAATGGTGCTTCTATTTCTTGATCAACTTCCTTATTTGATTGAGAAGATGATGATTCTTGTTCAAATATTTTTGGGAGGAATTGACCCTTGGAGTCTCTTGGTCTACTCAAAAAAATTATGATGACGTAAGGAAGATCCTAAAATTACTAGATGTATTATTGCTACTCTTGTTGACACTTAATTAGATAATTGTAACTATTGTATCCCTGACAACATCACCAAAATTGATGGGTGTTGTTATTTCCTTCATTTAATCAACTCTATGTTGATGTCATATTCAAACCAGGGGTGGTGTCCAAAGCTATATGCAACAATAAATCTTAGTGATTTAGTAATTGACTATAAGTATTTGTTTTCTTTTTTTATTTTTTGGAGGATTTTCTCAGTGTCTTGAGGATTTCTTTGCCAAAACCTTATTGAAATCAAACTATGAAAACTTGCTGGAAGTAAACACTCTCTTTAGAAATAAATTGTTGGGAATAAACACACATTTGCATAATGGAATAGATTGTTGTAAGTAAACACACGTTATAGAAATAAACACACAATTGGGAATGCTGAAAGTTGATTGCAAGGAAATAAGAATCTAATCTAGAACACCTGCAGGAACAATTATATGACAGATTTCAACTTGAATGATCAAAAACATTTACAGAATTAATAGATCTATACTATTTTCTTTGGAAATATAAATACCAATAAAACGAAGATCCTGGTTCTTGGAAGAGTGGGCCCTTACTCCACCTTGAAACAAAATTCGACAACTTAATATAATCTCAAAACAGAAATGGCTATTTTATTGATAAAATGTTCTGCATTACAAAAATGTACTATCTCTTTTTCTTTCTTTGTCCCTTTATCTATGTATACATATATCTTTATATCTATCTACAGGTCGGCATATATACTTCTTCCACAGGTGCATTTACAGCCATAGTTGTCTTACTGATTCAGATAGAACCGAATCGTTCCTAAAATAGATAGTGAATTGGAACATGGATGGACGTACTGTTATATGATAGTCATCCCTGGATCTGTGAGTATGAAGAATCAGAAATATTATAATCTGCTCCTAATTGATAGGATCATTAATTGCTAAATCACTGGATGTTGTTGGAATAAATAAATTCTCATCGGTTCCAGAACTTTAGAGAAGTTCCGGAACTAAAGGAAATCGTTCCAGATCTAACTGTGAGGGTTCTGGAGCTACATGCAAGAGTTCCATAACTAAGTCTGAAAGTTTTGAAACTAAGTGATAGAGCTCGTAAGTACGTAATGGAGTTTTTAAACTAAGTCTAGAAGTTCCAGAATTGAGCCGTATTGAAACCAATTCTTCCAAAAACATGCTGACAACTTCATACTTTGTTCTTTCAACTAATTGTAACCTGTTTTATTACAAAACTAAATTTCTAAAGCACTTTGTTAGGAATTACAGAGTTTGGTAGAGTGAACTTACAACTGAATGTTGCACTATATCTTAGAATCCATGTAGTTCTTTGTGTATATATGTGTCTCATGCCCTAGGTGGTGTTTGTGAAAGTTGCACAATGATAGAGGGATAGATCTAGATTATCCCATATATGCAAAATGTGTGTGATGGAATAGAATATACTCCCCTCTTATGTAGTATATGTAGATCAATACATCCTTTTTCCCTTGTATGAATGTGCTAGATGTATGCTTTATAGTTTTCTTGTTCCTCTATGAAATCTGAGGTGGTTATAGATAATTATAATAGTTATTGACCCCTTATTTGAAACAAGTAACTAATCATATATATGATTACCTTGTTTGAATTTCGTAATTGACAACTGAAATTTAACCCAAAGTGTTAAAAGGTGATTGAGAAGCAAAAAAGGAACCAAAAGAGTAAGAAGAAGAAAGAGAGGGACAAAAGTGCCTAGGAGGGACATGAGCACCTGGGTGCTTCTGTCCTAATTGGGCACTAATGTATGAGGCCATTAAAAATTAAATCAATCATATGCCGACATAACTGTAATATGTGTCAAGATAGTAAAGTGCAAGAGATAAAGTAACCAAAACGCCAAAAGGAGTTGTCAACCACTAGTTTTCTTACTTATGAATATCATGTATACATTAATATGATTTAGTACCTAGAAATGTACCAAAGTGCATAGATTTTATGTCTACATTTTCCCCCACTTTATGTTTTTGAGTGAATACTTGATAGCATAAAGTAGATAGAAGATATGTATCTTGTAAACTAAAGAGGATTGTGGCCGATAGCGTGCTGAGTGAAAAAATAGCCATGTGAAGCGTGAAGTGATTGAAATGTGAAGTGTAGCAACTAGAAAAGGGATGTAGACCCTAGTGATGAATCACATGCGTAGTAGCATGTTGTTATAGATTGTACTTATTGATGTGAGCTTCTTCTTGTTGCTTGTAAAGACGAACCTACAAAAGAAGATAAAAAGAGTAGTCAAATTCCTGTGTGTGAAATATATGTATAAGTATATATAAGTAGTAGAAAGTAGTATCTAAGGAAAGAGTGCACCTGATGTATGAGAGAGTATAGGATAGAAAATTGTCTTGTTTTTCTTGGAGATATTGTGAATTTGGTTGGGAGTGATCAATTCCTAACTAAGAAAGCATTGAGTCATGGATTTGTGCATCCGATCACCAAGGATAAGGTTTTTGAGAAATCTCATGCCAATAGTGAGGTTTTTGTGCGATCTCATGCCAAGGATGATTTTTTTGGGTGATCTCCTGCAAAGGATGAGTTTTTTGGGAAATCTCACGCCAAGGATGATTTTTTTGGGTGATCTCACACCAAGAGAAGAGTTTTGGCAAGAGATGTATGTTTTTCTCTCCTTCCATGACGCTTCTTAAATGATAAGTTCCACTGCAGATTGGCATGTCCTGATTTGTAACCAAATTATAAATGAATTGTATCTGAATAAATAAATTCTGTAACTGAATCCAAGTGTCTAATATTGTAGATCCATATTGTAAACTGCTCGAAACTTTGCTAAAATGATAAATTGTCTTATTTTTTCCCTAGGACACAAGTGCCCACCATTCTTGTCTGATACTGGGCACTAGTTTTTGCTCTTTGTTTGTGATCCAAGTATGATTCTAGACCACTCTGCAAATGTGTGATTTTTCTAATTTTTTATTATGTTGTTCTATCCCGAAGTTTTGTTCTACTTGAAGGGCGGTTTGTTCACCCAATAGTTGCCCCCCATTTGGAATGCTTGTGAAGAATGTAGGAGGAGGATGCCCAAACGAGATGACCTAAAATTGATAGGCATGTCATATATTGGATACCTCCAGGGGCTAGGGGATGTGCATGGTAGAAACCAAGGTATATGTAAACAAAATAGGTTAGAAACGAGTGTTAGTGTAAAAGAGCTAGCATGAATTAGAATACAGTGTAGTAAACAAATATGAAGATAATAGGTACCATAAAAAGTGGGTTACATACATGGGACATCACTCACAAGACAATCAGGGTTGAAGCAGCCATAAGAAAATAATGATCAAACAAGACAAGACATATGACATATCCCATGTAAACAATGGCAAACACTAGCAAACAAGAAGTAACATATAACCATGGTTTTATAGTATCAAGTAAGGAAAGTGCTACACATGAAGCACCCGTTAGCATCTCAAAAAGATAAATAGTATGTTAAAGCATGTATATATCATAGAAAATTAAGTGAGAGTGACAAGAAGTAGTAAATACTATAAAAATAGGACCTGTGATGTGTAGTAAGAGAGTAGAAAACGTAGATGCCCCAGGAGCTTCAGTGGGACTTGTAAAAAATGATTTTAAGCTTCTATCTTAATGTTACATTCCTAGACTTAGAACTTTAAATCTAACACCATTTTCATCCATCTAGCCAAGGTTCTAAGTCTAGGAATGTAACATTAAGATAGAAGCTTAAAATAATGCTTAACTAGTATAAAAATGATACAAAATCTAACTAAACATGCCTACTAATATGCTTGAATTACCTAAAATGGGACTAAACAGACCTAAGAGGGAAATAAAATGGTTCTGGTTACTACTCCAAACAAGGTGAAATGGCATCTCCCAATGACTACTTGGTCATTTTGGATAACCATCTACTAACCACATTGAAGGCTTTAAGCAGGGATTGAACTTGGCTATATATCATATTTATTATATGAGATGCAAGTCAAAGCATTGTGTAAAGTATAAAGGAATGAGGTACACCCTTTTTATAGTTTTCCTTTTGGGAGAAACTTGTATTTTGGATCATGTGGGACTAAAAGCCCCAAATTATATTAGGATTGTTAATCATGATTAGGCCTTTTTAATCACAATTAGTGAAGTACCAAGTGATTAAGAGGTGTGAAGCCTTAATCAACCGCTTAGGGTCAACTAGGAGGCTAGGATAAGATTTTAAAGCTTGTTGAGATGTTGTGGAGGTGAATGGGGTGATTTTGAGTGGTTGGAAGAGGGGTTTGATTCAATACTAGGGTATATTGACCAAAAAAAGGGCAAAATAGGCTTAATTAGCTAATAAACGCTAATTGTTTGTTTTAAAAAGGATTTTGACTTATGATTCCCAGTAAAGTGGCATATTGAATGCGAAAGGGGTTACGTAATCAACAAAACATTGTTAATTGGCTAAATTGGTAAGAAACGCTAGTTAATTAAAATATAACACTAATTATAATGGAATTGGCAAGAATGAGAGTGATTTACGTGTGTTTTTGGCAAAAAGATTGCAAAAGTGGAATTTAGGTGTCTACATTTTCACCTATTTGAGGTGAAGTTAGTGACTTCACTTCAAATATAGTAGACAAGCATAAACAAGTAAAGTTTTAAAGAAAAATTAGCATGAATGAAGAATTCCCCCCTCGAGTGTCGATGGGGTGATAGAACAATTCAATTGACAATCGAAAATATGATTTGAACTGGATAGAATAAAACGAGTCTCAATGGGCACAAAACCCCTAGGTATTGAGAATGAATAAGGATAGGGATAAACGTGGTTGTTTATTGCCCCAGGTGATTTGGAAGAAAAATTAGTAGTGGTAATAAATGATAATGGAGAAGAAATGATTAACGGAGAATATAGGGCAAGCCCAATCTTTACATCCAACCTTTAAATAAGCAAAAATTTTATATCATTTTGCCCCTAGGTCTACATCATCAGCATTTCTTTAAAATAAGCAAAAGTGTAATATAACATTCAAATTTAAATTACTAACAATTGTTTATTGCTAAAAATACGTAACTCCATGCAGTACACATTATGAAATGTAATACGAGAAAGTAAAATGATATTTATCTCCATGCAACATACATTACATAGTATAATACGAGGAAGTAAATTGGATAGCCTAACAAAGAAACCAGTACAATCACATGCATTCAAGCAAATAACGTGGTGTACACATGTTATTTGTTATCACGATATAGATCCCAAATGTTCGTGTTGTAACGACAAGGGTTAAAAATGATGACCCCAAGCAATAACACATGTGAGGGAAAAATGGAGGACACAAGTAGTCCTATGGAAAAAAATTCATGCACTATGACATAGTCTCTGGCAACTCACTATTACACGGGAGTACCGATGTAGTATGCAGTCGAGCTTTTGTTAAAGGAGGTAGATCACGATGATCCGTAAGTCGTTTGAGGCCAGAACATGCAAGAACTATAGAAAAACTCTTTCATAATACATATTTCAATGTTAGAGGATGATGTAATTGACACAAGCTTTAGTTTTGTATATGTTGTTTACCAATTTTTGTAAAATTTTAAATTTTTACAATTTTTTTGGATTTTTAACAATTTTATCAAATTTTTTATTTTTAATTTCTTTTAAACAATTTTGACTATTATATGCTTTGTATCACCTTGTTAGATTATGAGATATCTTTATCTGATATCATTCTTGTATGTTTGATGAGATACCTTTGAGAAACATGTTTAAATTTATGATATTAGTGTGGGGGGATAGATTTTTGATCATGTGCAACCCCTCTTACCCCATTGGCGATACGATATTTGATTATTAGCTTTTAATATACATGTGTGATGTATAATTAGCATTTTTTTATATATGATGTATAGATGTGATGGATATGTGTGATATGATGATGAAATTATAACAAAATTTACAAGTAAAAATTAACAAGCACAAGCTTAAACAAATCTAATCAAAGTAACGCATGTATTTACAAGTATGTAATACAAAATGGACTCAATGAAATACACTACAAACTGAAGTGATATTCAATCTAAGTAAACAAGTGAATCCAATTTAAAGCATACAATATGAAAAATTAATGCAACCAAAACCATATAAACTAAAAGTAAGTGAACTACTACTTTGTTTTTGTGGGACAATTTTGGGACGTTTTTCGTTGTTTTTGATTTTATTTCTAAGACAATTTCTATTGTTTTGGAGTTTTCTAAGAAACATATTTGAATTTTTTTATTTTTCCAAAGGACATATCTATATGTTTTTGGGATTTTCAAAATTTATATGAATGTTTTTGACATTTCTCAACAATTTTCCAAACCAAACATGCAAGGAAATAAAGAAACATGTATGCCCCCATCGTTAGATCGGATGTATAAGGGAAAATGCCACGTGGTATATGCCAGAAGTGACACTAAATTTTTTTCCCTAGCATGAGATGGGTTCATTCAATGTTAACTTCTCCTCACTCAGAAGGTTAGATTAGCTAGATCAGGGAAAAGAAGGATAGGCTCACAAGGGGCTCAGACGAAGGCAAAGATTAACTTAGGGCCAAGTTTTTGTACTCCCTAAACCTAGATTTCTTGTGAACAACAAACCCTCCCTTGGTGCCGAAAGTCAGTTTTCACCAAAGGAATTTTCCAAAGTGCCACCATTGTGTGGTTTTTACAATTGGACGTACCTGTTTATTTCTTTTTCTTTTTCTATTTTTATACATTTTTGTTTTACTTTTCTTGGTATTCTGTAGATACCCCATACTTAATAATAGAAGCACTTAAGATGCATTACATTCATGGGTTCTCAAAGCTCTTGGTTATCTTAATAGGCTAGCTTATATGCACATGAACCAAACTTGGAAACCACAATGTATGGTCCTAGCCAGTTGGGCTCAAATTTCCCTTTCTTTTCTCGGTCTTTATTGGTGTTCTTCTGATTCTCTTTCAACACCATGTCCCCTACCTCGAAATGAAAAGGTATGACCTTATTTTTATAGCTCCTCCACACTTGATCGTGATATAACTTCAAGTGATTGAGGGCACGAAGGCCTTTCTTGTCCAATAGTTCCAACTCTACCATGTGGACTAATCTATAGGCCTCCTCTTCATTCAGGTAATCCCTTAGCTTGATACGCAAAGAAGGGATATTGTTCTCTAAAGGAAAGACAACTTTGGAACCGAATAATAAATAATATGGAATTGCACCTATAGGGGTGTGGATAGAAATTCTAAATGCCCAGAGGGTAGGGTGAATTTGTAGATGCCAGTTACAACCTGAGGTATTCACCATTTTCTCCATAATGTGAATTAATATTTTTTTGGAAGCTTTGGCCTACCCATTACCTTGAGGGTAATGAGGGGTTGAAAACTTAAGGGAAATTTGAAATTGTTTGTAGAGTGCTTTCACATTTTTGTTTTTGAATGACTTACCATTATCAATGATAATGGAAGAAGGAATACCATATTTATAGATGATATGATTCATTATAAACTTTAAAATTTGGGGACCTTATGTATAAGTAAGAGGAATTACCTCTACCCATTTTTGATAATTACTCAGTGGTTGTTGTAATGAACTTGTGGTAATCTGAGTAGACAAGATTAATTTTCCCTATTAGATCGAGACCCCACTTTGATAATGGTCATGGTGTCGTGATTGGTTGTAAGGATTGTGTTGGCACATGTATCAAATTGTCGTATATTTGAAAATCCGCACACTTATTTACATGTTGACAATAGTTATGCTCTATGGTAGGCCAATAGTAACCTACTCAGAGTATCTTATTTGTAAGGACAATCCCATTATTATGAGTTCCACAAATGCCCTCGTGCACCTCCTTGATTGTTTTGATAGATTCGTCAAAATTTAAACTGTGCAATAGATTCCCATCGTAGCCTTGGTAGAAGAGGGCACCCCCAAGTAGGGTATAACGGGCTATACGCTAGATGAGGTTGCATTTTTAATCACTGGAAATGTTTATAGGGAAGGTTCCATCATGGAGATAATTAAATATTTCAGGGTACCATCGTGAAAAAGGACCAACAACTTCACATACTAAACAAGAGTCTGGTATGTCGTATGTCGTTGTTCTTAGATTTTCAACAAATAATGGCATATCATTGCTCTTTGGCAAAATTCTCAACATAGATCCTATTGTATCCATGTCATTTTTCACTCTGTTCTGAGCTCTTGGTTTTTTCTCAAATGTTATCTTCTTAAAGAAATTTTTCAAGGAATCGACCATTCTTTATATGGAAGTAACTTTTTATCTTTAACTTTATATTCATCTATGACCTGTTTGATAATAAGAATTGAATCACCAATGCACTTTGCTTGTATGATATCCCATTTGATGGCCAGCTTCATTCTTGTAATGAGAGCTTCATATTCTACTATATTGTTCATGTAAGGGAATCCAATTAGAAATTCTTGCGTAATTAAGTCTCCCGGGGGATTGATTAGCACAACTCCAGAACCTAAACCATGAAAGGTAAAAGAGCCATTAAAGTACATTTTCCAAACTATAGATTCTTCGAGGTACATAATAGATGCATCTGGTAGTTCTAGACTCAAGGTTTTAGTACCTGGTAGTGAAGCTTCTTCCAGTTGATCTGATAATACCTATCCTTTTACTAACTTTTTATAAACGTATTCAATGTCAAACTCACTTAATAATATGATCCAATTAGCCATATTTCCGGTTAGTGTTGGTTTGGACAATAAATACTTCAAAGGGTCGACCTTTGAAATAAGCTTGATTTTATTGTTAAGCATATAATGACGTAGCTTCTAGAAACAAAACACCATGGATATGCAAGCTTTCTCGATTTGTGGATAATTTATCTCATATGCTACTAATTTCCTACTCAAATAGTACACTACCTTTTCTCTTTGTTCTTTTTCATATTGAGCTAACAGTGCTTCAATTACAAAATGTGTAGTAGAGATATAAAGTAACAAGGGTTCTCCTGTTGTGGGTGGCATGAGAATAGGTGGGTTGGCCAAGTATTATTTTAGCAAAGAAAATGCTTGTTTTTGTTCTGGTCCCCAGTTGAAATTATCATCCTTCTTAAGACAATGTGTAAATGTATGACACTTTTCTGCTAGCTATGAAATAAACCTTCTGATGACCTGAATATTCCCTTGTCAGCTACGCAGTTGTCTGATATTCTTAGGGGGGCATTTCTATGATAGTCATGACCTTTGCAGGGTCCACTTCTATTCCCCTCTGTGACATAATGAATCCTAGTAAAATCCCAGATAACACACCGAAGACACACCTCTTTGGGTTAAGTCAGAATTTGTAATCCCTTAGGCACTGAAAGATATGTCGTAAAATTTATGGGTGTTCCTCGTAGGTTCTAGATTTACCTAGTATATCATCTACATAATCTTTCATGATGTCACTTATCATATCCTGAAATATTACAGTCATCACCCTTTAATATGTAGCGCCTACATTTTTAAGGCCGAAAGGCATGACTTGGTAACAAAACGTCCCCATGGGGTTGTGCAATTCATCTTTTGTTGATCTTCTTCTGCAATATTTATCTGATTGTAACCTGAGAATCCATCCATGGGTGAAAGTATTTCATAGCCTATTGTAGAATCAACAATCATGTCGATGTTTAGAAGATTGTCCTTATGACAAGATTTTTTATATCCCTAAAATTTGTACACACTCTAATATCGACTGGCTTCTTTTGAATCGATACCACATTGGAGTTCCACTCTAAGTAGTGGATAGGCCTAATAAATCCTACTTCTAGTAACCTTTTTAGCTCTACCTTTACTAATAAGGTGACGCGAGGATGCATCTTTCAGAGATTTTTGTTTGATGGGCTTGGCATCTAGGTGTACCACAATAGTGTGCACCACTAGTGTAGGATCAAGTCGTGACATGTCAGTATAAGACCAAGAAAATATTTCTTCATAATCTATTAAGAGTCCTGTGAATTTTTTTATTCTTTGGGTGAGAGGGAAGCTCCCAACTTAACTATCCACAGCAGTTCTTCTGTGTTGATATTAACATCTATTGTATCTTCCACTAATAGCTTTGATTCATCCCCCATGCGTGTAGGATTATGAGGGATATTAAGATCCTCCTCTATCACAAGTGGCTCAAGGAGCTATTCATCTTGAATCAGGTACATTATGTTTTCCATAAGTTGTTTTGCATGTTTTTCCACAAGCGCCTCAAAGAGGTTTTCACTATAATACTTCCCCTTTTTATTTCCACAAGGATTTTCTTTGAAAAATTTTCCCTTTCTCACTTTTTTACTTAAATGCCTGCACAACTCTAATTCCTCTCCAAAGTATGTGCATGCGTTAAGCTGAATGGAGAACCCCTTCTTATGATCATTTCTTGGAATGTTGTCTCCAATTCCGAGGAACTCACCAATGGCCTCAACATTTTGAAGCACGTCAATAGGTACCTTTTTTGTTTATCCCAATTCACGAGTGATGGGTAGGTGAGGGTTAATGGTTGAGTTATATGGGATATGGTGGGTATAATAGGGGTTATAATAAGGATAGCCATATTGGTGAATAGGTTCGTAGAGGCAAGGTCTTCATAAAGACTACATCAGGAATCTATTTCACTTTCATTTCTGGACAAAATATCCTCACTCTCAAAAGAATCATACTTATCATCTAAAGAGTGAGACTCATATAAATGGATTCTTATACTTTATTTACCTACTATATGTCGAGGTATTGCAAGATATTATAATGGGCCTTATTCTTGGCGTCCATAACCACATCATTTATACCCCATGACAAGCATTATTTGATTAAGAATGGGATACTTAGGTGATTGTACGTACCCAAAATTGTAAGGTACTGTACTTCGGAACGGTGTAATAAGTGCCCCAATGATGATACAGGTCTCTTCGCAAGGTGTTCGGGATCCAGAAAAGCTCTCCGGATATGCGTTAACATCCCGCATGCCCTGCTTAGCCCCCGAGTCCTTTGTTTTCCCCTTTTTCCCTCTTTTCTTGGCCCTTTTGGTCTTCAGTGACGAAACCGCCACCCTGAACAGGGCGGCGGTCCTGTAACTGCCGCCCTGAGCAGGGCGGTGGTCCTTTACGCGTTTTCCAGAATGTTCTTTTGACAAAATGCACGTAAATTTCAACGCTTCACCAGCTTTTCTTGCCGACTTGAGCATGCATTTATGTTTTTGGTCCCCTAGAATAGTGTTTTTCCTTTATTTATTGTTTAGGAGTTCAGTTTGATTTTGATTTTGGGGTGATTGAGTTCCTATAAATGCATGGCTGGTGCTGAAGCAAATGGCCTCTCATTTTTTGTTCCAACCTCACCATTTTCAGTAGTTCAGTCTTTTAGTTTGCTTAGGTTTGATAGTTTAAATCCTTTACATGCTTGGTTTGCATTGATTAGCTGTTGGTAAGCCACATATCCCACTTGTGCAAACAGTGCTGCTGTTTTATCTAATCCATTAGAATAGAATAGCTTAGGCAGCCATTAAAGTTGCAGGTTTTTCTCTTCATACAGGATAGTCTCATGTTCTGGATGCATTTTGTTGCATGATTCGTAGTAGACCCCATTAGGAATTGCATAAGCCAAGCTCTGTACTCTTGCGCTATCCCTCTCCTATCTGCATTCTATTCTGTCTGCATTCTAAAGGTTATCCATTGATCCAAATAACTATTCATGTTGATGCTAGCATTACACGCTTTTCTGGATTCACGTGAACACGAGAGAACGAGGAGATCATACTGAGGGGACAAGACCACACACACACCATCGGATTCGCCACTGTTCTGCGAAGTCCAGGTTCTAGCTTTCAAAGTTCTAGTTAGAATCTTATCAAATAGAGCAGTTAATCACTTTATTTCAGTTAATTTTATTCTCGATATTGCCAGGGAAGCTGTGGGGATTGATAGTTTCTGAGAAACTATGATTCATTCCTCACTTCTAAGGTAGGATTGAGAATCTTGCAAATAGATTAGCTATTTCGTTGTTTAGAATAGATTTACAAAATTACACAGACAAACAGCTACACTCGGCTATTTTGTTTGTTTTAAATTATTAGTTTAGTTGTCAATTCTAAATATCTTAAATAGCTGCTTTCTTATAAATCGTCAAAAAATATAAAAAAAGAAGTTATATATGCTAGAAGCATGCTTAGATTTCACTTTGTTATAGTTTGTTTTATTACTGCTTTTGCATGACCATTACGGGACCTAGGGAGCCCAGGGAATACATTTTCGAGCCAATCATGCCTCAGCCCAATCTGATAGCGGTAATAACTGATATTGACCAGAACCTTAGGATACAGGTCTTCCAAACAACAGCAGACTTCCAGCAGGTCAGGTCTCAGTTAAGAGGGTTAAACATAGAAGACGACCAAGCACATACATTTTGGTCAAGTCAGCCAAACTACAGATTACCCTAGAAAACATCCACATGACTGTAGAAGGGTTTGAAAGAGAACAAACGTTCGGGTGTGATCCTTTGGTTCCACAGCCAGACGCTGGAGACACCCTCGTAGACATAGATACCAGCTTAGGAATCTAGGTTGCAAGAACGCCTGTAAGGTATTCTGAGAAGATTGTACAACTGTTGGTTCTAAACGTAGAGGCTGAGAAAGCATACGATTACTGGATACTAGGGGTTAGAACTTGATCTCGCGTATGACCATAACAGGACTGCAACAACCAAGATTTTATGGTTGTGATCCACAAATCCCACAGCCTAACGAATCCATAAGAGAATTAGACATAGACACTGGCCTACGCACACTAGTATTTCAGTCTACTCCAATTCCACCTATCATTATCCAACAATTATCCTTGCTGGACAAAACAACTAACGAAGCTAGATAATTCTGGACTAGGCCAGAAAATCGTCCATAAAGTTGATTATATTCACCATATGACCCTATCAGGAGAAATACACGAAACCATCCCGGGTCATTTCCCACGCATTCCACAACCCATAGATCAAATCACGCCAGAGCTCGATATTGATTGGAGCCTTCGAGCAGTCATCCTGACTAATCGATCTATCACACCAATCCAAGTTAGAAGGGCCTATCTTTTCCTTAGATTCGCAGATTCCATTAGTGCGTGTTGAAGATATTAGATTGCCTAACTAGTCTATCCGTATACTATCTGTATTCCATCCCCACCGGCTGTCTCGACACGACCTCGGGAGGTCGGGTACGTGGAAGAGTCACTTGTAGATTCCCACGCTCGCTTGTCGCTTTTCCAGCGTACGAAATTGTTGAACCCAACGTGAAACAACTGTTTCACCTTTTGAACTTCATTTAGCCTTCACATCAGATTCACTAACAAAATTGGTGAACCCGACGTGAAACAACTGTTTCACCTTCTGCTTTTTTATAAAATCACCTTCGCTCCTTCCCATTATTCTGCGGGTATTCATATACCCCCCGAATATGTCGGGATTCGATGCATACGACAGACCCCTCCTGGGTCTTGAGGCATACTATGCCCAACAGAATAGACTGTCATCACCCTCACTCTCAATGTGGGGCGACAACTATTCAACTAGTCAGTTTTCAACGCAAACTACAAGGACTAGATATAACTCGTCCTTCCAAGCAGAGGGGTTGGAACAACTCACTCAAACACAAACAGAGCCTTCAGGCTCAAATAATATGACATTCACTCGGAGAATCTGTTTCATCTCCTCAGGTGTTACTTAGACCACATATTAGTAGACAATCAGACCCATACTCTGGTCTTAGATGACGAGTACAGTCCACGCGTTATTCCTAGAAATGAACAACGCTCTCAAGGAATTTACCCACCTATAGGAGTTTTTGCAAATACAGCCCGAGTTCTCTCCTCAAGAAAATACCTCTATGCCATCACGTATAGAAAATACTCTCAGAGATGCTTGGCAAGATAATGATCAGTTCATAGCAGGATATCACATACCTCCGCAAAATCATAGTGTACAACAAACACCACCAAGGCAGGATACCGTGACTTCACCAAACGAAGTCATTTCAACTCTAATAGAGAAGGTTAGAGGATTATAACTTACTCAAGCAAGTCAAAAATTTCAAGGTTCATACAAACAGGAAGTTCTAATCCTCCACACCATACTAGCCAAGTAGATCTCCTCACAGGAGTAGGCACATTAGGTATGACTCCTCAGTATTCACAACAAATGCCAACTAGGACCCACTATTGCTAGCACTGTTCCTCCTGGTCCAGTACAGAGCAATCCATTCCTGGATAGTACCCCTTCATACTTAAACATGTATTCAAAATCACCACAAGGGGATATGTACTCGTCCCCCAGCATGTTTACTCAAATACAGGGGTTGCCTTATGCCCCTGCCAACACGTATGTTACTCCATATCAACAACCTGTTCCACCACCGCCCCCTCAACAGGCACCATCAATGGTTGAAACATATGCGATAGGGACTTATTCAGAATATTTGAAGGAGCCCTTAGATTTCACCATATGAAGCGTTATGCTTCCAAGGCCTCTTCTCGATTTGCCCAAATACAAAGGAGAGGGAGATCCGAATGCACATATCAAGGCATATGCTACAGCCATTCGAGAATTACTCCCATGGGATGGGGTTGTTGCTAAAATATTCCCCAAAACGATGGAAGGCATTGCTCTCGATTGGTATTACAGAATACCCGAGGCTTCCATACATTCATTCAAACAACTCGTGTCTGAGTTCATCAAATCCTTCGACATGAACAAACTATTAAGGACAGGAATCAGGGAGTTCTTACACATCAAGCAAGAATATAACGAATCTGTCGCCCATTTCATCCAAAGGTGGCGCACAGTCCTTTATTCCTCAGCAAGTGCTCCAAATATGGATCAGATGGAACTATGCGATTTATTCCTTCATTCTCTTAGTAGAGAAGTGAAGGAAGAAGTCTAGAAGTTCCCACTAAGAACTTATGACGAAGTACTCGAGAGCGCTCTGTGAATAGATCAGGCGGCAATAGATAGTGGCCGTAAGACGTATGGAGCAAACGGGAGGTTAATCACCTCCACTCAAAATACTACGACTTACCCCACAAATGTCAACCAAGGACCTAAAATCCTTAACAAAAATCGGGGTGTAACAACAGACGGAGTAACCGACCAGCCTAAAAAGGTAAATATAGTCAGTACTCCATCACAAACAAACAACCAAAGAAACAACAACTTTACCCCGAAAATCAACACACTGGATTTTAACCATCCACAGCAACAACAACAACAACAACAACGGCGTAATCCCATACAAGGGGTGGGTCAAAACTCATTTGGTTATCAAAACCAAAGTCAAAACCAGAAACAACAAATGCAGAACTTTAGTCCTAATAGGCAACAGTTTGATCGGAATTTTAGGCCACAATACAAACCAAATCAACAAAACACGAATTACAATCCCAATTCTTATTGTGGCTTCCACAAAATTTGGGTTCATGACACTAGAACGTGTCGTGACTATAACAAATTCATGCAACGCTTGCCAAATGAACAAAAATAATTTTTTATGGATATGTTCTTAGCAGATCCTATGTCACCAACGGCAAGTACCTTCGCAGGGGCAGTTTCCCCTCAGAATGCTCCTCTCAAGATCTTTAACGATCCACTTCCAAATCACGATAATAACAGACTAAATTCAACTGGAACAAATAAGGGTCCAATGCCAGGAAATAATGATCATGAGGCCTCGACTTCGCTAAATCCATTAGTTGCGCCGCAACTAGGAAGTCAACCACGACCTAAGGTAGTTGGATTGGTAGAATTAGACTCGGAATTACCCATTGAAGCTATAACAAGGACACGAGAATATTTTCCTCAACCAAGTCCAAGCCACTTGCCAGAAACGGATAACATCCAGCAAACCGTAGTAAAACCTGTGGGTTCTTACGATTTAATTAATGATCTAACAAAAACCTTTTCGCATATTTCATTCCTTGACTTGCTAAAAAACTCCCCTGCCCACAGGGCTGCTCTTTTAGAGGCGTTAGGCTTAGGTCATTTAATCAATATCACTCCACCACCTGAAACACAGGTAAATCATATAGACTTTGATGTTCATCCTCCGGGACAGGCAGATACAGATGTCGAATTCATATTCAACATAAGTAAAATGCCTACAGATGCTGAGATCGCACGCCGAGGTGATCCAGCCTTACACTTGCAAGTGTGGGTTTACAATAATTACGTAAAACGGGCAATGGTTGATGATGGGGCTGCGGTTAACATAGTCCCCTTCTCTTTCCTCCAAAAACTTGGATATGGAGAAACGAACTGTTCTACTACACGAAATACCTTGAGAGGCTATGATAGCCTTAAAGCCACTTCGATAGGAACTATAATATTGCCGGTCACCTTAGGACCTAAAACAATCCTGACTGAGTTTTATATTATAGATCGGGAAACCAATTATAATATGATCCTCGGCCGACCATGGATACACCGCATGAAGGCAATCCCTTCTACATTATTTCAAGAAGTAAGATTCTTGCATCTAGGAAAGGTATTTGTAGCCAAAGGTGATCCAAAGCCATTTAACGTACATCTAGCTGATTTAAAGAAAAGACCAGGTGTACACTCGGAATTTGAACTTCCAACAAACCAACTTAACAAACCCACTGACTCAAAGCCAGAGGAAAAGTTGATACCTACGACGGATCTTGAAACTACTAGCATAGCCAAAACAATTCCAACCCCTAAAAGTAAAACTAAAGAAACAGTATCATTAGGGACTACTGCGAAAATCGTTGAGTTGATAGAACAAGATTCACCAATGTTCTTACCATTCGATTCAGTAGGCATAGGATTTTCCCTAGGTGTTGGTTCCTTGCCAGCAGAGGATCTCTGTATGGTAGAAATAGAGTGCGCAAGCACAACTGATGCCCCAACATCTATGCTCCCGGCTAAGTATTGGACTCTCCATTTCGATGGAGCTAAATGTCGCTATGGAGCGGGGGCAGGTATAATTCTTTCTTCGCCCGAGAAGAAAGTCCTCCCATTCACTTTTAAGTTAAACTTTGAATGCACAAACAACGGCGCTGAGTACGAAGCCCTCCTCCTTGGTCTCACTTTAGCCAAAAGAATTGGTGTTCATAATATCAGAGTCCTCGGAGATTCGCAATTAGTGACAAACCAAGTTTCTGAAATATATGAAACTAAAGCTGAACATTTACAACTCTACAAAAATGCTGTATTAGATTTAAGCAAGGCGTTTAACTTCATATCCATTGAAGCTGTCCCGCGAGAGAAAATCTCCTCGCTGACTCGATAGCAACTTCAGCGTCACGTTTTACTCCAAGCAATGAGCTAGAAGATACTCACTTCACAGTATCCATTCGTGACGAACCATTAATAAAAACAATGACAAATCCTCTTTTTAGTGGAAGTGAATCTACCATCCTAGACCATGTTGGAAATGATGCGGCTACTTTGGATTATTTAAATGCCTATGCAGCATTACATCTCTCCTATCACATGCTAGATTCATCCCTGATTCTGCATTCGTCTTCCTACTTCGGAAATCCCGTAACGGATCTTCCCTCACAAAGGGAACCTAGCATATACGCAATCGAAAATGGGGATGATTTAGATTTACCTCCAGCACCACCTGAGTTCGAAGAGGGTAACGCCTCTTTAATCGAAGAAACAATCGATGTCAACATTGGGACAAAAGATGAACCAAGAATATTGAAACTAGGTTCTTCGTTAACCCCAGAAGAAGTGGAAATACATACTCAAGTTCTCAAAGAACATCAGAAGGCGTTTGCATTTAGTTACAAGGAGATGACGGGAGTCGCACCCCACATTGCGGTGCACAACCTTGTCACTAGATCAGATGCAAAGCCAATTAAACAAAAATCAAGACCCATGAAGCCCAAAGTAGCTCTCATGGTAAAAGAGGAGGTAATAAAACTCCTTCAGGTAGGATTCATCAAGCCAGTTGACTACTCCCAATGGGTATCTAACATCGTTCCCGTTCTCAAGAAGAATGGAAAGATACACATCTTCATAGATTTTCGAGATATCAACAAAGCTTGCCCTAAGGATGACTTCCCATTACCATCCATAGATGTTATTGTTGATGCAACAGCTGGTTTTGAACTTTTGTCTCTCATGGATGGATTCTCAGGATACAACCAAATCAGAATATCCGAGCAAGATCAAGCTAAAACCACATTTATAACTCCTTGGGGAACCTATTGCTACGATGTTATGCCATTCGGTCTTAAGAACACCGGTGCTACGTACTAGCGGGCCATGACATACATATTTCACGATCTAATTCATAAAATCGTGGAATCTTACGTGGATGACTTGTTGGCTAAGGCCAAGAAGCGCAGTGACCACCCCGAAGTACTCTGCATCATTCTTTCACGCCTAATAGAATACGGAGTCACGCTAAACCCAGAGAAATGCGTCTTTGGTGTAATAGGAGGAAAGCTCCTAGGTTACATCATATCGTCACAAGGGATCGATTTTGATCCAACCAAAATTCGGGCTGTCCTTGAAATGGTCCCACCTTCGAGTGAATCTGGAATCAGATCATTTCTCGGAAAGCTGGGTGCAATCTGGAGATTTATCCCGAACCTAAGCTTCGTCGTTCATCCAATCAACAATTTACTCAAGAAGGACTATAGCATTGATTGGACTGAAGATTGCAATGAAGCTTTTGATGCGGTTAAGCGTTTTCTGTTGTCACCACCTACGCTAATGCCACCTAAGCTAGATCGCCCGTTAATCCTATATTCGCGAGCTACCAATGTCTCGCTGGCCTGTATGTTGGCCCAAGAAGACGATGACAAGAGAGAACGTGCTATTTATTTCATTAGCCGAACATTGCTCGACTATGAAACACGCTATACACAGGCAGAACGAGAATGCCTTGCCATAGTCTTTGCTACTAAACGCCTAAGACATTACATGTTGAATCAAGAAACAAAGGTCATGGTAAAGACAGACCATTTACGGACTTTTCTCACACAAGGGTCCTTGTCCAAAAAAACTAGACGTTTTATAACCTTAATGGGAGAGTTCGAATTAACATTTGTAAATCAGAAGTCAGTAAAAGGACAAATCATCACAGATTGGTTAGCTGATAACCCACTAGATGAAGGCAATTTAGTAGATTTAGACTTTCCAGATGAATGTGTATACTACGTCGAAACCCGACCTGCTATATCTAAGTGCCCTTGGTATGCTGATATCATTAGCTATATCATGGACCATAGGTATCCAGAAGAAGCTACACCACTACAAAAAGGTGGCTACGCATTATCAAAACTAAATACATTATTATAGAGCAGGTTCTCTATCGAAAGGCATTCGATGGAATGCTCTTAAGGTGTGTCGACACAGAGGAATCCAAGAAGATTCTCTATGAATCTCACAGCGGAGTATGTGGAGGCCACTTCAGTGGCCACGCCACCGCTCGAAAAATACATTGGATGGGCTATTTCTGGCCCACTCTAGAACATGACACAATAGAGTTTGTACGTAGGTGTCGCAAGTGCCAAGAATTCTCCCATGAGATTCACATGCCGGCACAAGCTCTGCAACCAATCGCTACTCCATGGCCCTTTTCTACATGGGGCCTGGACTTGATAGGGAAGTTCTCTCCCTCGTCCACAGACGGCCATAATTTTATAATCACGGCCACTGAATATTTCACCAAATGGGTAGAGGCCATGCCTCTTACCACTGTACCTGGTTCAGTAATCGCCAAGTTTATTTTGAAACAAATCATTTGCAGGTACGGTATCCCGCAAATCATTATCTCAGATAATGGAACTTCTTTCAAGAATGAAGAAGTTCGTGAGCTATGCAGTAAATTCAAAATAAGCCATCATACGGCTTCCTTGTATTATCCCCAAGCCAATGGGCAGACTGAAGCAATGAATAAAACACTGAAAGCCATTCTCCTTAAAACGGTAAAAGAAAACAAACGAGATTGGCATTTGAAATTATATCCGGCCTTATGGGCCCACCGAACTTCAATAAGAACACCAACAGGAGCAACTCCTTTCTCGCTGTTATTTGGGTCAGAAGCAGTTCTCCCACTCGAGGTTGAAATACCCAGTCTCCGCATTTCACTACAAGGGATTCTGGATGAAGACGCTTACAAAGAAGCACGTCTTTCCCAACTAGAAATCCTAGATGAAATTAGGTTAGACGCCGAACAACGACATAGAGTTTATGCCAACCGGATGTGCCGGCAGTACAACAAGAAAGTCTATGAACGTGATATATATGAAGGCAACCTAGTTCTAAGGTTAGACAACCAGATCGACAAGAAGACCGGCGAAGGAAGGAAATTCCGGCCCAAATGGTTGGGCCCATACCGAGTCACGAAGGACTACGGAAATGGTGCATACCTCTTATGCACACTAGAAGGTGAGGAGTTTGGTGAAACAGTCAATTCCCTCCACCTCAAACGTTTCTATGCATAAGCAGCTAACGCTACTTATATAACTATCTACATTGCATTTTCATATAGATTAGGATCATTTTTTCCACTTGTTCTTACACAAATTTTGATCAAGGAATCTATTCTCAAAGCAATTTATTACAAACTCGTGATGTTTCTGGCATAAAGTTCTTTAATCATACCTCTCCATCTTTGATATCATCAAGTCATCTTGGAATCTTTTATCAAATAAAATCAAACATGACGAAGTCCTAACGGTAACCATACCAAGATCTGCAAGTTTGTTCTCGCTTTGATTTCTTCTTAGGATAGGTGTCTTTCCTATGGTCTATTATAGAAGCTTTATGGTGTCACATCTATCCCATATACACATCTCTTTGGAAATAAGCATATACTGACATTTTACTCAAAAAGACAAGTCAAAAAAAGTGATTAAACAGAAAATTTTATTTTTACACATTTCCTTGCCCCCACCAACCTTCGGTGATGATCTTGCGTCTCTTACTAGTGACGTAGGGTTGGGAAAGGATGGAAATGCCCTTACTCGCCTATGCCTTGCCCACGGTGATAAACCCACGCTTCTTACTAGTAGCATGGGGCAAAGTGTAGGGGGTCCTCTAGACAATGCAAACGTTAAAAGGTCATAAACAAACTATTCAAACTTTGAGTCAAAAACGAATGAATCAGATGTTCAAAATTCCAAGAGAGTTAAAAATCCTAAAAACTAGATTTTTTCTACTATGTGGCCATCTACGGGTCTAAGTCTGGACAAACCGCAAAGCAAGTTGCATCCAAAACTATGAAGTCATTCAGGTAGAGTAAGCTTGTAGTTTTCAATTTGGTTCCACCAAAGCTTCGTCTGTCTTTCATCACTATCATTTCACCATTTTTCATAACTTGCACCCTTCTTGGCTCTTGGTGATGAGCCCTCGCATCTTACTGGTTGCGTGGAGTTAGGAGTGGGGCAAGTTAATCTGTTCATCATACTGGTTATTTTCATCACTTTGCCAAAACAAACATGAGGTATCCAAATTGCTCACAGAAGCTAAGATTCAAAAGATTACAGTATATCTACATTACCATGTATCAGCATCATGAAATACAAAAAGAAAGCAAATAATTACATCATTTGTTCACCATTGCATACATTCTAGAAAGCATATAAACATACATCGTAGTATACACAAAGCAGTTGGAAATAGAGAGGACACACATGAGTGGCAAGCTTTTGATCCAAAAATCGACGCATATATATAAATAATCAATGTTTGTATACAATGCCATCATGCACTAGGCATGGTCAAAACGCTCAAAGAGCCCGTGATATACAAAAGAATCAATGATACAAAATATACAAGGGCCAAGTGGCCTCTCAACTCCTGCGCGATCCCTCCGAAGGTGCGCGCCCTCGCCTAGGACTCCGGCTACGCCGGCGCTCTGAATAAATAGAAGGCTCGGGGTCTCGAGGGGTAGCCGTGGTCTCGCCATGAGAGTGGCTCCTCATAAGACGCTCAGCTGTCCTATAGCTTGCCAACTCTGTACGTAGAGTCGACACCATCTTGGCCACGTGCCAAACGGGAGCGAAGACGTCGGTGTGCCTGCCGGCTGTTGAAGGCTCCCCGGCATCTACAGATAACTCCGCGTGGGTCTTATCCATAGGGATCATCAGAGAATCAGTGCATACCCTACGGATTAGATCCCACCACTCGTCGACAGTCTCTGCAAACAAAGAAGAAAGACGAATTAGAAACTAGGCAAGAGGCTAAAATATACAAGATACAAATATAAGGAGAGATAGCAGTTAAAACAAGTCCTAAAACAAATAAGCATTGAAAGGGAGAAAGGATAACTTACTCGGGTCACCGGGCCTCCAAGATGGGTCACTAGGGCCAGCACCTGCCGCTGATGCCGCTACTGACTGAGGGGATGCTCCTGTAGTACGGGCAACATGACGCCCCGCAACAGACTCATCGTCTCCACCATGGCCCCAGGAGAGTGGCTCCTCTGAAACTAGAGTCTCTCTCTCTGCGCTCTGCTCGGCCCTCTCCGCCTGCATGATATCCTGAGTGTCATGCCACTCAGGATCGCTGTCATCCGTCTGCTCCTCTGATCCTCCCTCTGTGGACTCCTCAGAATCGGAGTCGATATCTATAGGGTCATCGCTGCTATGAGCAGGACCCGCAGTAATCCAAAGTAAAGGTGCCCGAGGTGCACCAGCTCTCCCTCTGGCCTGAACGATCCCCCTAGCTGCAATAGGAATACCAAGAGTGACCACTATCCAAAATCACGGCCTCTAGGCCCCCCTCTAGCTTCCCGGACTGATCTATAGACTGGTGCCACTGGAGGAAGCATGCCCACATATGGGAGGCCGAACTACTGAGGAACCCTGCCAAAAGGATGTACCTCTACCCGTCCCACACGGTCAATAAGCTACCCTGTGGTGGAGCAAGAGATCAATGTGAGAGTCTCCTCTCCCCAAATACCAGCCATAAGCTGGTACGGTGTGGCCTCCATATCTGCTGTGGTGAGGGAAGCTACAGGCTGGTGAGGTGCTCTAAGCACTGACATGTCTGACCATCTAACTGCCCTCACAGCCCCGGGATCTGCCACCTCCATGCCTCTGCCATAGGGAATGAAGCGCTCATACACCCAACTCATAACTAGAGTAGGGCGGCTCAAAGACTGTCCCTGTAAACGGACCACCCTGTATAAGTCGTGATAAGGGGTCCCCAAAATATCTACACCCCAGGCGTATATCTGACCATGCCCCTCTATCTGTGCAATGATGGGGGCCCAGCAATATAACAATGTATCCCCTCCCTTGTCCCCGATCAATCTCAAGGCAAGGATCCCCATGATAGCCTGTCGAAATACGGGGATGGGCAAAGAAGGAATGGATCTGACTCTCACTCCCTTCTTCGGCCCCGTGGAGATAGCTGCATCCCCCATGTAGCTTGCCCATTGTGCAATCTGTGCTCTGGACCCAGCTGTCTCCAGTGTGAGTCTCCTCCCGATGATCGGGACCCCCAAAATACGGTAAACGTCCTCCAAAGTAATCGTCCACTCACCGCGGACCCCTGGCAATCGGAAAGTGTTCCGATCTGCATCCCAATAAGAAAATAAGTCACAAAGGATGTGACTAGATGGCGTGACATGGGGCACGCGCGATATACGCAATATGCCGGCCCTCTGTAATGTGTCCTCCTCATCTGGTGAAAGGGCATCCAATACCCCGGAGAGCCAATCACACTCTCTCTCGGCTCCATCTGATATACTCCTCCCTCGCCTACATACACCCAAAAAAAACACAAAACAAAGCAAGTTAGTATCTAATCAATGCCGAGGGAGTCATAAAAACATACAGAAGTGATAAAAATACAAGAACAAACTCAAAAGCAAGTCCCTTTTGCTTTCTGTGCAAAACCGCCGCCCTGAGCAGAGGGGCGGTTTTGTAACCGCCGCCTTAAGGGCGGCGGTCGCGTAACCGTCACCCTGATCAGGGCGGCGGTCGTGTAACCGCTGCCCTGGCTAGGGCGGCGGTTGCGGTCCGAAAACCCGCGCGGGTTTTTAACCCTAAAAAGCCTAAAAAATGCAAAAATTGACCATTTTGGCTAAAAACAAAGCCTACACAGTAGGCGGCCCCCCTTGATGGACCTTTTGAACCTAACATTTTCAAAAATAACCCCCCCATTGCAAAGAATTTTCCATTTCAAATTTAAAGAGGGAAAAACACAAAATTGAAGAAAACTAACCTGTGATCTTGCGGGGTGGCGTTCCGCACGTGGGGGCATGATCGCTATCTCGCTCTGGACGTTTTGACTCTATTCATGCAAGAAACCGTCACCGTGGGTCCCAGAGCTCAAAATCTATCAAATCGAATCGCGCAAATGAATAGGAAAATGGGGCCCACTTTCATATATATATCGTTATGTTCGTTTTAAAATGGATTTTTCACAGGTTCGGAGCGCCAACGGAGGTAAGTTCCTATCCCCGCACAAATGGTACGTTCTCTTTCCCTGTTATTTTAGCGTTTATTTTCCAAATTATTGTATCTATCTGCACTTGAGTTCTCTTTTCATTTTGCAGGTAGCGGGAATTTTGGGATGGCGTCATTTCGACACACGGGCGTGTAAGGTATAACTTCTAACTCCCCATTTCGGGACGGCCATACTCAGACCCACCGTTTTACGCCTCTTCATGGCTAAAACGCTTCTCCGAGGGGGCAATATGTATGTACCCAAAATTGTAAGGTACTATACTGCGGAACGGTATAATAAGTGCCCCAATGATGATACAGGTCTCTTCGCAAGGTGTTTGGGATCCAGAAAAGCTCTCCGGATATGTGTTAACATCCCGCATGCCCTGCTTAGCCCCCCGTGTCCTTTGTTTTCCCCTTTTTCCCTCTTTTCTTGGCTCTTTTGGTCTTCAGTGACGAAACCGCCGCCCTTCAGGGCGGCGGTCCTTTACGCGTTTTCCATAACGTTCTTTTGACAAAATGCACGTAAATTTGAACACTTCACCAGCTTTTCTTGCCGACTTGAGCATGCATTTATGTTTTTGGTCCCCTGGAATAGTGTTTTTCCTTTATTTATTGTTTAGGAGTTCAGTTTGATTTTGATTTTGGGGTGATTGAGTTCCTATAAATGCATGGCTGGTGCTGAAGCAAATGACCTCTCATTTTTTGTTCCAACCTCACCATTTTCAGTAGTTCAGTCTTTTAGTTTGCTTAGGTTTGATAGTTTAAATCCTTTACATGCTTGGTTTGCATTGATTAGCTGTTGGTAAGCCACATATCCAACTTGTGCAAACAGTGCTACTGTTTTATCTAATCCATTAGAATAGAATAGCTTAGGCAGCCATTAAAGTTGCAGGTTTTGCTCTTCATACAGGATAGTCTCATGTTCTGGACGCATTTTTTTGCATGATTCGCAGTAGACCCCGTTAGGAATTGCATAAGCCAAGCTCTGTACTCTTGCGCTATCCCTCTCCTATCCGCATTCTATTATGTCTGCATTCTAAAGGTTATCCATTGATCCAAATAACTATTCCTGTTGATGCTAGCATTACACGCTTTTCTGGATTCACGTGAACACGAGAGAACGAGGAGATCATACTGAGGGGACAAGACCACACACACACCATCGGATTCGCCACTGTTCTGCGAAGTCCAAGTTCTAGCTTTCAAAGTTCTAGTTAGAATCTTATCAAATAGAGCAGTTAATCGCTTTATTTCAGTTAATTTTATTCTCGATATTGCCAGGGAAGCTGTGGGGATTGATAGTTTCTGAGAAACTATGATTCATTCCTCACTTCTGAGGTAGGATCAAGAATCTTGCAAATAGATTAGCTATTTCGTTGTTTAGAATAGATTTACAAAATTACACAGACAAACAGCTACACTCGGCTATTTTGTTTGTTTTAAATTATTAGTTTAGTTTTCAATTCTAAATATCTTAAATAGCTGCTTTCTTATAAATCGTTAGAAAATATAAAAAAAGAAGTTATATATGCTAGAAGCATGCTTAGATTTCACTTTGTTATAGTTTGTTTTATTACTGCTTTTGCATGACCATTACGGGACCTAGGGAGCCCAGGGAATACATTTTCGAGCCAATCATGCCTTAGCCCAATCTGATAGCGGCAATAACTGATATTGACCAGAACCTTAGGATACAGGTCTTCCAAACAACAGCAGACTTCCAGCAGGTCAGGTCTCAGTTAAGAGGGTTAAACATAGAAGACGACCAAGCACATACATTTTGGTCAAGTCAGCCAAACTACAGATTACCCTAGAAAACATCCACATGACTGTAGAAGGGTTTGAAAGAGAACAAAAATTTGGGTGTGATCCTTTGGTTCCACGGCCAGACGCTAGAGACACCCTCGTAGACATAGATACCAGCTTAAGAATCCAGGTTGCAAGAACGCCTGTAAGGTATTCTGAGAAGATTGCACAACTGTTGGTTCTAAACGTAGAGGCTGAGAAAGCATACGATTACTGGATACTAGGGGTTAGAACTTGATCTCGCGTATGACCATAACAGGACCGCAACAACCAAGAGTTTATGGTTGTGATCCACAAATCCCACAGCCTAACGAATCCATAAGAGAATTAGACATAGACACTGGCCTACGCACACTAGTATTTTAGTCTACTCCAATTCCACCTATCATTATCCAACAATTATCCTTGCTGGACACAACAGCTAACGAAGCTAGGGAATTCTGGACTAGGCCAGAAAATCGTCCATAGAGTTGATTATATTCACCATATGACCCTATCAGGAGAAATACACGAAACCATCCCGGGTCATTTCCCACGCATTCCACAACCCATAGATCGAATCACGCCAGAGCTCGATATTGATTGGAGCCTTCGAGCAGTCATCCTGACTGATCGATCTATCACACCGGTCGAGGTTAGAAGGGCCTTCTTTGCCTTAGATTCGCAGATTCCATTAGTGCGTGTCGAAGATATTAGATTTCCTAACTAGTCTATCCGTATACTATCTGTATTCCATCCCCACCGGCTGTCTTGGCACGACCTCGGGAGGTCAGGTACATGGAAGAGTCACTTGTAGATTCCCATGCTCGCTTGTCGCTTTTCCAGCGTACAGTGATTTATAGAAAGTATCCATGTCATCGTCATCTGGATGGAATACAAAGTCCATAAGAAACCTTTCATCTTCTAGCAAGCCGTTAGGAGTAAAATTATTGAAAGGGTAAGCATCTCTTGATCTCTGAACTTTGAAACACGACCTACCATGCACTTGGGTTGATAACAGACCATTGTGAACCATAAGGGCTTGTTATAGATCATAATCTCCACAATTGATTGGTTTAGCATTCATCTCCCATGTAGACAAAGGATTTTCTAAGGTGGAAGCACCATTTTCATTGATAGACAAGGTATCTGGATCCACTCGTGAAGTAGGGGCCTCTTACTAGATAGGAATAACGATCTCCATAGATGGACACTCATAGATTATAGGGAAAAATCTTGACAACGCTCTCCAACAAGAAAAAGGTTGAGGTTCCTCCTATATGGTGAGTGTTTGTCCCTCATATTGTAAATTTAAACACTAATGATACGTTGATGGGATGGCCTGCATGGCGTGAATCCATGGGTGACTGAACAAGATATTGTGAGGGAGTTATAGGTCCAAGATGTGGAACTTTGTATCATGTGTTATGAGACCCACTTATAATGAGACAATGATCATTCCAATTGATTTTCGTTCTTCATTGTCATATGCCTTAATGGTGATGACCTTTTTTCTAGATCAACTTTTGTGCAGCCTAGTTGGCAGACTAGTTTGAGAGTACATATGTTAAGACATGATCCACCATCCACAAGCACTCTCTTAACCTTCTTACATTTGATGATAACCTCAATATGCAATGGTAGGTTATGTGAAGGATCTTCAACTAAGGATTTTGTAGTGTTGAAGGTAATGTGTTTCAAAGGAACAATTTGTTCTACCATGGCTTACTAATGTGTTTGGTCAACATCAATGGATACTCCTAATCCCTAAAAGGTTTTGTAAAGTATATCCTTATGGACACTAGAGATCTTTAGAAGGTCTAAGATGGAAATATTAGCTGTAGTTTTTTCTAGTTGATCTAACACATCATAGTGAATATCTCGAGGAGGAGGGAGAGTAGGTTCAAAATTTATAACAAGGTGAGCCCACAATATTGCTATAGCGCACTCTCTTATCTTAATTCTAATTGTATTGATTTTCTTAATGAGAGGGTCAACACAAGCTATCTAGGCATCGAAATGATCTTTTTTTTACATATAGTTAGCATTCTTATTATGAGATGATTGTCCCTGATCCAAACTTTTCTTTTCATCATGATTTGGAAAAGGCTTTTTGAAGATACCTAATTTTTCATTTGGATATTTTTCAACTGCAACAGAATCTACTTCAATATCATCGTTGTTGACTAGGTCTTGAATATATTGTTTTAATCTTTAACAGTTGTCTGTTTTGTGACCTTTTATGTGGTGGAACTCAAAAAATTCATTCTCCCTAAACCATGATGGTATATATGTAGCATCCCCATAGGGTTGTGTTTCAGGGTCTTTTACCATGTTTACGGCCTCTAACTGTTTTAGTATAGACGATGTGGATTAAGATAGAGTAAAAGTGCGGCATTTATAATCGGTAGGTGGATTACCCTTTGTAAGTTTCAAAGGTGTGTGGTTCTGCATGGATTTCACCCATTTAGAGTCTACTATCCCATCACTAACGACATTTTTTTCTATTAGGAACAAACTTTGTTTTTTCGTTAGATTTAGAATCGTTGAGTTTGCGAGAGAAAGGTTTTAGAGTCCCCCTAGCGATTAATGCCTTTTGAATTTGACTCCCTTTTTCTATTACCTCATCAAACGTGTTACCACAAGGATTTTTCAAGTGGAATGTAATGTCTGGATGCAGGTTGGGAACAAATATGCCTATCAGCTTATTTTTAGGTAGGGAGCAAGGAAAGTGACTAGCTAACCCTCTCCATCTTTGTAAAAATGCAATGAAGTTTTCGTTGTTTGGCATTGCAGATATCTAACATGGTAACTTAGTTTTCTATATTTAAAGAGAAGTGTCATATAAAAATCTCTGCTAGTTATGGACATGTTGATATAGATCCCTTAGGGATATGCACAAACCATTCTAGCGTCGTTGCTCCTAAACTTAGTGGAAACAAGCACATAAGATAATTGTCACTGAATGCCACCTTTTGACATGTCATATAAAAGTCCTTTATATGATCACGAGGGTCACCTTTTCCCTTATATTTATCAAATTTTGGTAAATAAAAATGTCTTGGGAAGGGTACCTGTAGCATGGCTTTGTCAAATGGGTAAGGACATAACTCATCGAACTAATACTTCTTGTTATTGTTATTGGTTTGGCCCTCTTGTAACACTTGAAGGGCGTTCTTCATTGTTGACCACTATTGATTAAAAAGTGGATCTTCCATGGGTGGTGGCATAGGTATATACAAAGGGTTAAGCCTAAGTGTATTCCCACCCTTATTTTTTGCGAGAATCTCTTCATAAGGATCTCTTTGTGCCTCCCGTCGAGGAGTGTTTATTGGGAATTCGTAAAAGGAAGCTTTAGGTCTTTCCTTTGGTATATTTTTTTTCATAAATTTTGGTTGTTCCTTTTGTATATGCAAAGCCAAAATTTCCAATTGATGAGTGAGGGCTTGGACCTATTGTTCTAACATCACCTCTTTAATAGGAATTTCATGACAATCTTCATTAGGTGGAGGTTGTACATGATGAACATGTTCTTCATGGTCTTTGCAACAAATTTTAGTAGGAGGAAAATTATAGTATCCATCACTTTCAAATGGTATCTCCTTGTTATTTTTCCATACTGAAGCAGAGGCATGACCTAGATTTTAAAAAAAATTAAGAGTGCGACGAGGGAGCTCTACTTCTTCTTCTCCACGAACCATGCTGGTGATAAGAGAAGGGTCTACTGTGGAAGGTAATTTGGCTCCTAGTTCCACAACCCACATAAGAACTTCATGTTTTTTATGAAAAATGTAGTCTTCAAAATGGGTGGAATGAAGCTATGCATCCACATGAGGAGACTCCTCCTCTCCACCACTATGGTCAACCATGAGATTATCCTTCAAAAGAGGGTTGTCACCTCCAAATATATTGGCTTCTAACTTTTGTAACCCCATTATCGTCGTAGGAATTACTTAGAATAGAAGGTATAACGTGAAATATTTCCACTAAGGTTTATTAACAAGGGACCCTAGTCAAATTTGTGCAACGTAACGACCCTAAGTTGTTAAAATAAGGTGATTATAGAATAGCCATAAAAGTGATAGGTCAAAAAAAACATACGAACTAAAGAATAATGAAAAATCTACCCTAGCAAGGTAATATATGACACAAGTTTTCCTTAGAATAATAGAATGATGTACAATGCTGAAAATTTGGTTTACACCAAATAGTTTATTCTCTAAGATTCCGTCTAGATAGGTTTGTAACTAAATAGTAACAACACAACATCACCAGTTAGGTCAAGTTTGCAACAAACAAGGCCTAAATGATAAGAGAATGTTGATGTGATCTTCTAACAAGATATAATAAAAATTGTTTTCTAAACACTAACAAATTTCAATTCTCGTAAAATGGACAATAATAATGTGAGCAGTGTAACGACACTATTTGGACACGTGAACTAATATTTCAGGAAAGTAATATTTCTAGTGTCAAAATGATGTTATCATGATGCTAACAATGTATCCTCAACACTCACAAAACTAAAGACAAAGTTAGGATGTAAAAACTACGTCTAAGTATAATAAGAAATTTTTATGCATGCGAACAACGTAACTCTACAATATAGATATTTAGGCCTAATTTCACAATGGCAACAAGACGTAAATATCTCAATTGTATGGCTATAATGTGGGCAACGTAACAACTCAAAAAGAAGACAAGCATGAAATATCCTAACTATGATGATAATAAGTCTCAAATATGGGTTTTTGAGACAAGGGGGCCTATTAGATCGTGATTACATACCATGCACACTTTCAACACTTGCACTCCGACATTACAACCTAGTCGTGCAAGTAGAATACAAAAGTGGTGGACACGCGATATCTAGTGGTATCTGTATATGTTGTTTCCTTTTGTCCAAAAATGGGCAATAAGAAAACAAGGGTCTAGACTAGGTGGTGTTGAAATAAACTTGGTGTTATTTTAGAAGAGTTTCACCTTGTCTTAGGACAAGTGAAAAACTATGACAAACATGACATGAAGTATATTTCGTGATGAAATTTCAAGTGGTTTCAACTTTAAGAGATTCTTTCCCTTGTTTGAAAAACAAGATTTTGAATCTAACAAATTTGTTACTTTATGAGATATCTCAAGTATACTATCTAAGACAAAAACAATGGATCCAACCCAGTAATCTTCCTAGGTGGTTCTCTCTCTAGGTGTCACAAGATATCTAGAGCGAGCTTGATTTACCTAAAAAGTCACACTAACTAATTTGGTATTATCTCAGCTTTACTTTACCACTTTTAGTATAATGAGCACCAAAGTTCATTCAACTATACTTTTAATGGGGTCGCGATATGGATATCTTTGACGCTAATCTCACCAAGGTGTACTAGACAAGTCGGTAGTGTGGAGTACTTTCGTATTTTGTTCACAAGGTTACCTTTTGCATGAACTACTTTAGGGTTCCTATGACCACCCCCATTGTTGTAGCTTAATTCTTATGCCAAAGGGGTTATGTCCTAGTTGAGCGGACGAGTTGTAGCTCTTAACCAAAACCTGTAAATCCAATGTGATGATTGTGGTGTGTTTTTAATCTTATAGACTTAATGCAGTTTTTGTTGTACTCCTTTTGGCAACCTATAATAACACATGCAGTTAGAAAAATTGTTTACGTCCTCCTTTCTTTGACTAGTGTTAAGTCCTTCACAAAATGGTTAGTAGATTCAAAATAGATTCACAATATCATAAGAAAATAACCATGAAAAATTCTTGTAAATCAACTGACTACCATCAAATTTTTCAAAAAACAAGGTTTATTCCCAATTCATCTAAGTGGTTTTTAATGAAAAGACTAAATTGGCTTTTGATTCCCAAGATCACACTAGGTGTAAGGGAAGAGCATACAAAAATTCTATCCTTGGTTATTTTTCAAGTGAAAAAACATTTAAACTAAAAGATGATTAACAAAGTTTCCTACTTACTCTAATGATAGAAAAATAAGTTTTAAGAGTGCTTTTGATTCTCTAGATCACACGAAGTGCAAGATAAGATCATACACATCCTAACCCAAACTCATACAAAACATGGAAACAAGATTAATTCCTTCAAACCCTAAGTGATTTTATAAGAAAACTTACTCTAAATCTATGAAATTGACAAAAATGGCATCTAAAAACCTCTGAAAAGTAACAAAAATCTTAAAATCTAAAAAATGGAAACTTTGAGTTTGCAAGTTTATATAGACACACATGTGCACCCTTGTCATCATTTGCATGCATGCTTCAATGCTTGTGTGCCTCTGTCAACTCTTGTGTTTCCCATTGTAAAAATGACTGACAGCTGAAAAAATGAGCTAACATGTGTGCTTCCAGAGAAGTAGGTGTGTGCATGTTTCAATGCCTGTGCTCCCTTGTCGATATGTGCACTTCCAAAGAAGCGAGTGCACACCTATTTCAATGCCTACACTCCCCTGTCGACATATGTCCTCCCCTTTGTAAAAATGACTGAAATTTGAAAAAGATGAGCTAACGTATGTACTTCTAGAGAAGCGAGTGCATGCCTATTTCAATGCTTGTGCTCCCTTGTCAACGTGTGCGTTCCTACTTCAACACTTGCACTCCTAGTTCAACTCATGTGCGCCCCTTCACTAGAAGTGGCCAAAATTCAAGTTTTTACAAGAATCTATTCAAAAATGTCAAATCTTTGGTTTTTTTTGGCAATTTTGACAGGGCTTCACCTCCTTGAATCCTGTAAGGAACATAAAAACACAACTTCTACCACTAATCTAGTTGAAATAACTACCTAGCTTGAAAAAATGATCTAAAACTTTGAAAACTACTCTGAAACTTTGAAATTAATCTAAAAAGCTTGAGAAACTAATCTGAAAAGTTTTAAAAGTACTCTAGAAATATTATACTTTAAAATAGAAAACTTGAAATTAATCTATGAAAATTGAAACTAATCTATAAAATTGAAATGAAAAACTTTGAAACTAAGTTAAAAAGCTTTAAAAAGTGAATGTAATGGGGTATTCTCCCACCAGGCGTGCCAAATGAAAGCACCCTAAACTATACAAAGAAAATAGCATGACTAAATAAGGAAATATAACACCATTTCTATCCATCTAGCCAAGGTTCTATGTCTAAGAATATAACATTAAGATAGAAGCTTAAAATAATGCTTAACTAGTATGAAAATAATACAAAATCTAACTAAACATGCCTACTAATATGCTTGAATTACCTAACATGGGCCTAAATAGACCTAAGAGGGAAATCAAATGGTTATGGTTGCTACTCTAAACAAGGTGAAATGGCCTCTCCCAATGACTACTTGGTCATTTTGGATATCCATCTACTAACCCCAATGAAGGCTTTAAGCAAGGATTGAACTTGGCTATATATCATATTTAATATATGAGATGCAAATCAAAGAATGGTGTAAAGTATAAAGGAATGAGGTGCGCCCTTTTTTATATTTTTAATTTTGGGAGAAACTTGTATTTTGGTGCATGTGGGACTAAAATCCCCAAATTAGATAAGGATTACTGATCATGATTAGGCCTTGTTAATCACAATTAGTGAATTACTAAGTGATTAAGAGGTGTGAGACCTTAATCAACTGCTTACGGTCAACTAGGAGGCTAGGATAAGCTTTTGAAGCTTGCTGAGATGTTTTGGAGGGGAATGGGATGATTTTGAGTGGTTGGAAGAGGGGTTTCAGTCAATACTAGGGTATATTGACAAAAACAAGGGAAAAAATACGCTTAATTAGCTAATAAACGTTAATTGTCTGTTTTGAAGAAGATTTTAACTTATAATTCACCATAAAGTGTCATCCTGAATGCAAAAGGGGTTACATAATAAAAAAATATATGTTAATTGGCTAAAGTGGTATGAAACATTAGTTAATTAGCAAAGAGCACTAATTATAACGGAATTGGCAAGAATGAGAGTGATTTCCATGTGTTTTGGCAATAAGATTGCAAAAGTAGAATTCAAGTGTCTACACTAAGAATCCATATAGCATAGGAAATGAATTGCAACATGTAATTATTATAAGATAACAATATTAAATACAACCAAGATAGGTAGATGTTGTGTGAATGTGATAGTGTGCTGTGATATGTAAGATGTGTAGATGAGAGAGTTCACGTTTCCCCCCAGCAGATGTGTATGACACGAGGTTCATTTTAGGAATTGTGCTCTCAATAGTCACATATGAACCATAAAACAAGAGTGTGTCATCGGGTAGTGAGGTAGAATATGTATTAGTAAAATTGTGTTGTATAGATAGGAAGAAGTAATGGTATAAAAAGCAAGTGAGGAGGGGGGAGTCTGATGCCCCCCAAGTGTGTATTTCAGGAGCTACTAGAAAATAGATGTGATCATTGTGAGAAAGAATAATTAGAGTATTTATAGTGAAAAAAAAAATGTATACCATATATATAAATATAGACACCAAATTTGGGTCACACTCCCCTTGGTCCCCTTCAATTAATTAACATAACACATTTAACTAATCATGACACCTTCATCCCATATTAATATGCATCCTCACATTATTAATTAATTTAATTATTTTAATTAAGTTAATTTCATCCTCACACCTCCACCTCATCATTACACCTCACCCTAAACCCATTCTAGGGGCATTTAACTCAGAGTGACCAAGTCATCACTCTCAGCACTGAGTCATCACTCCCAATGCTGAGTCGCCATTTGACCTAACTGACTAATAATTCTTCCTAAACCTAACTAGACTTCTTCTAATATATTCAACGCCTTCTCTCACATAAAATCTACTTCCCTAAGTGGACCCAACAAGGAAAACACACCAAATCTGGGAAGATCTACCTATTTTTGGTAAATAAAACTAGTTCACCCTAACCGACGCCAGTTTATCCTCGACCAACGTCAATCACCTAAACCTCCACTGGTTCCTTTATATAGAATTTTACAACCCTTTACATGAGTTGTTCATTCAGTTATTGGATCCTTATTTCATTAAAATGTGAATTTTCAAGCCATCCCACATCCATACGACGAACACACACAACCAGAGTGCAAGACATGCATCTAGTTCTCCTTCTAGAGCGTTAGAATACTCATAGGAGAACACAATTTGTACTGCTGTGGCACTGGACCCAAACATCTCTTCTTTGATCAACCACCAACCACTTCCACTCACATTATCTACACCATACCTAATAAGTATTGTGATTTTATCATTTTTGCTTATTCAAGTATAGATCTTTTGTTTCTTTCTGAATTTCATTCTTTCCATTACCCATAGATCACCTTCTTCCCACCAACCCACTATTCAACTATCCCAAGCCTTTACACCCTTTCCAACCTCCTTTTCAGCATACATGAGTCTTCTTAACAATATTATAGCCTTATCAACACCCCTTTCACTCTTTGTGTAATCACAGGGAGGTTCAAACTCCCATTTTAACATTTGAACCAAATTGCCCCTACCGACATTGGTTAGCTAACTGGCGTTGGTCCATCTCTTATACCGGAATTAGTTGACCAACTGATACCAGTCTCTGAGATTGGAAATTTATCCTATAACATTGAGCTAACAACTTCCCCAAAATAGCTCAAAACATGGCCTAATTTCACCCAGACATCACCTATAGCTTATGCTAACCTACAGACCCAAACCAGCCCATTAATCACCCAAATTTAATTCTAACCATTGGATGTTAAGTTAATTTACTAGTTGTATGTTAATAGGAGATACCTCAATCTTATCAACTACAATAGGAACTATTATTTCTTACATTAAATTATATTAAACATAGGATTGACAACCATTCGAGGAAGCATCACGCTTCCCAAATCTAGCCTTGATAGGAATTTCTATAAATCTTGCTATTTAATATTATTTGGTGGTCTTGTTGTGTTTCTTATATAGGTCATTCCTCCTAGCCAAAGGGAAGCTCACACAATCAGCTTGGATCAAAATTCTACAATGCGCGCATTCTACTTTCCACCTTCGCCTCACAGGTATTCATCCTTAACAATTTGACCTTCTATCGGTGTCATCCTAGAAATTGTAAAACTTATTGGTGAAACATTTTTGGCACACCTGGTGGGACCCATCTAGGGTTCATTGGATTGTTCATTCCTAGGGAAAATCTTGTGTGTCGATTTTCATTTGAAACAAGTTCACATTAAGCTTCTTCTCTGGAAATATTATTTTCTTCTGATTGTCTCAGTGACACTTGTTTTTTGGGATTAAAATGAACTCTTCTTTATTTTCTTGTATTGCACTTAGTGAAAGTCATACCCTTAACCTCTTCATAATTTTTTCTCATCAAATATAATTTGTAGATTTGGATTTTAAAACTTGTGCACTTACATTTTTGATTTTGTTGCATTATAGCCCATTTAAATTATGGGCAACCTATATGCTAGAATTCATGCCCAACTGATGGTTAACAAATTGAACTGTAGCTCACATTTTGCACGCTCTCTATACTAAATCACTAGAAAAAAACTACATAGTTCTTGAACAATATCTTTCCTAGAAGAAGTTATCAACGATCAAAGGATTAACAGTTGGATCCATCAAGTTTCTTTGTCCAGTTATCATCTCAGAGAGGGATCTCCTAAGCTAAAACTTACCTGAAACCAGCCATAGTTGTCGGCTTTTTATAAGGCACCTTTGTTAACCAAAAATTCTATCTTTTTTACAATCAATCCTAAATTGCATAAGCCACAACATAAAATCTATAGCTTAGGATTTTGTGTTTGTTAGCTTTTTTTTCTACTTACGTTTTGAGGTGTGAGTTGTGTTTCTTCATTATTTTTATCCTTTTATGCCCACATCACGACTGGTGCATTCCAATTTTATTTTGGGTTTATTAGGACTCCTCATAGCCATACTTATTCTCTAGGTTGGCTCTTTTATTTGATCTAAATCACCAAAGCTTCATTTTTCCTTCTCTTCCCAAATTTCACAATAACCAATATTGGTCCAACAACCTCCATCGGTTACATCATCTCACTGGAATCGGTTAACTGACCGATGTTGGTTTTATGCATTTTTGGTTATTTTTACTAAAATAGTATTCTCCACCTTTCTGTTCTTTTCATGTATTGCTCTGTCATTCTATCACACTTTTGGGTCTCTGATATCATCTTCAGAGTCTAGGTTGACCCATTATTCACCTTTCATTTCCATATCTTTGAATCTATTATTTTTCACAGTAACTGATAGTGGTCTGAGCCGACTGGAATTGGTTACACTCTACTGGCAGCGATTACCCCAACTGACGTCGTTCTCTGTAATTTGATTTTTCAATCATAACAATGATCGAATCACTCATTTTCGACTGGTTTTTCCCCATTAGTTCTGTGTTTCTGCATCATTAGCGAAACTCATAATACATGTTCTATCATCAGTCACATGCTTTTGACCCATAAACAATCTAACTCTCTCTTTCTACATGATATCCACCAGCCACTCCCACCTAGCCCATCACCCCCTTCAATCTCATCACCTATGGACCCCAATTAGGCTCTTTCCATGCCTACTGGTGATGAGGAGTTCGCAAGAATCCTTGATCACAACCTCATCACTGTGTAGTACTATCTCACTCTGTAACGAACCGTTACACCAAAACCTCGAGGCGTTAGTGAAATCCACACATGAGGATCATAAGATCCCACCACGCTTCCATAAATCTCGACTCGGGTTGGGTTTGCACCCGCACTCCCATACGTATGAGCCCCGCTTCACCAACGTTTAGGCACCCCACAGGCCCCGGCTACATGACGTAACCAACCGAGTGGGATTCAAACACAGGTGGTTGCTCTGATACCAAATGTAACGAACCGTTACACCAAAACCTTGAGGTGTTAGTGAAATCCACACATGAGGATCATAAAACGCTCATTCATCTACCCATGATTCATCATTGTATATGGCATGCATGTGTCCATTCCTCCTACCCTCACACCCACTTATGCATCATCTACTACTAGCTTGGCCTTACCCTCTTGCACCTTACCGCCTGTGGTTTCCTAGCTTGATCCTACATCATCGATATCTACTACACCTATGGCATCTGTCATGCATTTGACATTTCCCACTCCTATGATGTCAACCATTCCTTTATCAACCACCTTGAGTGCAAGTCTATCTGCACCCACCATCTCTCATATACATATTGCATCTCAGCCACCAATGGTGACAGTAACCCATACTCCTTTCCAAAAAAATTCCTCTCCATCCCGCATTCTCTTCCTCTGATTTCTACAAGATTCTTTACGTCCACTCCACCTACCTACACTTATCACTAATAGCCCCCTATTTCATCTACCGCTTATTTAGGATACTTGTCATCTACATCTATTCTGGCCTACATTCCTTCCTCACAATTTTCGTACTCAGAGCCACCACATACTAGGATGGCTCCCACATCATACCTGCCTCATCTACCCCCTTATACTGCAAGGGGTGCCTAGTCATCACAACCTACCAATGATCTTATCAAAATGATGATGGACAAGATGCAACCATTGGAAGCATTTGTCTCTTGCTCATGTAACTCTCTAACATATGACATGATTTGCAATGATCCCATTCACCCATCCATTCTGATTCATACATACCCTCCCCATTGGGAAATACCTAAATTTAACTGATTCAACAACAAAGAAGATCCTCAATAGCACTTACGGTCTTTTAAAGACGTGTGTTATTTTATCACTCATAATGACACTTTGCTCTTGCAGACATTCCCAATGTCCTTGGTAGGGTCAGCTTTAGATTGGTATAGTTCTCTACCCAAGCATTCCATCTTTTCATTCAATCAGGTAGCTCAGGATTTTCTAGACCACTTTTCTATCAACATTATCAAGAAGGTCACCATGACTGACTTGTAGGTGACACACTAATATGAAGATGAATATATCACAGATTTCATCACTATTTGGCGGAGCCTGATCAACCATATCACATTCCAACTACCTAAAATTGAGTTAATAGATTTGTTCAACCAAAGCTTGTGCTAGACACATCTCCCCAAATCTCCAAGTTCAAACCTTATGAACATGTTTGATGAGGTGTTCACCATGGTCCCAGAAACTTGAAATTCATGCCATTAAAGAGAAAAAGATATAATTACCTAACAAGAACATTGTGCATTCAAATCAAATGATACCTCTTCTTCTTCCAAAACATAAACTAATTATTCTAAAGTAAAAGGATGTGCTAATGTAGTATTTTTGAAAGCCATGGCCCATCTCATCCATCCAACCAATCAAAGCCTTCTTCCAATATTTCTCCTTTTCAAGCTTTTCATCTCAAACAGGAACAATGAAAATATACCCCCATAAGATAACCCTACTATTTATTTTTAGAAAAACTTCTAAAAGTTGGAGCAGTCACTCTTCCACCCATCAAACCACTCTTTCTCATCTTCCACCTACTCAAAGGATGTGCTGAAAATACGACATTTTGTGGTCATGTGACATTCTTCACCCTTATAATAGTCAATCATGCAACGCATTTAGGGTCTTATGTTCATACACCAATCTTTGATATGATAGATTCATAATGGTTCTTACCAATTAGGTGGATTTTTATCTCTTCTTATTGTTCACCTCTTTTCTTACTTATTTATCCTCCTTCACAAGACAAGAAATTCGACACCTACATTCTGGGAATTATTTTTCCACCAAAATCACCCACACCTATTCAACATAGACTCCCCCATGCCTATTCAACCTATGCTCAACCATGCCTAAATGACCTATACTCAGTCATGCCTAAAACCTACCGACCCATTCATCTCCCTTATCATATTCTTCCCTAGCTTATGGGAGAACTACATCGGCCTGAGGCCCCTTTTTGTCAGAGCTATGTAGGCAACACTCTGAGGGCATGGGTCCCTTGGAGGTTAGCTCAACCAATTTTACCCCTAACCAATTTTCCCCCTTTGCATTCACATTCTACCCTAGTTAGTTTCCATTCACACAAAAACTTGGAAATTAATATCGTAAAAACATACATACCTACCATTTCATCACCACAACCATATTCTACTTAAATCATTTCATATTTTCATGATATTAATTACTTGGAAATTTCACCACAACATACATACAATACATTATTTCCATAAGATCAGTAACTTGGAAATTGCCTAGATTATGCCATGCCTATACCTGACCAAACCATACCTATGCCTAACCAAACCATGCCTATACCTAACTCCACCATGCCTATACATGACCAAACCATGCCTATAACTAACCAAACCAGACATATACCTGACTTCATCATGCCTAACTGACCTAGTTCCCATGGTACACATTAACAATGAAAATTAAAAAGAGATTACATCATCCATCTAATAATAATCATCAACTATATAAAGAGGAATGTATGTGTATCAATACATATGTACACAGGGATACAAGTGTCTCAAAAACTCTCATATACAATCTCACAAAATCTTTGGTACGTAGACCAGTATATATATCAAAATCAAAATCATAATACAATCTCATCAATACCTCATCCCCACCTAAGGCCCTCCCCTCCACTCACACCTATCTCCTCCTCTCTCCATATCAAACACCCTGTCCGCATCTATCCACCCTCTACTATTCCCTGTCTGACCTCTGTCTCCTCCCCCTAGCCCTCTATTAGGCTTGGTCTCCGAGAACTAGTAGCCTCACCCTGACCCTATCTCTGAGACCAACGACCTCCTGTGCTACTTGAGTTGTGAGTCCTAGATCTGGTCCTCTCATTAGCTACCTGTTGGGCCCTATACTCTGCATATGAGGGAACATCAATACCTGCAGTAGGTAGATGGTCCTGGTAATAGTGGGCCTTGTTCAGGGCATCCCTGAACCTTGCCATAGATATGATCTGGGTGGTGCCATCATCCTAACTTCCACCTGTCAACTATGCCCTACTAATAGAGGACCTTGTCTCGGTGCTTGTGCAGGTACCTGTGTAGCTACATGGACCTGTAAGGCCATAACATGTGCATGTTCGACTGACAACTGTCCCTGTAAACGAGTAACCTACGCCTGTAGCACTGTTACCTGTGCACCATCCCTTTCCTATACCTGTACCTATGTCTATGTTTGGGCAGTAGTTAGTTGACTTTGTAATGTAGTCACCTACCCTGTCAAAGTAACTACATGTTCCTATTCCATTGTCAATTAAACTCCCAACACGATGCACTAATCTTCCATCACCCATTCCATCATTGTTACCTAGTCTTCCTCTATTACCTGCCTATGTTTACCTATATGTACCCTCACCCACTTGCTTCTCTCTCTCATCCCTCTTTTTTTCCCTTATTCATTACCTATCTACCCTTCAATTTCATTTTTACCCCATTTTGGCCTTCTCAACTTAACCTATTCAGACGAAGTCACTTTTCACAGTGACCAACGTCAGTTACCTTGAATCGACGTCGGTTGACTATTTTCCAACCGATACATGCATGACAGATCGACGTTGGCTGTGACCTGACCAACGCCGGTCTTTGGTTTGGCTCTAAAGCCAAACCCCCACTCCCCCAATTTTCTAAAAATTTCAAAAATAATCCTAAAATCTACCCAAAAACCACCCAACCCCACCCATTTCGATTTTATACCCTAATTAATCTACATTATACCCACCCCATACCCAAATTATTCCATTTTTAACTACGTTTGAATTTTTCATCCCCCCTATTTTATTTCATTTTTTCTTACAAATTCAATCAAAAACAAAGAGAAATGATTGAATCCTACCTCTACATGCTGACATCACCTTGTTGGAATCTCCGGTCTCTGAGTCGGTGGTCCTCCCAAACCTCCTCCCACTACCACCATGACTAAATCAAACCCCTGGTTCTCCACCAATTGAATCGTGCCAAATGATCTCGTAGTCCCACCTCTCTAACCACTCACCTCTCTCCAAATCATCCTAGAATCTAGCCCAATCACGGTCACTCTCGTTAATGGTATGAAAATGCCTCTCTACTTGTCATTTTCACAAATGAATCCGTAATTCACAGATTTTATCTTTTTATCCCAAATCCAACGTGATCAATTTTGGTTTCCCTGAGCCGACATCGGTCATGTGCCCTAGTGCACCACACTCGGTTTATTTTGACTGACATCAATTAGCCATGACCGCGGTCAGATAGCCTTTTTCACCTCATTTCACCATATAACACCAACTCTGCCTTCCCAAAACCTTTTTTTTTCCTAACCCAAAGTTACACCTAACCTTGCACCTCACCCTCATGACCTTAATACCTATCACCCAGCCTCAAAATACATTGGGGCATGTTTTTTACCCCTACCAAGGCCTTACCTACGGCCTTACCAAAATCACCCAACCCAACCTCACTCATGGTGACACTCGAATTCGTGTACTCGTTATACCTTGCGATGTGATACTCGTGTGCTTTAACCTAATGACCTTACCTTGCCTAATGTCATATTATTTATCCCGACCATACCTTTGGTGCCCTGGAACAAAAAATATTACATGTTCCTACACCTAGCCTAGTGGTGTTTCAAGACCATATCCTATATTTTGGATACCTAAACCACTTCTACCTTGTTTGGATAAACCTAACGACCTTTTGACGATGTAGAGTTTGCAAGCTCTTCAACCTAGTACCTTATTGTAATCTATATGTGTGCGTGCATTAGACTGCCACTACTTATTACTCGACCGGAAACACCCTTATCTACAACCAACCCACCCTCATTTTCATCACTTACCCATTTATCAAACCACTCACCGACTTCATTTCACACCTCATCAATTCTGGGTTTGAGGGGGATCACCTCTAACCACACTTGGGGAAATCTAACACTCACTCATACATGGAGCACCAAATTCTTATTTTTTTCAGTGTTGCTTATCAATATAAGCTACACAATAAAATGGGGAAAATGTACACACCAAATTTGGCTCACACTCCCCTTGTTCCCCTTCAATTAATTAACATAACACATTTAACTAATCATGACCCCTTCATCCCATATTAATATTCATCCTCACATTATTAATTAATTTAATTATTTTAATTAAGTTAATTTCAACCTCACACCTCCACCTCATCATTACACCTCACCGTGAACCCATTCCAGGGGAATTTAACTGACAGTGACCAAGTCATCACTCCTGGTGTTGAGTCACCATTTGACCTAACTAACTAAGAATTCTTCCTAAACCTAACTAGACTTCTTCTAAGATCTTCACACCTTCTCTCACATGAAATATACTTCCCTAAGTGGACGTAACAAGGAAAACACGCTAAAGTTGGGAAGATCTGCCTATTTTTGGTAAATAAGACTATTTCACCCTAACCGATGTTAGTTTATCATCGGCTGATGTTGGTCACCTAAACCATCATCGGTTCTTTTATATAGAATTTTCCAACCCTTTACCCAGGTTTGTCATTCAGTTATTAGAGCCTTATTACATTAAAGCATGAATTTTCAAGCCCTCCTTCATCCAGGCGATGAACACACAACTACAGTGCAAGACAAGTAGCCAGTTCTCCTTCAAGAGAGTTGGAATACTCACGAGAGCACACAAGTTGTACTGCCTTGGAACTGGACCCAGGCATCTCTTCTTTGATCAACCACCAACCACTTCCACTCACAAGATCTACACCATACCCAGTAAGTATTCTGATTTTATCATTTGTGCTTATTCAAGTATAGATCTTTTATTTCTTTCTATATTTCATTCTTTCCATTACCCGTATATCACCTTCTTCTCACCAACCTACTAATCAACCATCCCAAGCCTTTACACCCTTTCCAACCTCCTTTTCAACATACTTTAGTCTTCTTAACAATAATATAACCTTATCAACACCCCTTTCACTCTTTGTGTAATCACAGGGAGGTTCAAACTCCCATTTTAACATTTGAACTAAATTGCCCCTACTGACACTGGTTAGCCAACCAACATTGGTCTATCTCCTATACTGGCATTAGTCGACCAACCAATACCGGTCTTTGAGACTGGAATTTTTTCCTATAATAGTGAGTTAACAACTTTCCCAAAACAACTCAAAACCTGGCCTAATTTCACCCAAACCTCACATATAGCTTTTGTTACACCTATAGACCTAAACTAGCCCATTAATCACCTGGATTTAATTGTAGTCATTTCATATTAAGTTAAATTCACTTGTTGTATGTTAATAGGAGATACCTAAATCTTATCAAATACAATAAGAAATGTTATTTCTTACATTAAATTGTATTAAGCAGAGGATTAAAAACCATTCGAGGAAGCATCACACTTCCTGGATCTAGCCTTGTTAGGAAGTCCTCTGACTCTTGTTATTTAATAATATTTGGTGGTCTTGTTGTGTTTCTTATACAAGTTGTTCCTCCTAGCCAAAGGGAAGCTCACACAATCATCTTGGATCAAAAGTCTACAATGTGTGCATTCTACCTTCCACCTTCGCCTCACAAGTATTCCTCCTTAACCATTTTACCTTCTATCTGTTTCATCCTAGAAAGTGTAAAATTTATTGGTGAAACAATAAAGTAGTATGTGTATCATGAATAGAAGGACACATAAGTAAGCATGAGGAGAAAATTGTGTGTGGTGTGGAATATGAGCAAAAAGGTAAGCCATAAACATAAATAGATGTAGTAAGGCATGCTCATAGTGTAGATAAGAGAAAGTGTTGCTAGAAAGATTGACTTAAAGTGCAAGGAAAAAGTAAGGTATAGGTGTGTATGTGAGTATTATGGATAGACAACTACGGATTAGAACGTGTGACTATGAAGATCGATTTGATGATGCGAGAGAGACCATGCCATGGTGGAGGATATTAAAATGTGTCCCTGTAGTGCCCACATTTTTATAGCCTCAGTTATTTGTTGTTCTCTTTACTCATAGACATGTTTCGGCAGGGATTTGATATATTTTGGACATTATATTAGGATATTTGACCTTCTTAGACATGTATGGAGATTTACGCGTATAGCACCAATTTATCTTGATTACTATGTTGACACCTTATCTTATGATGTCATGGATACTAACTGATATGATGTTGTTTGGACCATATTTATATTTGATGGATACTCAGTTTAGTTGCATGTTTGGATTTTATGGATGTATGTCACTTTATCGTTATGTCTAACTCATGGTGAATTGTGTATAATTATGCATGTTGTCATATCTTCGATTCCAGAATGATGATATGTTAGCACAGAATTCACTTATTGCTTATTGAGTAGTTGATTCACATTTTATCGGACATGTGCATTTAATGTGTGCAATGAGTGTGTAGGTGACAGGTCACAGGAGAACATGAGATTCAGGCCAGCTACACAATTTTGTACAAGCAACCCATGGGGCTAAGTCCTAACCGTGTTTATTGTATGAGGCCTTAGTATTAGATTTCATTATTTTGGGCACCATGAGTGACTCTCATTCGTAATGTAGTATGTCATGTAAAATTAATCTTGGTTAGGATGTTTATTTTGTTGAGTAAATTTGGTTTGGGGACTTAATGGCCCCCACTTACATTAAGTTTTGTGTTTGGGTAATTATGTATTAATTAGAGGGTATTAGGGTCACATGTGAACCCTTGGGTGGGCCCCACATCCTCTACACTTGTGCCCAAATGTGTCAAACCCGACATTTGGCTATTTTAGGCATTTTAAGTGACCCCTTTTAAGTTTGGGAGTTCACGTAGCATGAAAATAGGCCATTGGACCCTACCTAATAGGTAGGGGGGGTAATTCCAAGGTATAGAGGGAGTTTTCTTCCCATTTTTCCTCCCTTTGGTCACATCCATGTAAGGTGGAATGGTATGTGTGTTTTGTAAAAAGTTGCACAAGCTTGTTTTATTTTCATTTTGGGCATTTTGGGGAGGGAGTGTTAAAATTTAGTTTATCTCTTTCTTCTTTTTAGTTTTGGGAATCTTTGACCTTGAGGGAAGAGAGGGGTGACACATGTCACCCCCTCATTTGTGAGGATTTTTTTTTGCTTCTCTTCAAATTATCCCTCATGGGGAAAGAAGATGACTTTTTTTTGGAGCTTTTGCTTAGAGGCTTGTGGATTTTGGAGCTAGAACTTGCTTGGATAAAGAAGTGGAAAAGTTAGAGTATTGGAGAGATTTTGGAGGTAGGCTCCTTGAGCTAATTTTATGGTTTATATTATGTTAGATCTTAGTTTAGTTTTGTTTAAAACTGTGTGTTGTTTTTGGGTGTGGTTATTTGTTGTTATGCTTGTTGTTTTATTTTTCTCCATCCATCATATGGCATGATGGATTTTTTGAGTTTGTGGGGGAAGAGAGAGGGATTTTTCCCTCTCAATCCTCATGGCTTGATGGGCAAGCCATGTAGGATTTTTGTTACTCCCCTCAAATGGTTTGAGGTGGGGAAGGTGGTTCATATGGTTTGAACCCCCTTCCCCATTCTTGGAGAGGAAACCCTTTGGGTTTGAAAATCCTCCCAAGAAGGATTTTGGTGAATGGATGGAGAAATAAGGAGGGTTTGATGACTTTGGAGGAATAAGGAGGTTGTGGAGATCATTGTTTATGTGCAACCAATGTTGGATACACTTTCCCACATCTAATTTCTCCCCACACCCCTCCACGTTGTTTCCTTCACCCCTCCCTCCGTAGGTATTATACCCCCAAATCACCACTATTCGTGGCTGCATCAAAATTTGTAGGATTTTCATTCAACTTTCTATTTAATTTTCAGGTTTTCCTCTTTATAATACTTTGTATCATTCTAGATATATATATATATATATATATATATATATATATATATATATATATATATATATATATATATATATATATATATATATATATATATATATATATATCAGGATCAGGTAGTTTTGCCTTATCAAACACCAAAAAATTTGTGGGTATTTCATATACCTAACAACCTAAAAATTCATGAGTAAGAAAATATAATTACAAAAATAAATAAATCAATAAGGAGACAATGATGAGACTTCTTCTCAAAAGAAGACTCCGTGAATTCAAACCCCCATGGATCCTATTCTTCCTTGAGCCCCCCCTAAACCTGTGCATGTAAATAACAACACAAAGCAAATGAGGAGGGGAATAGAAAAGAAGAGAAAGCATAGAGAAGTTTAGGGCAACTTTAGGGTAAATTCGAAATCAATGGTCAAGATTAGATTTGATCCAAGGGCCCAAAGTCAACCTACATACTTAAAGTCATGGGCACCTTATGGGTATGAGAGGTAAATTATAGAGGGGTGTGGGTAAATTAATAAATAAAAGGGGAAAACTAATTAAGTTATAAAGGGGTGTGGAATCTTATTTGTAACCCTAGTAAACTTAATGGAAATAAGTAATTAAATTACCTTGGGTTAATGATTTATTTAATTATGAGTAAATATATAAATTAACTTAAAATAATATTTAAGGGAAACGGTTAGGCAAATGTATTATTATTAATTAGACTCTCTTCAAAAAAAGTTATTACCCATTTTCTTTAGTGGCTTTCGAAGTGTTTTTCCAGTGTCCCAGGAAGGGTATTACAGTCTCAGTCATCGACATATGCATTATCTAGATCAAAAGGTGGAATTATAAGTCTAATTTTAGGAGGTTGGTGAGGGATCTCAACTTGTGGTGAGGGAATTGGTTATTCTTCCTGTGATGGTTTGACCTTAGATGGGGCTTGTGGTGACTCTTGCATTACTAGAGAAGGAACATGGGTGACTATCGTGTGATGCTCGCTAGACATAGAAGGATCAAATTTGGGAATCCATTGGGGTTTGGTGATTGAAGATGAGCATGTATCTAAATGTTGTGTAACAAATGGAATAAAGCCTTGATGATCAAGTTTCCAAATTCTTCATTCTAAAGCATAGTAATCATTGTCATGATGTCCACTAATTCTATGATAATTGCAAAATGGGTGACCTTTTTATTTTGTAAGCTGATAAAGAGGGTAGTAATTAGTAGGTGACAAAGTGATGAACTGGTGATTGAGAAGCTTAGAGATAATATAGTATTGCCTAGTATTTCAATCAAACTTGAGAGGTTCTTGTTTGTGGTAAAACCTTGAATTTTCTTGTATGACAACATGTAGTAGACATGGGATCGGGATGAGGTGTATAAGAAGAACTATCCTAAGCATGAGAAGCATCCTTGAGATGTTGGATTTCAATTGTGAGGGATGTAACCATGGTTTCCATAACTTGAAATTTATCTTGAAAAAAGGTGTAAAGCTTAAATTGACTCGAAAATGAACTGATTAGTTGTGTTATCATGACTAATAAGGGGGTCAGAGGTACGATTGAAAATTGCACTTACCTGCAAAGGTGGTGTATCACACGGGAGATACATTATATGTATGGATTTTTTGAGAACATCTTTGCAAATTGGGTGCTTTTGAAGTAATTTATACAATGAGATTTGAGGAACTTTAACGACCATTATATGAAAGAAAAGGTAATTTGTGAAATAAGAGCCCTAGAAAGTGATCTAGAGGATAGGACCAAGGATGAAACCCTAGGAATAACTATGCAAATCATATTTATAATGAACAATACAGGGAAATATGAACCCTGATGCAACTAGGGTTTGGGGTTAAGGAAAGACAAATCCAATAGAATAGGCAAAATAAGGATCTGAGTGGTTGATCACAATTTGGGGTTCACCAAATGGTTTAATCTAATTTGTAATAAATCTTATTTCAGAGTAACTTACTATAATAAACAATAATCAGGTAATTAAGTACAGTAATGTGCAAGCACTAAGCATTCAACAATGTAAAAGCCTAAGCAAATGAGAGAGCAATGATGACTTAGCTGATTTTGTGCAACCTGGAAATGATCGGAACTGTCTGAGTGTTAGATCTGGCTGGGAATAGTTTCAATTGGATCTTGAGCGTTTGGAAACCCAAGAATGTACAAGATAGAAGTGCATGTAGGAGGACAAGAGCACCCCAGACGCTAATGATTGATCTGGGTTCTTGTCTCTCTTAAAATGATCAAAACCTGGTTTTTTCTGGGTTGGAATATCTTCATTTTTGTTCGCCCTTTGTTGTTTTAGTTTCATTGTTAGGGTTCTGATCACACTTGTAACCTAAAGAACAAATAACAACCTACACATGCCTACAAACCACATCAAATATGATAAAAGAAAGATGTAGAATGTGGAGTCAGACTAACCCGACGATCACCTGAAGAGTGAACTTACATTGACCATTGCACTACATCTCAGACTCCAAGTAGTTATTTATGTGTATATCATTTTCCTGTGCCCTCGGTTGTGCTTATGTAAGTTGCACAATGATAGCGAGCTATATTTATATTTTCCCAATTATGTAAAATGTGTGTGATGGAATAAATTAGTTAAACCCATCACTTTGATGCTAAGGAAAGATGCAATTTTCAAGTGGACCGGGGAAGAAAAAGAAAGCTTCAACAAGATCAAAGCCACAATGGCTCAAGTGTCAGCACTCATCATTCCAAATTTCACAAAGGATTTTATCCTTTATGCTTATGGCACAGATCTTAGTATTGCAGCAGTCCTTACTCAAAAAAACAATAAAGGTTTGGAGAATCCCGTGGCTTTCTTTAGGTAAACATTAAAATACTTTGAACTCATATACAATCATTTAGAAAAATATCTTTTCTCCATCTTGTAGGTTCTAAAGAAATTCAATCCTATGATAGGCGACAACCACGTCAAATTTCTAATATAACACCCTAGTGTGATAGATTTCATTATGCGGTGGAAATAAGTGAAAAGAGAGCTAGATGGGTAACCAAGATCATAGAGTTTGATGTTACCATCAAGGCCACAAAGTTGGTTAGAGATAGGGCCTTATGTGAGAATATTTCTTTAAACGATCAAAACATTAATGAAGAAGCAGGAACAAATAGTTGATGATCCGTAGGACAAAAAAGCTCAACAAATCCACATAATTTAGATGAACAACATGAATACATTTCTAGAAACTGGCAGTAATCCTCCTAGTTTCAGTAAAGCAAAGAGAATACACCTTATGTTACAATCAATTCCTTATGTTTTAATTGATAGCATTCTTTTCAAAAGGAATATTGATGGTGTCCTGCTAAGGTGCATTGAGGAAGAGAAAATAGATAAAGTTTTGGCAGAGTTTCATGATGGTTCCTCTGGTAGACATTTCTCATCTAAAAGATATAACAATAAAAATCCTCAGATTTGGATACTTCTGGACCACATTATTTGTATATGCACATCAATGGGTAAGGAAATGTAAGGAATGTGCCTACTTCACTGGTAAGAATAAAATGGCAGCCATTCCCCTTACTCTATTCAGGTGGATCAACCATTTTCTGAATGGGGACTTGACTTCATTGGCATGATCAATCCTCCTTCAAGTGCAGGTCATAAATGGGTCTTGACAGCAATAAATTACTTTTCCATGTGGAAAAAATGTGTACCACTCATGGAGGCTACTAAATCAATCATCCTTGATTTCTTGGAAGACATTGCAACAAGGTTTGAGGTTCCCCAAACTATCATTTCTGATAATGCTAATAAATTTTTGGGATCTAAAATATTTGATTGGGCTCTTAGAAATAAAGTATAATTGAAGACTTCCTCCAATTATTACCCATAAGATAACTGTTTGTTGGAATCAACTAACAAGAACCTGATCAAGATCACGAAGAGGACTATGCAAGTAAATCAAAGACAATGACACACTAAAGTAAAAAATGATCTTTGGGTTGATAGGATCACTCCAAATAAAACAATCAGTAATTCACCATTTGTTTTGGTATATTGCAGAGAAGATAGGCTCTCATTATCACTTGAGCTACCTTGATTGGAGCTAACTCAACAAATGGAATTTGAAGGTGCATATCAAAGAGAAAACAGAATGGTGGAGTTGGTTGAACTAGAAGAATTGAGGCAATCCACTATGGACGTGTGGAGAAGCACCAGGGATCTAATAAGAAATCAAAGTAGGAGATTTTGTCCTTAAGTGGGATGCAGATAGTGCCAAACCAGGGAGACACTCTAAGTTTGATACAATTTGAAATGGGTCATACATCATCACTGCTTGCAAAGCCATAAAATATTTTGAGATGTCCAATATTGATGGAGAGGTATTGTCAATCTTAGTCAATGGAATTTATCTTAAACACTCTCATTAAGTTGGTTCGTTGTGCCTTGTAAATACTTTTGTTTTGTGTTGTTGGAGGTTCCCTCCTTTTATTTTTTTGATCACCAGTTGAGTTCCTTTTTCCTCATCTTTGTGATCCCCTTTTGTTTGTAATAAGTGTTGGTGCACTCTCTGCATGTTTCATTTGAAACATGTATGATATTCCCTTTTATACAAAAGTTTTGGGCCACTTGCAGTCATGTGTAGATCGTCTCAAAGTCGGTCTCATAACAGAAATAAGTTAGTGCAATTCAATGAATATCTTTTGGATATCAACCAGTCAACTCCAGTCCATGATGGGTTCATACATATTCACGTGACAGGTTTTAAGGATAAGATCAGTTTTCCTCGAGGTTTATCTTGACTCCATGCCCAATGGATGCTTCAAGGAAGTTGGTCTTTATCATCTAGTAGGCAAATGTCCCCTAAGCGTTGTCAAATTGTTGTCCAAAACTAAACTTTTTATAATTTTGAAAAAATCATTCAAAGGAATTAACCATTTGTGTGCTCTAAAAAATACACGGGAAACTAGTTCATTCTACAGTGGAATGCAGGAAATTAATATTACGCGGGTTTTCTTAAACCCATGGATCAAAGAAAAGAACAATATGGGACTTAGGCGGAAATTTATGAAGTTAGTGTTGTGTGGATTTCTTTCAAATATTTTACGACACTAAGGAAATGTTCCTTGGCATATAAAATTCAAACAAAGTAGTTTATCCGTGGAAGGATCAAGGAATTGTATAAGTTCAAAAGTCGTCGAATACTAGTTAAGTGTTTCGTGGGTTCACCAAATTCTAGTGTCTCACGGGTTTTCTTAAACCCGCAAAACAAAAGGAAATAGCCGCAGATAAAGAAATGAGACCCTCAAGGGTGGTATGAAGGATTTCTTCTTGTCAATCAATAGGAAAAGCATGATGATCTATGGGACAAGAAAATGTGAAAATTCATTGTAGAAGCAGCACGACACTGCAAAAACCATTGGGAAACCTCATAGCCACATTGAACTAGAACCAGAGAGCCAACCACTCAAACTATCACAATTTAACAAAGGATGGGGTTGTTTTGATCATTTTGATGGCATGTCATAGACTCAAAGAGTTGTGCTATGGTGGTTGGCTAAATTTGGAGGCGCCCATGCATGTACTACGAGCTACCTATGCAAAAAATCATGTCATCTACATTCATTCAATGTGTTTTTGAAAGGCACTCAGTTATAACTCGATGGTCCTTTTCCCTCTCTTTATTATCTTTCTTCAAGCCCTGAGTTCTATAGATATAAGTTCTTATGTACTTTGAAATGGTTCTTCTTCCTCTTTCTTTAGCATATTTTCAAGCTCTTCCTTGTGAAACTTAAAATTTCATGTTATCGACCTTTGCAACTCGCAATTGGTGTTTTCTTTCCTCGGCTATGTATGTAAACTTCTAAAGAATGATTAATGCAAGTGTGGTTTACTTTTTCCCTTCAAATACTTTATGTTTGATGTGAATACTTTACCCTTTTGCATGTTTCGTGTTCTTCTACTCCTTCGCATTTGAACTAAGTGTATTTTCATGACCCTAACCTTTGTGATTCTTGCATCTGCGTCATTTGGATTTGGGAAAATTTCCACCTTATTTTGGTGCTATCACCACCCCTTAGTTTAGGATTTTATTTCATGCATCTCTCTCCATGTTCTCTTGAAGTTATTAGAATATGTTTTAACTTAGGAGTAGTTTTAATAGTAGATGCAAGTTGTGTTGTGCGGCTTATCATGAATCCTCATAACAAGGAAGTTGACCTTCTCTAGAGGTTGATCTCACTTTTGTAACACCTACATTACAGAGATCATCCCATGTTGTCTCAAAATATTAGATAAGTGTGATTCAAGGCAAGGTACAATTTTGAGCTCCAATAGGTATCTATAATATTTTATCCAACATTGATGTGCCAATAAACATGTAGGCTCTCATATTTGCAACAATTGTTATACTAATTTGCATGTATGAAATGAGCGATGAAATTTTCCCATGTTACATGAGAAAAACTTCTGATAAAGGAATACAATAAATTATTCAATTTGTAATTTCATTTTTCCTATGTAATAACGAGGAATGGTTTTTTTTTGTGTTCTTTGATCCTATTGTATTTAATAGACCATCTTTAGATGTGGGTATAACATATGGTATTATCATTGTTTTATTGTTAGAGTGTTTGCATTTTGTTTGTAATCAATAGATGGATTATGGTCTTTAATCCCATATAGCATCAATGTAGCATTGTTATTTTGATTTAATAACATAACATAGTTATCAATACTTTTGAATAATATAACTTAATACATGGATATCAATTTTAGTTGATAGGTTGTTAAAAAAGAAGGGATCCATAAAAAATTAAAAAATTAAAAACAAGTGGATTCTTTATATGATTATTATGCCAAAGGCATTGTATAAATCATATTGTGGTCATTTTGTCTGACACATGGTATCAAAATGGAGGGGCTCAAATTGACTTGGTCATCGATTCATCAACATTCCGCAACCCTCCACGTGGCTACTTCATGAAGCATTGATGTTGTTTCACTAAATAGTGTTGTGGTTCTACCTATGTTGGAAACACCTAACCCTTTGTAGACCATGGGAAGGCCACCCTATCCAGTTTTCCTATTTTAAAGAAGAATGACTATCGTGAAAAGGCATTGTCCAACATTAATACATTTCCCACATTTAGCTTTTTCATCTTTTCCATCCCATATTTCTAGTGCGTGAAATTGTTTCCCATTTGGTGCTACGTGAATATCTAATAAACCACGCCTTTATTAACTTTCTAAAACATTGTTAATATCGTGTTGTGTAAGTTCAAACATCATCTCTCATTGCCAAAACATTACAATGAGTGGACCCACTATAGTGCATTATTTTATATATTGACCTATATACCTAAAAGCCTTTCAAGAAAATAAAAATAAATTCTCCTTGTTTTTGGGTATTATTTTTGAATTAAGAAAATGATGATTTATGATGTATAAAGCTTACTCAACAAAGGATTTCATGCCAAGAAATGTGTTCCAATCCAATGTATCATGATGGAAAAGGTAAGTCTAATTATTTATTGTAACTAGAAATTGCACCTGGGTGGTGCACTAAAGCCGCCGATGGGGAGGCATTGAAGAAGTTTAAGTTGAAGATTTGAACGTGAAACATAAGGCATGGGAAGAGTCATGATGGAGAAGGGGATTGAGAGGATAATTTTTGGGTTGGGGAATCTATTGGAGAGAACATAAATGATCCTCAATTTTCATCCGACATGTCACATATGGACCACATGTCACTTTTTCTTACCATAGCTACATGGTCTATCTAATGTATTGTTTGTTGAACATTAATTTTATCTTAATAGCCGCCAATTTGAAAAACTATGATTTTTATTGGATTTACGAATTTTAGGATTATTACAATCACATTGTTACATTTTTCAATAGCATAGGCATGAAAAGAAAACATGAAAATGGTTAAGACAAGTGAAAACATGGTATATACTCCACACGGGAGCACCAAATCATGGGATTGGACATCCACTAGGCCAACGACAACATTGATTTTTATTGTTGATGCTATGATGCCTCTTTACACAGAGGATAAGTTAGATGATGAGGATGAACTGGAGGGCACGACGAGCAAGGGAAAAAGTATGTTGGACTCAAACATATGCAAGTTTACTTTTTGTAGGACGTGAGGGTGAAGGAGACTATGTAAAGCCTCCAAGGTCAGGGAGAATGTGGATGTCAAGGTCAATAGCCCAAGGGTTGGCCCCTTAAGCACATGTTATTATGGTCCCTCGATAGCTTGCGAAGACCTTGGATTAAGTTAGACATTTCGAGATTGTTTTTCCTACTCTACTAGGACTTTGTGTTGTGCAAATAGATATGCTTTTTGGTTAGAATGTTGATAAGCTCATTCGCAACATCTCTTGGATTTGTTTGAGGTCCTCCAACTTTCTTGTGAGATAGTATCTTTACTTTATGTTCTTCTATTACATGATTCCATCCGACCCTTTTCTTACATGTGTCACCATCCTCCCAAGTGGACAAAAAGCGTGAGTTTAGAGTAAGACATAACAAAGATCAAAACTTAATGGAAGGTAGATTTTGTAGATGTTGTTGTCAGTGCTAGGGGTGGAAATATCACAGGTGCCAATATTTTGTTCCGCAAGCTTCTGCTCACCAAAGAATAATAGAAACATACCTATAATTTACAAATCCTCCATTGCATCGACAAACCGCAAATTGTAAAAGAAAACACCATCACTTACAAAAAACCATAGGCCAACAATGAATTTTCCACAAACAATACTTCACAATACCGATTTTTAAATTTGCAATGTTAACAAGTAATTACAATGATAGTCATTTTTCCACCCTAGACCAATGTGAGAAAATTCTAAGAATAGATCAACAAAATTATAATCTTCAAACTAAAGCATTCCCTATTTATAACCTTCAATGAGCTAGAAGATCGAAGGAAGACCCATGTGCACATACAAAATTTCGTTTCTTCGTGTCAATGCCTCAAACATTAATTACGTTGATAAGTGTTCCCAAACGGGAATCTCAATGGCTATGCTTGACACGTATCATGAAAATGAAAGGTCGACATTTTATGTCAATGATCATTGACGGACAATGTTGTCAATATTGTTGATGAGGGGATAAGTACCTTAATCACGAAAGAGAAACCCTAAAATAAAAACCATGCATAAAAATCAACGACATAAGATACCCTAAATGCAGAGTTTCCATATCTAACATATATAAAGTTTGGGATTCAGATATATGCAAGTTTCCCTTCAAAAATTTCTAAAATATCTCCACACTACGTTGCCTCAACAACCTACACAAACTTAGAAAATAATAATAATAATTGATTTTATAGCATATGATATTAGGCAACTTCTTTTTAGATCTATAGATGGTTTAAAGTATACAAGACTAGGTATGTGATACTTACAATATAGAAGAAGCGTAGCACCAAATACAAAACATATTTATGACTCCGTGGAGGCTTCTACACCCATTTTTCCTCCTTTTATGTTTTGCTCCCTCTAAATCAACCTCATCTTAACCTCCCCCTTCAGCATTAAAATGGCACAATTCACATGTGATTGCTAGTTTTTAGATGTATGTACGTACACCCATTTTTCCTCCTTTTATGTTTTGTACGTACGTACGTACGTATGTATGTATGTATGTATGTATGTGTAATTGAAAACTGAAAGGCCGACCTAAAGTGTTAAAAGGTGACCAAGAAGCAAAAAGGACCTAAAAGAGTAAGAAGAAGAAAGAGAGGGACATGAGTACCTAGGAGGGACATGAGCGCCTGGACGCTTCTATCCTAACCGCGCACTAGTGTCCACGGCCATTAAAAATTAAATCAATCAAGTGTTGGTAGAACTGTAAGATGTGTAAAGCCATTAATGTGCAAGAAATAACACAATCAATAGACCAAAAGGAGTTGTCAACCACTACTTTTCTTGCTTAGGAATCATGTATACATAGTATGCTTTAGGACCTAAAAATGTACCCAAGTGCATAGATCTTGTGTCTGCATATGTATTGTAGCCCAAATTATCACATATTATGTCTAGTGATGTTTTGCTTTTGACGTTTTATTTGGGGTTGTATGCTTTAATTGAGCTAAACACAATTAAGCTTGATTAATAAGCTTGAAATTACTAACTCTGATGATACATATATTATGTCCTGAAACATAATTGGATTTCTCAAAGTCATTAGTTGTTTTTAGTCATATTAGGAGTCAAAATACAACCACTTTCAAAATATGGGAATCATAATTAATAGATGTGAAAATATAATTTGAACATCAAAATAACTTACATGTTTAGAATTTAATTATTATATATTATACTTTTAAATTTAATCATAATCAATTTTAAATTTATTAAAAAATACAATTAAATTATATATTTCACATCAATGAAATGTGAAAATATATTTTATATTTTTTTCGATAAGTACTTTTGGCCGGAGCTAATATCAAAATTAATAGGGACCTACCATCGATAGATTAAACGTGTAACCTAACGTAAAGTAAGTGGATCATAATTTTCAAAAATTAAAAGAAATCATAGTCAAAGTGTGACGTAGAAAACATGCTACAAATCAAAATGTCAATAGATCATATTACTCGTCGTAGTAAGAGAAATGAATATAAAAAATATTACTCAATTATTTTAAAATTTATAGACGTTAATGGCGTAAACAATGATAATTAAAATTCATATAGAAAAGAAGAATTGCTTATGCGTTACAATTGTGATTAAAGTGGATCAAATTTCATTATTTAATTATTTCCAACATGTAACATTAAACATCAAAACCCAACACCAACCTACATAATAACATTACTAAAATAATATTTTTACATAATCATCCACAATTTACACCATGTAAATGGCATCAAACATTCACATTGATAATAATATAGGAAAGTTCTTTTTAAAGTTCACATTGAAACAAAGTTTAATTGAAGTTTGGAAGTTAGCCTATCTAAAGAGAATCTATTATTATTATTATTATTATTTTATTATTTAAAGAGAATCAAATACACTTTCCAATCGTAAGATAAGGTCCATGTTGACGGAACTTACTTTCAATTGGAAAGCTAGCGTATCCATAGAGAATCAAATACACTTTCTAATGCTAAGATACGGTTCGTATTGGCGAGCACACATTTTAAGTTTGTAAGCTAGCCTATCCAAAAAGAATCAAATACACTTTCCAATAAAGGCTAGCATATCCAAAGATAATTAAATACACTTTCTACTCCTAAGCTAAGATCCACATTGGAAAGCACTTACAACTAGCCTATCCAAAAATAATCAAATACACTTTCCAATCCTAAGATAAGGTTCACATTGGCGGGCACACATTTAAAGTTTGTAAGCTAGTCTATCCAAAGGGAATCAAATACAATTTCCAATCCTAAGATAAGATCCACATTGGGAGGTACTTACTTTAAATTTGGAAGCTAGCCTATCCAAAAATTATATATATGGTGAGGACCCTAAAGGTACTCGTCCACCCTATATAAAGATATGGGGAGGCCCTATATAGATATATATTTGGGTGTGTGTAGCCCCTTGTCAATATCCCCCTATTTAGTGGTAGTGGTGAACCCATATATAGATAAGATAGGGGATTGCCATAGAAATAAGATATAGAGAGGGGAATCAAATACAATTTCCAATCCTAAGATAAGATTAACATCGGGAGGCAATTACTTAAATAAGTTTGGAAGCCATCCTATCCAAAGAGAATCAAATACACTTTCCTATCCCAAGATCCCACTTTTATCAAATTAGCGGGTATTTGAGTTGAGAAAATGCTACATACCCACCCAAAAAAATAAAAAATACTCAACGTAAAGCTATTCCGCAAGTTCGATGCACCCTACCGATATAGTCCAAATTTATTGTACAATTAAATAACCCTTTTAGGTTATTACAAAGAGAGCTTATGTTTAATGATGGTATAGTTCAACAAATGGAAAGGATTAAAGTCCGGATGGAATAGTTTGAGGATGAGCAAGTTATATGTGTTAGAAGAATGAAATTGTAATGGCACTTTATTGATATGCTTGTCAATGCTCTCTTCCGTGTTTTGTGTTGTTTTGACGGTGGTTATTATTTATGTAATATCTTCAATATATTTATAAAAAACACAAAAATTCTATTAGGCAAAAGTGAACGAAAAAAGTATTGAATAACTTTTGAGTACGTTAACCCGCAATATGTTGAGTGGAACATGTACACATTACTCTAAAGATTGAACGGTAATGCTCGCCTTATATTAAAACCTCACTCTTTGAGGCTTCCAGATATTCCAGATCCCTTTAAATTACCAAGAAAATAACAAAACAAAACAAAAACTATATGAGACAGTACATTTGGAATTTAATTGGAAGACACCATGACTTTGCACCGACTCTAGTGTGGTGACAAAATGTGGGCCGCCTAGTCCGTAAATTTTCCTTTTCGCGCCTCGTTAAATTTGTGGCTGGGTTTGTAGATTGTACAGATTCCTCTGAAAATGGAGATGTGGGCGAGCTTAGGAACAGCCATTGCGAGCATAGTCTTCATCAGATCAATGGCAAGAGAATTCCTCCCTCCCGAGCTTTACCAGCAATTCAGAATCCTCATGCTCAAGCTCTGGAAATATTTCTCTTCTTACGTGACCATCATCATTGAAGAAAACGAGGTGATGAAAGGGCGCGAGGTTTACGAATTGGTGCAGAGTTATTTAAGCCCGCTATCCTCTTCCGCCGCCAGCAGACTAAAGCTCAACAGGCCCAAAAATGCCAAAGATTTTACCTTCACCATGTACGAAAGCCGACCAATCCTGGACGAATTCGACGGCCTCAAAGCCTGGTGGACTTTCCACAGCATCGAGCGCCCAGCACTGAACGAAAAGCGGTATTTCGAGCTCAAATTCCACAAGAAGGACAGAAGCAGGGTATTAAGTAGCTATCTGTCGCACGTAATGGCGGAAGCCAAATCGCTGGAGCTCAGAAACCGGCAGCTGAAGATTTACACTAACCAAGGCGGCGGCGACGCGAGGTCGTACTTTTACGGTCACGGGCTTTGGACGCCGGTGGTTTTCGAGCACCCTGCAACTTTCGAAACCCTGGCTCTTCACCCCGAGTTGAAGGAAGACATAAAGCAGGACCTTCAAATGTTTTCACAGAGGGAAAAGTATTACAAGGAGGTCGGGCGCGTTTGGAAAAGGGGGTATTTTCTCTACGGCCCGCCTGGCACCGGAAAAACCAGCTTGATTGCTGCCATTGCTAATTATCTTCAGTACGACATTTATGACCTGGATTTAAACGAGGCTAAGAGCGATTCTCAGCTGAGAAAGCTTCTGATTGCTACCAATAACAAGTCCATTATTGTGATCGAGGACATCGACTGTTCGCTGGATCTTTCCGACCGGAAAAAGAAGGCGAAGAAAGAGAGCAAGGAGGACCAGAACCCTGCCGCCGAGAAGCCCGAGAACGAGACGCCGGAAAGCAAGGTCACTCTTTCAGGGGTTTTGAATTTTACAGATGGTCTGTGGTCGTGCTGCGGCAGCGAGCGGATCATTATATTTACTACGAATAATAAGGATAGGCTGGACTCTGCGCTTCTACGGCCGGGGCGCATGGATAAGCATATTCATTTGTCTTTCTGCGGCTTCTCTGCATTCAGGGTTTTGTCGAAGAATTATCTTCGAATTGAAGAGCATCCCCTGTTTCAGGAAATTGAGGTTTTGATGGAGACGGCTCAGCTTACGCCTGCGGAAGTAAGCGAGGAATTGCTGAGCAGCAGTTCCGATGCCACGGCTGCGCTTCTAAAACTGATTGATGCCTTGCGCAGGGCCAAGGAAAAGGCTGCTTTAATGGGGGAAAAGGATCCCCATGTTCCAGCAGAATAGAAAATGTGTAAAAGGCGTCAATATTCAACTTCCTACGTTGTCTCTCACAAATTCCTGCAAGATGAGTCAGAAGTATGTTTTGTATTTCAAGCACACTCAAGTTCCAAGTTTAAGTAGTCTCGTATATTATAAATCATCCATATATCTAAAAACTAGCAATCACATGTGAATTGTGCCATTTTAATGCTGAAGGGGGAGGTTAAGATGAGGTTGATTTAGAGGGAGCAAAACATAAAAGGAGGAAAAATGGGTGTAGAAGCCTCCACGGAGTCATAAATATGCGTTGTATTTGGTGCTACGCTTCTTATATATTGTAAGTATCACATACCTAGTCTTGTATACTTTAAACCATCTATAGATCTAAAAAGAAATTGCCTAATATCATATGTTATAAAATCAATTATTATTATTATTTTCTAAGTTTGTGTAGGTTGTTGAGGCAACGTAGTGTGGAGATATTTTAGAAATTTTTGAAGGGAAACTTGCATATATCTGAATCCCAAACTTTATATATGTTAGATATGGAAACTCTACGTTTAGGGTATCCTATGTCGCCAATTTTTATGCATGGTTTTTATTTTAGGGAATGTCGACCTTTCATTTTCATGATACGTGTCAAGCATAGCCATCGAGATTCACGTTTGGGAACACTTATCAACGTAATTAATGTTTGAGGCATTGACAAGAGGAAATAAATTTTTGTGTGTGCGCATGGGTCTTCCTTCGATCTTCTAGCTCATTGAAGGTTATAAATAGGGAATGCTTTAGTTTGAAGATTATAATTTTGTTAATCTATTCTTAGAATTTTCTCACACTGGTCTAGGGTGGAAAAACGACTATCATTGTAATCACTTGTTAACATTGCAAATTTAAAAATCGGTATTGTGTAGTATTGTTTGTGGAAAATTCATTGTTGGCCTATGTTTATTTTGTAAGTGATGGTGTTTTCTTTTACAATTTGCGGTTTGTCGATGCAATGGAGGATTTGTAAATTAAAGGTATGTTTCTATTATTCTTTGGTGAGCAGAAGCTTGCGGAACAAAATATTGGCACCTGTGATATTTCCACCCCTAGCACTGACAACGACATCTACAAAATCTACCTTCCATTAAGTTTTGATCTTTGTTATGTCCTACTCTAAACTCACGCTTTTTGTCCACTTAGGAGGATGGTGACACATGTATGAAAAGGGTCGGATGGAATCATGTAATAGAAGAACATAAAGTAATGATACTATCTCATAAGAAAGTTGGAGGACCTCAAACAAATCCACGAGATGTTGCGAATGAGCTTATCAACATTCTAACCAAAAAGCATATCTATTTGCACAACACAAAGTCCTAGTAGAGGAGGAAAAACAATCTCGAAACGTCTAACTTAATCCAAGCTCTTCACAAGCTATCGAGGGACCATAATAACATGTGCTTAAGGGGCCAAGCCTTGGGCTATTGACCTTGACATCCACATTCTCCCCGACATTGGAGGCTTTACATAGTCTCCTTCACCATCACGTCCTACAAAAAGTAAACTTGCATATGTTTGAGCCCAACATACATTTTCCCTTGCTTGTCGTGCCCTCTAGTTTATCCTCATCATCCAACTTATCCTTGTGTAAAGATACATCATAGCATCAACAATAAAAATCAATACATTGTCATTGGCCTAGTGGATGTCCAATCCCATGATTTGGTGCTCCTGTGTGGAGTATATACCATGTTTTCACTTGTCTTAACCATTTTCATGTTTTCTTTTCATGCCTGTGTTACTAAAAAATCTAACAATGTGATTGTAGTAATCCTAAAAGTTGTAAATCCAATAAAAGTCATAGTTTTTTAAATTGGCGGCTATTAAGATAAATTTAATGTTCAACAAACATTACATTAAATAGACCATGTAGCTATGGTAAGAAAAAGTGACATGTGGTCCATATGTGACTTGTCAGATGAAAATTGAGGATCATTTATGTTCTCTCCAATAGATTCCCCAACCCAAAAATTATCCTCTCAATCCCCTTCTCCATCATGACTCTTCCCATGTCTTATGTTTAACGTTCAAATCTTCAACTTCAACTTCTTCAATGCCTCCCCATCGGCGGCTCCAGTGCACCACCTATGGGCAATTTCTAGTTACAATAAATAATTAGACTTACCTTTTCCATCATGATACATTGGATTGGAACACATTTCTTGGCATGAAATCCTTTGTTGAGTAAGCTTAAGACATCATAAATCATCATTTTCTTAATTCAAAAATAATACCCAAAAACAAGGAGAATTTATTTTTATTTTCTTGAAAGGCTTTTAGGTGTATAGGTCAATATATAAAATAATGCACTATAGTGGGTCCACTCATTGTAATGTTTTGGCAATGAGAGATGATGTTTGAACTTGCACAACACAATATTAACAATGTTTTAGAAAGTTAATAAAGACGTGGTTTATTAGATATCCACGTAGCACCAAATGGGAAACAATTTCACGCACTAGAAATATGGGATGGAAAAGATAAAAAAGCTAAATGTGGGAAATGTATTAATGTTGGACAATGCCTTTTTCACGATAGTCATTCTTCTTTAAAATAGGAAAACTGGATAGGGCGGCCTTTCCATGGTCTATAAAGGGTTAGGTGTTTCCAACATAGGTAGAACTGCAACACTAATTAGTGAAACAACATCAATGCTTCATGAAGTAGCCACGTGGAGGGTTGCGGAATGTTGATGAATCGATGACCAAGTCAATTTGAGCACCTCCATTTTGATACCATGTGTCAGACAAAATGACCACAATATGATTTATACAGTGCCTTTGGCATAATAATCATATAAAGAATCCACTTGTTTTTTAATTTTTTAAATTTTTATGGATCCCTTCTTTGTTGATAACCTATCAACTAAAATTGATATCCATGTATTAAGTTATATTATTCAAAAGTATTGATAACTATGTTATGTTATTAAATCAAAATAACAATGCTACATCGATGCTATATGGGATTAAAGACCATAATCCATTTGTTGCTTACAAACAAAATGCAAACACTCTAACAATAAAACAATGATAATACCATATGTTATACCCACATCTAAAGATGGTCTATTAAATACAATAGGATCAAAGAACACAAAAAAAACCATGCCTTGTTATTACATAGGAAAAATGAAATTACAAATTGACTAATTTATTGTATTCCTTTATCAGAAGCTTTTCTCACGTAACATGGGAAAATCTTCATCGCTCATTTCATACATGCAAATTAGTATAACAATCGCTGCAAATATGAGAGGCTACATGTTTATTGGCACATCAATGTTGGATAAAATATTATAGATACCGACTGGAGCTCAAAATTATACCCTGCCTTGAATCACGCTTATCCAAGATTTTGAGACAACATGGGATGATATCTACAATGTAGGTGTTGCAAAAGTGAGATCAACCTCCAGAGAAGGTCGACTTCCTTGTTATGAGGATTCATGAAAAGCCGCACAACACAACTTGCATCTACTATTAAAACTACTCCTAAGTTAAAACATATTCTAATAACTTTACGAGAACATGGAGAGAGATGCATGAAATAAAATCCTAAACTAAGGGGTGGTGATAGCACCAAAATAAGGTGGAACTTTTCCCAAATCCAAATGATGCAGATGTAAGAAACAAAAAGGTTGGGGTCGTGAAAATACACTTAGTTCAGATGTGGAGTAGAAGAACACGAAACATGCAAAAGGGTAAAGTATTCACATCAAACAGAAAGTATTTGAAGGAAAAAAGTAAACCACGCTTGCATTAATCATTCTTCAGAAGTTTACATATAGAGCTAATGAAAGAAAACACCAATCGCGAGTTACAGAGGTCGATAACATGAAATTTTGAGTTTCACAAGGAAGAGCTCGAAAATATGCTAAGGAAAGAGGAATAAGAACCATTTCAAAGTACATAAGAACTTATATCTATAGAACTCGGGGCTTGAAGAAAGAGAATAAAGAGAGGGAAAAGGACCATCGAGCTATAAATGAGCACCTTTTGAAAACACATTGAATGAATGTAGACGACATGATTTTTTGCATAGGTAGCTTGTAGTACATGCATGGGTGACTCCAAATTTAGCTAACCACCATAACACAACTTTTTGAGTCTATGACATGCCATCAAAATGATCAAAACAACCCCATCCTTTGTTAAATTGTGGTAGTTTGAGTGGTTTTTTCTCTGGTTCTAGTTCAACACGGCTATGAGGTTTCCCAACGGTTTTTGCAGTGTCGTGCTGCTTCTACAATGAATTTTCACATTTTCTTGTCCCATAGATCGTCATGCTTTTCCTATTGATTGACAAGCGGAAATCCTCCATACCACCCTTGAGGGTCTCATTTCTTTATTTGCGGCTATTTCCTTTTGTTCTACGGGTTTAAGAAAACCTGCGAGACACTAGAATTTGGTGAACCCACGAAACACTTAACTAGTATTCGACGACTTTTGAACTTGTACAATTCCTTGATCCTTCCGCGAATAAACTACTTCATTTGAATTTTATATGCCAAGGAGCATTTCCTTAGTGTCGTAAAATATTTGAAAGAAATCCACACAACACTAACTTCATCAATTTCCGCTTAAGTCCCATATTGTTCTTTTCTTTGATCCATGGCTTTAAGAAAATCCGCGTAATATTAATTTCCTGCATTCCACTGTAGAATGAACTAGTTTCCCGTGGCTTTTTTAGAGTACACAAATGGTTAATTCCTTTGAATGATTTTTTCGTAATTATAAAAGGTTTAGTTTTGGACGAAAATTTGACAACGCTTAGGGGACATATACCTACCAGATGATGAAGACCAACTGCCTTGAAGCATTCATTGGGCATGGAGTCAAGCTAAACCTTGAGGAAAATTGATCCTATCCTTAAAACTTGTCACGTGAATATGCATGAACCCATCATGGACTGGAGTTGACTGGTTGATATCCAAAAGATATTCATTGAATTGCACTAACTTATTTTTGTTATGAGACTGACTTTGAGACGATTTGCACATGACTGCAAGTGGCCCAAAACTTATGTATAAAAGGGAATATCATACATGTTTCAAATGAAACATGCAGAGAGTGCACCAACACTTATTACAAACAAAGGGGATCACAAAGATGAGGAAAAAGGAACTAAACCGGTGATCAAAAAAATAAAAGGAGGGAACATCCAACAACACAAAACAAAATTATTTACGAGGCACAACGAAACAACTTAATGAGAGTGTTTAAGATAAATTCCATTGACTAGGATTGACAATACCTCTCCATCAAGATTGGACATCTCAAAATATTTTATGGCTTTGCAAGCAGTGATGATGTATGAACCACTTCAAAGTGTATCAAACTTAGAGTGTCTCCCTAGTTTGGCGCTATCTGCATCCCACTTAAGGACAACATATCCTACTTTGATTTCTTATTAGATCCCTAGTGCTTCTCCAACATGTCCAAAGTGGACTACCTCAATTCTTATAGTTTAGCCAACTCCACCATTCTATTTTCTCTTTGATATGCACCTTCAAATTCCATTTGTCGAGTTAGCTCCAATCAAGATAGCTCAAGTGATAATGAGAGCCTATCTTCTCTGCCATATACCAAAACAAATGGTGAATTACCGATTGTTTTATTTGGAGTGATCCTATCGGCCCAAAGATCATTTTCTACTTTAGTGTGTCATTGTATTTGATTTACTTGCATAGTCCTCTTTGTGATCCTAATCAGGTTCTTGTTAGTTGCTTCTAACAAACAATTATCTTATGGGTAATAATTGGAGGAAGTCTTCAATTATACTCTATTTCTAAGAGCCCAATCAAATATTTTAAGTCCCAAAAATTCATTAGCATTATCAGAAATGATAGTTTGGGGAACCTCAAACCTTGTTGCAATGTCTTCCAAGAAATCAAAGATGATTGATTTAGTAGCCTCCATGAATGGTACATATTTTTTCCACATGGCAAATTAATTTATTGTTGTCAAGACCCATTTGTGACCTACACTTGAAGGGGGATTGATCATGCCAAAGAAGTCAAGTCCCCATTGAAAAAATGGTTGATCCACCTGAATAGGGTAAGGGGAAGGGCCGACATTTTATTCTTACCAGTGAAGTAGGCACATTCCTTACATTTCCTTACCCATTGATGTGCATATAAAAATAATGTGGTCTAGAAGTATCCAAATCTGAGGATTTTTACTGTTGTAGCTTTGGATGAGAAATGTCTACCAGAGGAACCATCATGAAACTCTGCCAAAACTTTATCTATTTTCTCTTCCTCAATGCACCTTAGCAGGACACCATCAATATTCCTTTTGAAAAGAATGCTATCAATTAAAACATAAGGAATTGATTGTAACATAAGGTGTATTCTCTTTGCTTTACTTAAACTAGGAGGATAACCGCCAATTTCTAGAAATGCATTCATGTTGTTCATCCAAATTATGCAGATTTGTTGAGCTTTTTTGTGCTACGGATCATCAACTATTTGTTCCTACTTCTTTATGAATGTTTTGATCATTTAAAGAAATATTCTCACATAAGGCCCTGTCTCTAACCAACTTTGTGGCCTTAATGGTAACATCAAACTCTATGATCTTGGTTACCCATCTAGCTCTCTTTTCACTTATTTCCACTGCATAATGAAATCTATCACACTCGGGTGTTATATTAGAACTTTGACGTGGTTGTCGTCTATCAAAGGATTGAATTTATTTAGAGCCTACAAGATGGAGAAAAGCTATTTTTATAAATGATTGTATATGAGTTCAAAGTATTTTAATGTTTACCTAAAGAAAGCCACATGATTCTCCAAACCTTTATTGTTTTTTTGAGTAAGGACCACTGCAATACTAAGATCTGTGCCATAAGCATAAAGGATAAAATCCTTTGTGAAATTTGGAATGATGAGCGCTGACACTTGAGCCATTATGGCTTTGATCTTGTTGAAGCTTTCTTTTTCTTCCCCGGTCCACTCGAAAATTGCGTCTTTCCTTAGCATCAAAGTGATGGGTCTAACTAATTGTGCAAAGTTAGGGATGAATTTCCTAACAAATTTTATTTTTCCAAGGAATGATTGGAGAGCCTTCTTATGAGTAGGTAATGTGAGGGAGAGGATAGTAAAGACTCTTTTAGGGTCAATCGCAATTCCATCCTTTGAGATAACATGACCCAATAACTTACCCTATGGAGCTGTAAAAAATGCATTTCTTAAGGTTTGATGATACTCTGAATTCTATGCATCTCTCAAACAACTTGCTCTAGATGCTCCATGTGTTGTTGACCATGTATTGAGAAGATCCTGATGTCATCCAAGTAAACAAAGACAAACTGATTGACGAGTTCACAGAAAGCAATGTCCATCACTTTATGAAAGGTGGCACCCGCGTTTGACAAACCAAAAGGCATTATCTGATATGCATATGTTCCCCATTTGGTTGTGAATACGGTTTTATACTAATATTATTAAATTTGATATATATCTGATTGAAACATGAATAACCATCAAGCAGGATAACCTTTCAGATCTGGACACTATTTGAAGAATTTGTTCCATGGATGTGTTATCCAAAATTCACCCCCTCAAGGTAATTTTAATAACATGCCTCAAATTCTTTTGTCCCAGGCAAATAGATTGATTAAAGCCTGAAATCATGTTTTTGGGGCCCCCTCGGCTTCTTTCTAACCCTCCTGTCTAAGAAGAAAACCCAAAGAGTTTTAAAAGTGTCAAAAAATTGCAAAAAATCCAAGCTTGGGGCTGAAATACAGAGAAAATCGGCTAAGTCGGACATTTTTGTCCCAGGCAGCACTTGGGACAGTTGGGACGTCGGGGCGCGAATCGGTTGAAAAGCCGCCAGGGGGTCCTGTGTAGCAGTTGGGACAGTCGGGATGTCGGGGCGCGCGGGACGCGAAAAGGTGAACCGGCCGAAGGTGGAAAAAATGACTAAGTGTTGTTATCGCGCGGTTTGGGACATCTGGGCCGTAGGTACGCGCGGGACGCGAATCGGCCGATTCGCCGAAAGACAGTCCATTTCGAGCGGTTCGGAGATATTTGTCCCAGGTAGTCTGGGATAGTTGGGACAAAAGTACGCGAGGGACGCGAAAAGCTGAAAGAGCTGCCAACGAATGGAATCTCGCCACATGTCTTCACCTCAAACAGGAACAAGGACAGCCCGATTTCGGCCGAAGCAGGAGATTTTCATCTGGGATATCTGGGCCAAAAGTACACGAGGGACGTGTGGGACGTGAAAAGGAGAAATGGCCGAAAAGAGACAAGGAGGCCCGCGGATGAATCAGAACGTGCCACGTGTCAGAAGGGGAAAAAGGTTGGAAATTTGGCTAAGTGTTTCACGCAAAAATCCAAAAGGAGCTGTTTTATCCCACCCCCCTTATTATCAGCCAATAGAATCTCACCATGTGTCTTCAGGCGGTGCCAGAACATTGGAAAATCCCGCAAGGAAATTTTGGAGGGTCAAACCGCGGATCCAATGGGGTTTTGACACGTGTCTAAGTGGATGAAGTGACGCGTGGGAAATTTTCAAAGGATGAGTCTGTGGATGAACCAGAGCCTGACACGTGTCATCCAAGTGGCAGAGCGTGGGGAAATTTTGGAAAATTTTCCAAATGACCAAAAATGGTAGGTAAAATTTGAATTATTTTTCCCGCCAAACCGTTTTGGGCCTGTTTCTGCCCTAAATCTTCAAATCGCCATAAATTTTGATCCAGGGCTCAGATTTTCACGTTCTTTATATCAATGGAAAAATGGTGAAATTACTCTACATGATTCCGGGGTCAATCTTGCATTTTGGTTTAGTTTAGAGAGAGAAAATCGAAGAAACATCTCTGGCACATGGTAATGTCTAGAAGTGACGTTTCAACAACCAGTTTTAATGAAAAAAGGGTCGCATTCCTCTCCAGCATGGTCAAAAATGTAAGGGCATTGGTTTGTAAGGATGCACCATGCTGTTTTAGATGCATCTTCATTCAACCTGAGAAATGGCTCCCATAGTTTTTACACATTTTCTCTCTCCTGGGCTCTGACCCATGCATTCCTATAAATTGCCAGGATATGGCTTCATTTTTCAAGAGGGTTGTTCATCTTTTCTGCTCTGATCTCCTTTCTTTTCTTCCCTAGGGTTTAAAATGGAGTTCGAACCTCCTCCCCTCCTCTGTAATGGACATTTTTTGCCTTTTACCATTAAAATGATGTTCTGTGCAAACTTCTGGAGCAACAAAAAACGTGTTTTGTGATGCATCTTTCCATCTCTGCTCATTTTTTGCTTGTTTTTTTCTTGCCTCTCTTCATTTCAGGTATTTTTGCACGTTTGAATGTTCATTGTAGGGTTGGAGCTGTGTTCATAGTAGTTTTGATAGATGTTCAGCATTTTCCTTCTCTGGTGTATCACCATTTTAGTGTAGGATTTTGTTCTTTTTCTCTTTTCTCTCTCTCCCTGTCTCCTTGGAGGTTAGATTAGGATTAGATTAGCTTACCTGCACTGGAACAGCTTGTGGCAGGTAGTTTAGGAAGAGGAACCAACCTTCTATGGAGATTCCTTTCTCATTTTTACAAGTCCCACACTTGGAGAGAGGTTTCAATGTTGTGCAATCACACTGGATGCTTAGAATGATCAAACTAGAAATCTGATCAACATCCAGGGGGTGCTGATGATTTTCTCTAACAGTTTTGGCACACCGGGTGGGACCTTAGAGGTATTTCACTTTATCTTTGACAGGTTGGTGTGTTCTTGTTAAAGATTCAGCCTCTTGGAGGCACTTTCAAAAGCACATCTGGCGACTCCATCTGGTAAATAACTCATTCTTTGAGTTGTGGACCCGTTTTCCATCCATTTCCGTCCATCTTTCTTTCCATCTCTTTCATTCTTTTCCATTCCATGAAGTTGTGCAATCATGACTTCATTTCCATCATGGAACTCACATTTTACAACAGCAGCAATGTTTCCCACCTCCAACATGTTTTTTAAATCCTCCAAATCAAAATTTTGAACAAATTCAAAATCAGCATACATACCCATATGAGCAGCAATGCCAAAATTAGTTTGGCTATGGAGATTTCCAAGAGCAAGAGTATGCATATAATGAAGACCATCAAATGCAAGATGCAGATTTTGTGGAATAAATCCAAAAGATGGAGGTAAACATGGTGCAGTCCAGGGCTCAAGCACAAATGAAAGTATTTGGAATCGGTTGTGGAGCACCCTGTCCATGGGTGGGACCTTTTCCAAGGCATTACAGCCCCCAAGAGAAGCTTGACTTCATGATTGCAACGCTACCATTGCTTGTAAAGTGGATTGAAGAAATAGAGGTGTATGAGAGGAGTATTCAGCGACCTTGTCAACAGGTAAGCACGTCATCTCATGCCTTTCTTTTTCCTCTTTCCCAATCTGTTTTATCTCAGCAGTGTCAAGCTTTAAACTCTCCATCTGCTGTCCCAAGTGTTGAATCCATTTCTCCACCCCCTAGCCTTCCACCTCATCTCAATTCTTTTGTCCCTTTTCCTTCCAAACAATCATCCCCTCCACAAGAGCTAACAGAAATACTCCCTCCTCCAAAGAAACAAGAGTTTCTACCTCCACCACCACGAAAAATTGCCAAGCCATTTGAGTTACAATCAACTTCTCCTCTTGCATTCCCAAATCCATGTTGGGAGGATGAAAATCAGAATGCCATTCAAGGAAAACAACAACAAAAAGAGAAGCCAAACAAAGATGAAGAAATTCAAAGTCTGAAGAGTTGGGCTCTTAAATTTGGGCTGACGAAGATCCCCTTGATGGTTAAGCTTTCAGAAGAGGTTAGAGTTGGAAAACAAGTGGTGGTTAGGACTGAATTTGTTGCAGCAGGAGAAGAGCAAAAAGAAGAAGCAGATCAGCAGTCATTTTGCTCAGAAAGTAGTGTCCATGTTAGCATTCTATTTGAAGAGAATGCTGATTCAATTCAAGTTACACAATCGGCCATAGAGGAAGAAAACTCAGAAGAAGATCTTACAGTCCCAACTTGTCCTCTAGAGCAGCAGATTGAAGAGTTTGACTTGACCAACTTCATGCTAGAAGAAGAGTTCCATCAAGAGCAAGATTGTCTTCAAGTAGTAGAAGAGGGAGAAGCTGCTCCAAATCCAAAAGAAGAGGAGCACATTCTAGTTGTGGAGGAGAAAATTGCAGATCCAAGGGCTTTGAGCACAAAGCAGGCTACAAGAGAACCTTCAGTTCTTCTTTCTACTTCATCTCTTTCGAGTTCTAGTGCTGAAGAAGAGTTTGATCTCTCAAACTCAATGTTGGAGGATGAAAGAAACCATGATGATCAAGTTACAGATCAAGAGGAGACCATGGAGGAAGTTGAGCATTTGCAGCAGGACAACAATGAGATAGTTTATCTGTCAGATTTGGAGGACTCTTTTGATGAAGAAGAACCGGTTGAGTTTCCACCATTCTCTCTTTCATCATCCACATTCCAAACACAAGAGCCTGCTGTCATGGAGGAGAGAATTCATTTGCAGCAGCCTACATCTTATAGCATCTGTTTGGAATCAAGATTGGAAGATTTAAATATTCCATGTTATTCATTGGAGGAAGAGAAATGGCAGAAAGGTCCTACCATTGCTTCCACATCACCCACCCAAGAAGGTCTACAAGAAGACTCCATTTTTGGAGTTGAAAATCAGAGCTATGGGCATATCAAACAGACCATACCTTGCCTAATAAGGTATTTGACTTCATTGGAGCCAAAAGAGAAGTCACAACCAGTCATGCTTGCTTTTGAGCATGAGGATGAGCTACAAGGAACCAAGGATCAACTTTCATACCTCTCCAATCCAAATGCAGAACAACTAAAAGAGGTATTGAATTTGCCTTCAGCTGATACCTTGATGATTTGGGTAGAAGACCAGCTTCTTGTTGATTTTCCACTCATTCAATCAGCCATGTTAAGTGCCAAATCAGTTGCATGGTTGCAACTTTTGAGAAAGGGAAGATATTTCTCCCAACTAGTTGCAGGGTTTGTTTAGCCCACTTTTGCTTCCAGTTAGACTAGGATAGGTAGTTTTGCTTTCAGTAAAAGAAGTGCTTGTGCACACTCTGCATGTTCCATTTGGAGCATGTATGATTTTCAGTTTTGTACATAGTTTTTGTGGTGCTGGTTTTGCTCTTGCACAGTCCATTTCAGTGGGTTTCCAAGTGGCTCAAAGAGGAGGTTTTCAAAGTTCAGATCAGTTTGCAGGCTACAACTCATGACTCCATGCCCAATGGATGCTTCAGGCAACTGGTAACTTCATCTAGCAGGAAAATGACCCCGCTGAGTCGCCAAACTGTTATCTAAAATTCACCCCCTCAAGGTAATTTTGATAACATGCCTCAAATTCTTTTGTCCCAGGTAAATAGATTGATTAAAGCCTGAAATCGTGTTTTTGGGGCCCCCTCGGCTTCTTTCTAACCCTCTTGTCCAAGAAGAAAACCCAACGAGTTTTAAAAGTGTGAAAAAATTGCAAAAAGCCAAGCTTGGGGCCGAAATACAGAGAAAATCGGCTAAGTCCGACATTTTTGTCCCAGGCAGCACTTGGGACGTCGGGGAGCGAATCGGCCAAAAATCCACCAGGCGGTCCGCATAGCAGTTGGGATAGTTGGGACATCGGGACACGAAAAGGCAAACCGGCTGAAGGTGGAAAAAATGACTAAGTGTTGTTATCGTGCGGTTTGGGACATCTGGGCCGTAGGTACGCACGGGACGTGAATTGGCCGATTCGCTGAAAGAAAGTCCATTTCGGGCGGTTCGGAGATATTTGTCCCAGGTAGTTTGGGATAGTCCGGGACAAAAGTACGCGATGGGACGTGAAAAGCCGTGTCTTCATCTCAAACAGGAACACAGGAAGCTTGAATCGGCCGAAGCAGGAGATTTTTGTCTGGGACACAGCTGGGCCAAAGGTACGTGAGGGACGCGTGGGATGTGAGAAGGTGAAATGGCTGAAAAGAAACAAGGAGGCCTGCGGACGAATCAGAACGTGCCACGTGTCAGAAGGGGAAAAAGGTTGGAAATTTGGCTAAGTGTTTCACCAAAAATCCAAAAGGAGTGTTTCTTCGCACCCCCCTTATTGCGATCCAATGGAATCTCGCCACGTGTCTTCACCTCAAACAGGAACAAGGAGGCCCGCGGACGAATCAGGTCATGCCACGTGTCCAAGTGGCAAGAAATTTTCAAAGGATGAACCCGCGGATGAACCAGAGCCTGGCACGTGTCATCCAAGTGGCGGAGCGCGGGGAAATTTTGGAAAATTTTCTAAATGACCAAAAAGGAGGTAAAATTCAAAATTTTTTCCCGCCGATTTGTTTTGGGCCTGTTTTTGCCCTAAATCTTCAAATGGCTATAACTTTCGATCCAGAGCTCGGTTTTTTACGTTCTTTATATCAATGGAAAGCTGGTGAAATTCTCTACATGATTCTAGGGTAAATCTTGCATTTTGGTTCAGTTTGGAGAGAGAAAATCGAAAAATGCCTCTGGCACGTGATAATGGCCAAAAATGACGTTTTAACAACTAGCTTTAATGCAAAATACAGTTCGCCGCTTTTGCTAGGGTTCTCACCTACCACCATAATGAGATGAATTAAATGCAACCTAGAAGTGGTTGGGGTAGATTTGGATTTCCTCTCTCTTCCCTCTCTCATTCTTCCTATAAATTGTAAGGAGGGGCTTCTTTCTAAAGGGGGTTGTTCATCTTTTCTGCTTTGCTCTCCTTTCTTTTCTTCCCAGGGTTGAAAATGGAGTTCGAACCTCCTCCTCTGCTTTGTAATGGCGTTTTTTGCCTTTTACCATTAAAATGATGTTCTGTGCGAACTTCTGGAGCAACAAAAACATGTTTCGGGATGCATCTGTCCATTCCTGCTCATTTTTTGCTTGTTTTCTTCTTGCCTCTCTTCATTGCAGGTATTTGTGTACGTTTGAATGTTCATTGCAGGGTTGGAGCTGTGTTCATAGCAGTTTTGATAGATGTTCAACATTTTCCTTCTCTGGTGTATCACCGTTTTAGTGTAGGCTTTTATTCTTTTTCTCTTTTCTCTCTCTCCCTGTCTCCTTAGAGGTTAGATTAGGATTAGATTAGCTTGCCTGCATTGGAACAGCTTGTGGCAGGTAGTTTAGGAAGAGGAACCAACCTTCTCTTGAGATTCCTTTCTCATTTTTACAAGTCCCACACTTGGAGAGAGGTTTCGATGTTGTGCAATCACACTGGATGCTTAGAATGATCAAACTAGAAATCTGATCAACATCCAGGGGGTGTTGTGGATTTGCACTAACAGGATGATGGAGGATGACGATCTTTCAATGAAGCTTTGTTTAGGTCCTTGAAATCTATAGATAGCCTTATTTCTCCATTTTTCTTTCTCACTGGAACCAAATTGGCCACCCAAGAGGAATATTTGATAGGAAATATTATTTTTTATTCAATGAGTTTAGATAACTCATTTCTCATTAGGGGCTCAATTCTAGGGTTCAGGGGCCTCTATTTTTTTCTATCTAGTTTAGAAATGGGATCAATATCAATAACATGTTGAAAAATATTGGCGTAAAAAACTTTAAGATCCTCACAATTCCATAAGAATACATCATGATAGTTTTGATATAGAGAAATAAAAGCTTGTTCTTCATCAACACTGCATACCTTTCCTAGCAAAATCTCTTTTCCTTGTGAAATGGATATTGAATCACAATCTTCTTGACCCATGGACATGTTTATGTGTTTCCCTTTGATCTCATTATCAAAGTTAAATATGCCTTTAAGGGTGATCAATCCTTGTGGTATCTTGTTTGTCTGTAATTAGATGATCTAATCGCCATAGTTGTCTTGCAACACATATTACCAGTTGGAAGAGAATTCCACTTCATTTTGAATAAAATGGGAAATATTATCGTCATTCTCAAATAATTTCCAGTTGACATTATTATCCAGAATGGACAGTCCAAAATAAAAAGGCCAAGGATTATTGTTTATGTTTGAACAAAAAGTTATGATAGATTATTGTTGTCCAAAATACTCCTGCGGGTTATTTTGACAACTTGCTAAAAGAATTTTGGACTTATCCACCTTTTTTGTACTTGGAGGGACTTTTCTAAGAAATTGCAATACCACGTGCAAATTGCAAGCGGTCTCCCAAGCCCTGAAAGTATCTCTATTGGAATCGGGGAGTTATAAAACACTTAGTCAAATTCATGAGGTTTGTGAAGTTGCAAACTACCTCCCAATCTCTGCATCTCGACATAAACACATGGCTTCTTTTTGGGGATCCATAAATATCATGCATGAAATCATTTTGTGGCCTTGTAGTCTCATAGGAAACTGTAGAATGTGTTTGGAGTTCCGAGGCCCAATTATAACCAAACACGTGGTGCACTTGAGCAGCTCAGGATGTAAAAAAGAGTCTTAAAAGAGATTACAAACTGCAATCAAGGACCCAACTCCCCTATCCAATCCTTTAATGCCACATAGCGTCTCTGTGGAAGTTCAAACAAGAATTTTAGCTCACAGTACTATAACAAATCCTGCGTCAGGACTCGATCCAAATTTTGTATTTATGTTCGTATCTTTCTCTCCAGGCCTCTATTTTTGGAAAACTTTGGTTCATTGGAAAGGTCTCATCATGAAATTTACTTTAGTGTTAAAAAATAAATAATTTGGTGGATTTTGGTGGAGATAAAAGGAAAAATAGACCTTACAATTAAACACAGTTCCATGTAGCTCAGCTACCAGATTTAAAGAAGCATGGTGCCCATTCCTTCTCCTAGAAGCTAAGTGGCATGAGGGAATGCTTTTGACATGACATTCATAGTTAATTCTAGACATTTAATACATCTTTTTGGTGGTTGAAGGAGTAAATATGAATTTCCCCCTTTTTTCCTCCTATCTCTCTCTATCTCTCTCTCTCTCTCTCTCCCATTATTCTATATATTGGCAATTGATGCTCATTTGTAATCATTGGACCCTCTCAAAATACAAGGGAATCATATATATCATTGTGCAAGTGTTTATGAGTTACATGCCTCATATTTGGACTTCTGTAATGTGTTTGTGCCTTCTTCCTTCATTGTAATAGACTGAGCATCCTTATAAGGAAATAAAATTCATGTTTTGTGGTTTTTCTCTGCCCTAGCTTGCGTTTTATTACATTTTCTTACCTCTTCATTCATTATAGGTCTATTGTGTGTGTTTCTTCACTTTGCATGATTCTATTTTTGTTATGTTTTTTTATGGAAATGGAAGGTAAGATGTTGTTCTGGATTGTGGCACTTATGGCTTCCCTCTTCATCGTCATTTTTTCCCATCCTTCCCTCATTAAGAGTGTCTTTCACCATTTTTCTTTGTGGTATCACCTTTTTTTATCTTAGGATTTCTCTTTCATGCATATCCATCTAACCTTTATCCCTTGGATTCCTAGAAGAGGATTAGATAATTGTATTTCTAACAATAGGAGCAATTTTAGTATTAGGAATTAGTAGAGGAATTTTGTATTCTCTGCATGTTAGTCTCAAGCAACAAGTCCCACACTTGGATAGAGTCCCATGTTGCCTCAAAATATTGGGTCTCTCATGTTGATTTAGGGTGGGGTGCACTTTTGAGCTCCAATAATTTTGGCAGGTGCGGTGGGACCTTTTATGAAAATATAGTATTTTTAATAAGTTTTGGCGTGTGACTTGGTGATTTATTTCCTTTAGAGGCATCTTTAAACACATTTGGTGACTCCCAAGTTCAAATCTATTGGTTTCACCAGCTAAAGTGTCCATTTTCATGATAAGAATAGAGACAAGAAAAAGTGCAGCAAGTAGTGAACCTTTTGAATATTTTTAATTGTCACAAGGAGAAAAATGAAAGGTAGAACAGTTCGGAGATCATCATCTCCTCCAAATATAAATCTTTCTACTCCTCCTAGTAGAAAAATCTTGTTGTCCTCTAGGGTTTTAAGACCTATTCCAATCATGGCACATCAAATAAATTTTCCCTTTGTCAACTTCAATGGTGGTAGTCCCTTAGCTCTGAATGCACAACATGATATACTAGTTTTTGCACTTAAAAGTATCCCGTTCTTCACTAATGAAAACCACACTACCCCAGCTGATCATATTTAATATATTGTTAATGTGTGTTAAATTCATCTTGTTACTGAGGATGATGTTATAGTTAGGCTTATTTCTTATTAACTTAAAGGCAAAGCACTTTAATTGTACAAAATCTTGATGCCTGCTACCATCCACAGCTGGGATGAATGTGGCACAACTCTATTTCAGTAGTTTGGAGAAAAGGTAGAAAATATATACTTGCTAGAGAAACTAACAACCATCAAGAGGGCTCCAAATGAGCTTATGGCTGATTTCAATTTTAGATTTCAAAAATATGGGAGGAAAATTTCTTAATACCAACTCCACAAGGTTCTTTCCTTTACTTCTTAAGAGCTCTAAATTATGATATTTGTTATTATGATACAATCTATGGGAGCGGACCAATTACCTAATGCGCCATTATGGATGAAAATTGTTTGATACAAGCTGAAAAAAATAGCCCTTAGATTACCTATGCCTTTGTTTCTTGAGTTGTCTCAAGCTTCTCAGTATTCTATTACTCCCATTCCTGAGAAAAACTCCAAATCCATTGCTTCCACATCTTACTCTCCCAAACAAAAGGATTATGATGAAATGAAAGCCTTGATAGAAAAATTATCAAATAAAGTTATATACTTAGAGAAACAACAAGCCCAATCTTATAGAAACTGCACAAGTCCTGAATAAGGACAATCTATAAACCAAGGATTTAATGATGATTATCAACCATATATAAACCAATCTCTAAATCAAATATATGGGAAGATTCAACAAAATGGAAGACTGCAATGTCAAAATTCACATCTTTCTCTTCAAATAGTTTCTCCTACATAGCCACTTCCTGCTACTAACTCAAATAAAGCACTTATTCTAGTGTAAAATAATGTGATATGAATGGTGTTTTCCATAAATATGGCCACCTAATTAGTATATTTTTTAAAATGCATTGTAATCTCAGTCCTTTATTGTTCAAAATTATTCAAATCAACATGAACCATTGATTGAGACACCCAATTCCAATATGGAAGGAACTCAAGAAGTTTCCCTCGAGACCAATCTCATGTTTTTTAGGCTGATGAGATTTGTGCAATGAATCAAGCTGTGGGTAGTTATAATAAACATGATACTCATGTTGTTGATAATATAAGTTCTAAGAAGAGAGTGTTGGATACTCAACCTTCATCTTCGTCTAATAAAAATGATCTTTTTCATAAGAAGACAGATAATGGGGAAGGTTCAAGTGAGAACATATTGCCTGATGTTTTTAGCAGACCTAATTCAGTGAAAGAGGTTTTTCCCCAACCAAATGTACCTATCCTAACATTTGAAAAATCAATAAAGGAGAACATCACACCTATAATTCACAAATCTAGTGACCTTCCCTTAAACATTGTTGAGCAAATGAAGAAGATAAATGTGAATGTGACAATGTGGGATGCCAAAGAAATTTTTCCTTTGTCAACTTCAATGGTGGTAGTCCCTTAGCTCTTAATGCACAACATGATATACTAGTGTTTGCACTTAAAAGTATCCCTTTCTTCACTAATGAAAACCACACTACACCAACTGATCATATTTAATATATTGCTAATGTGTATTAAATTCATCTGGTTACTAGAGATGATGTTACAGTTAGGCTTATTGCTTATTCACTTAAAGGCAAAGCACTTCAATTGTACAGAATTTTGATTCCTGCTACCATCCATAGTTGGGATGAACGTGGCACAACTCTATTTCAGTAGTTTGGAGAGAAGGTAGAAAATATATCCTTGCTAGAGCAAATAACAACCATCAAGAGGGCTCCCAATGAGCTTATGGCTGATTTTCAATTTTAGATTTCAAAAAACATGGGACAAAATTTCTTAAGACCAACTCCACAAGGTGCTTTCCTTTACTTCTTAAGAGCTCTAAATTTTGATGTTTTTATCATGATACAATCTATGGAAGTTGACTGGTTACCTAATGCACCATTATGGATGGAAATTGTTTGATACAAGCTGGAAACAATAGCCCCTAGATGACCTATGCCTTTGTTTTTTGATTTGTCTCAAGCTTCTCAGTATTCTATTACTCCCATTCCTAAGAAAAACTCCAAATCCATTTCTTCCATATCTTACCCTCCCAAAAAACAAAAGGATTACTATGAAATGAAAGCCTTGATAAAAATTTTATGAAATAAAGTTATATACTTGGAGAAACAACAATCCCAATCTTATAGAAACTACACAGGTCCTAAATAAGGACAATCTATAAACTCATGATTTAATCATGATTATCAACCCTTTATAAACCAATATCCAAATCATAGATATGGGAAGAATCAACAAAATGGTAGACTTCAATGTCAAAATTCGCATCTTCCTCTTCAAATGGTTTCTCCTACGTAGCCACTTCCTGCTACTAACTCAAATAAAGCACTTATTCCAGTGTAAAATAATGTGATATGAATGGTTTTTTCCACGAAAATGGCCACCTAATCAATATATTTGTTTAAATGCATTGCAATCTCAGTCCTTTATGGTTCAAAATTCTATAAATCAACATGAACCATTGATTGAGACACCCAGTTCCAATATGGAAGGAACTCAAGAAGTTGCCCTCGAGACCAATCTCATGTTTTCTTAGGTTGATGAGATTTATGCAATGAATTAAGTTGTGGGTGGTTCTAATAAACATGATACTCATGTTGCTGATAATATAAAGTCTAAGAAGAGAGTGTTGGATAGTCAACCTTCATCTTTGTTTAATCAAAATGATCTTCTTCATAAGAAGGATAATGGGGTAGGTTCAAGTGAGAACATATTGCCTGATGTTTTTAGCAGACCTAGTTCAGTGAAAGAGGGTTTTACCCCAACCAAATGTACCTATCCCAACATTGGAACAATCAAGAAAGGAAAACCCAAACCTATAATTCACAAAACCAATGAGCTACCCTCCAACATTGTTGAGCATATAAAGAAGATAAATGTGATTGTGACAATGTGGGATGCCAAAAAAAATTTCCCTTTGTCAACTTCAATGGTTGTAGTCCCTTAGCTCTCAATGCACAACATGCTATACTAGTGTTTGCACTTAAAAGTATCAATTTCTTCACTAACGAAATCCACACTACCCTAGCTGATCATATTTAATATATTGCTAATGTGTGTTAAATTCATTTGGTTACTGAAGATGATGTTACAATTAGGCTTATTGTTTATTCACTTAAAGGAAAAGCACTTCAATTGTACAGAATATTGATGCCTGCTACCATCCACAGTTGGGATGAACATGGCACAACTCTATTTCAATAGTTAGGAGAAAAGGTAGAAAATATATCCTTGCTAGAGCAACTAACAACTATCAAGAAGGATACCAATGAGCTTATGGCTGATTTCAATTTTTGATTTCAAAAAACATGGGAAAAATTTATTAAGACCAAATCCACAAGGTGTTTTCCTTTACTTCCTGAGATCTCTAAGTTTTGATATTGTTATTATGATACAATCTATGGGAATTGACCAATTACCTAATGTGCCATTATGGATGAAAATTGTTTGATACAAGCTAGAAAAATTAGCACCTAGATTACCTATGCCTTTGTTTCTTGAGTTGTCTCAAGTTTCTCAGTATTCTATTACTCTCATTCTTGAGAAAAACTCCCAATCCATTTCTTCCACAGATTACTCTCCTAAAAAACAAAAATATTATGATGAAATGAAATCCTTGATAAAAAATTTATCAATTAAAGTTATATACTTGGAGAAATAACAACCCCAATCTTACAGAAACTGCACAAGTCCTAAATAAGGACAATCTATAAACCAAGGATTTAATCATGATTATCAACCCTTTATAAACCAATATCCAAATTAAAGATATGGGAAGAATCAACAAAATGGAAGACTGCAATGTCAAAATCTGCATCTTTCTCTTCAAATAGTTTCTCCTATGTAGCCACTTCCTGCTACTAACTCAAATAAAACACTTATTCCAGTGTAAACTAATGTGATATGAATGGTGTTTTCCATTAAATTGGCCACCTAATCTGTATATTAGTTCAAATGCATTGCAATCTCAGTCCTTTATGGTTCAAAATTCTTCAAATCAACATGAACCATTGATTGAGACACCCAATTCCAATATAGAAGGAACTCAAGAAGTTTCCCCCAAGACCAATCTCATGTGTTTTTAGGTTGATGAGATTTGTGCAATGAATCAAGTTGTGGGCGGTTCTAATAAACATGATAATCATGTTGCTGATAATATAAGGTCTAAGAAGAGAGTGTTGGATGGTCAACCTTCATCTTTGTCTAATCAAAATGATCTTCTTCATAAGAATAAGGATAGTGGGGCATGTTCAAGTGAGAACATATTGCCTGATGTTTGTAGTAGACCCAATTCAGTGAAAGAGGTTTTTCCCCAACCATATGTACCTATCCCAACAGTGGAAAAATCAAGAAACAAATCCAGTGACCTTCCCTTAAACATTGTTGAGAAGATGAAGAATATAAATGTGAATTTGATAATGTGGGATGCCCTAACAGCTCCATCAGAAAGAGATCTCCTATATGAAGCTCTGAGGAAACTTCCCCATGTTGATCCATTTTTTTAAAGAGCACATCCTGTAGTCAAATTGTGCCAAGAGAAGGAGGAACAAGTAAGAAAAGTTAAGAAAACCCCTCATATCTATATGTATTTAATTGGAGGAAATCACTTGGTTCATAATTGTATGATTGACTCAGGAGCTAGTACTTCTGTAATGCCTAAGAAAAATGTTGATATCTTGGGTCTTAAGTACAATCTTGTTTCTAAATGTGTTTTGCAACTTGAAGGATTAACTTTCAACATCAAAGGAGTGATCAAATATCTGGAGTTAACCCTTCATTCTTGTCCAAGTTTAACCATAACTCAAGATGTCTCAGTCATTGACTTTCCTCCTTTGTTTTTCATTTTCCTATCAAGAGACTTTACAAATAAAGTGGGTGGTTATTTGGCTTCAGATTGGTCCTATATGCTCTCAAGAACTAGATATGATACTAGATTTACCATCCAAGATGAGCCAATATTTTCCTATAATGTTGAGTCTTATGACTATACTCCTATCCAATATAATTGCATTATACATTAAGATCAATAGTACGAGTCAGTTCCAATAGAGCACCATGTCCCTCCTTCAATCCCTAATTTGTTATTAGATGAATGGGTGAAGGAACACCATGAGTTATATCCTTATGACACAGTTGTTCAAACTGGGCTAGGAGCATACTGCATTCATGAAGAATAATTCATCACCCTCACACTAATTAAGCAAGAAAATGATGTTTTTGGATTACAGAAAATGATCTTTGATGGTTTTAGAGAAAAAATGGAGTTAGGGGAGGCATTGTTTTGATTTCCCCAATGGATCAAAAATTCTTCTTTGCTTATAGGTTACAGTCTTCATGCTCAAAAAACATAATAGAGTATGAGGCATTGGTTCATAGCCTACTTATTGCGGAAAGAAGACAAATAAAAAAATTGCAAATTTTTGGAGACATTGAATTGGTCATTCACCAAGTGAGAGGGAAATGTGCCACCAAGATAAGCTTCTAAGATCTAATAAACATAGAATTCGGGATCTCTTAGAAATATTTGATGTTTTTAACTTGCAAGTGGTGCCAAGGAAATTAAACAAAGAAGTAGACCATAAGGAAACCCTTGGATCACAATTTTCACCAGCTGAAGATCTCATCCAAGGTAATGAACAACATGTTAAGTTGATGGTTAGGCCATCAATCCCTGACAATCAAGTCAGCTAGAAGGTATTTAATAGTGATGAACAAATTGTTTAGTTTATCCATAATGAAGCCAATTTTTCTTTAAAAATGCAATCTGATTTTCATATCAGTTATGGTGATCAAATCATTTAGATGAAGACAAAAACGTTTCCTAAAGGATTGGTCACCCTTGAACACATTTTCAGTCCTGATGATGAGTTAAAAGGGGAAGATAAGAACATAACAACAAGGCAGGAAGACTACTAACTAGTCACTATTGCACAAAGCAAGGCGCTGTTACTTAGAAAGTAATGTGATGAAGATGAAAATTGGGCTTGCATCTCCTTATGTGAAAAATATAATGATGCATTTTCATGGGCTTTGAGTGAGCACTCAAGGTTTTGGCTCGAGTGATGTGCTAATGCATTCTATGGGTTATGATCACTAAGTGAATTCTAGGTTAGCATCAAAATTCTAACTCCTTTAATCCCTTATGGAGGTATGATGAGTCTCATGAGGAAATAATTACACAACACTCCTATTTATTGATGCAATATATATCAGATCAAAGAATCTCAAATGGGTGGAAATTATCTTTCTTATTGGGTCATGAGGTCATTAGAAGAATGGTCTTAGGCACATTTCATAGTTATAGTGTGGAGTCTAGGATGTGCAACAAAGCTTCCCTAAATTTGATCATTTCCTCTACCATTTTGTAATTCAAACCATTAAAGGTTGTAAATGTGAAGATTGGGATTATAAGTGATTGAAAAGAGGGTTTCCATGGTTTGAATTGAGTATTACATGTCTATGCATGTTATCGATAAGTCTATGGATGAAGTGAATCAATAGAAAAGATCAGTTGTAAATATGTCTACATTTTCTATGCCATGGGCATCACGAGTCATCAGTGATTTTGGGTTATGAAATGAAAGAAGCCAATGGGATAAAACTTGAATGAGATTCAATTTTTTGGGGTATATTCCTTGAGGGGTTCTAAGAAAGGGTGGTAAAATATAAGAAGTAATTTTGTCAAAGGATAAGATACAGTTCAAAGAAGATACTCTATTTTATGGAATCCTTCATTGAGAATACAAGTTTTTACATCTTGGGTGTTTTTAATAAGACCATGTATACTTATGAGAATTTAGGGGAGTAGTTTTCTAGAAACTTATCTCAAAGGATGGTTTAATTCATGATTTTGATATGGTAATATACTTTTTTGTCTCTCTGCATGGTTGGAACTTTGGTTGGAAGGACTGTTAAATCATTCCTTGCAAAGACTGTAACTTCTGTGACGGTTTTTGATGTATGGAATCTTGACAGAGATTTGTTGTATATTTCTTCTTGTGGCATCATGAGTATAGAAGGTATCAATATTTACCAGTTAGTAGAAGGATAATAAGCATCCTCATTACTCTATTTCAAACATTGATTCTATTTGATAGAGAAAAATAACCTTATCCAACTACTGTATACTGGTAAGGTTATCCTGTAATAAATTAAAAGATTTATCAAGGTATTTGATTGAGTGTCACATACACAGAAGATAGAAGAAGAAAATAGTAGGATTAGAAACTAAAATTTATGGGTCTGAAAACAATTGTCAATACATTTTATAAACTTTTAAACCATCTTGGGATAGTGTCAAGAAATTCAAGAGTAGGGTCTGATACACTAATCAAGATTTGAAGCCTTTGTCTCAATTTGAATGGTGACTTAGAGAATTTATATGATACCATCTTGAGGGAGTATACATTCATATTTGAAATACTTGACTGTTGATAAGAATCCAAAATATTGGAATCTTTACTACAAATTCACAAAATAGGAAGACTGTTACAATCACCTATACCTAATTGGAGGGGTCTACAGATGATCAAGAAAATAAGTTTCTTAATTGAATATGACCATTGAGACTTTTTTGAAAGGTTAAACAAGAAAAAGGGTCATCCTAATATGCCCTTAGTTGGATTGTGGAACTTTTGTAACAAACATTAGGCTTATAAAAATCTAGTGGCAGTCCTCCTAACCTAGGGATTAGTGTAACTAGAAGGCATTTGAGATTCCTAATGTAATTCCCTATGCATTGATTGTAGGAATTTGAAACCTAAGATTTATCTTACACCTCAGGATGTTGTTAATGGGTACTTGGAATGGTTTCACCTTATTGAGAGCCTATTACAAATTGTTCTAACCATGAAATCACTAGTGGACTATGGTCTCTATGAAAAGCATAAAGGTAAGTAGTTTTAGAAGAGGAAAATAAATTTGAGATTTCCTTCAAGTTTTATCATTTAAGAGGATTGATTTCATATTGAATATGGTTCTATTGGTTTCTAGGGACAAATAAGTCCAAAATATTCAAATGTTTCCTATTTGAGCCTACTTCTTGAAGAGTTAAGGAAGAGCATTCTAATAGAAGGTAAGAGAATATGAATTTCTAGTGTTTTTATCTAAGTGAAGGTTGAATTTGTATTGAATAGGGAGAATGAGAAGGTTAAATTGATGATGGAGGTAATTTTATGCTTAAAGTTCAATTGTTACAATGTTTGAGGTTCCACAAACCTTATAAGGCTAATATGAGCCATTATAAGGCTAGTAAGAATCCTCTTTGCAAATCATTTCAGTGTAGTCTTAGTGTTTGGTCTTTAATAACTTGTTAATTTAATTGAATCCATGTATAGATCTGCATCATTTGTTATTAGATATTATTTAGATCATAAAGATAAAAAAAATATTCTAACAAGTATTTATGAAGGTGGTTGTTTAGTGTGTGATTGTGAAAGCAAAGAGAGTGAAAGAGGAGGATAAGGTGAAGCAAGCTCACTTATGAAAACAATAAGATAATATGAAAGAGACTCTTGGTGAGTCCAAGAAGCATAGGGAAGAAAAATTTCATATGATTGATAGCTCATAAAGAAATATTCCAGGGTAAGAGAGACTTAGATTCAAACAATGTGAAAGAGACTTGTTTGGTGAAAGAAATTAGATAAGAGGAAAGATAGAGAGAGTATATGGCCATTGGTATGAAATAGGACCAAATGGAATAGATGATTAATTTGTTGAAATATTTGGATTATAGGATAAGGCTAATGAGGAAAGGAAAGCAAATATGGTACTATAAGTTATCCCTAGAGAAGAGCTTGCAAAGATGAGGAAGAAATTTGTGAAGATAATCAATCTTCTTGAAGAGTACTTAGAGGTAACTATTGAAGAGGAAAATGTATATGAAGAAGCCACCTTAAAGTAGAGGATGAATGGGAAAGTGAAGAAGGAAATGAATAATATTTTAGTGATGAATAGGTAGTCTATTTCTACCCTAAAGAAGGTGATATGCTTACTAAAAGTTATGAGTTGGATGAATAAAATGAAACAAAGTAGATACAATAGTATATCAACTTATTAATGAGGTATGTGAACAAGAAAATTTTCAAAAACAAGTATTTTTTATTTGAAAATTTACAAGGTGAAATAGAAATCAAGGAGAGAAACTTATGTACGATGAAGTTAACAAAGAATTGGATGATTTTAAGGTAGAGGAAGAGATGAAATATCTTGAAGACTTGTTCAATCCATTACATGTTGAATAGAAGGAAATAAGTCCAAGAGATATTATCATGGTTGAAAATTACATGGAATAGTAGGTACAAGATGCTACAGAGGAGATGCATGCATGGGATGATGGTAAGGTAAAAAAAATTGAATCAAAACTTGCTTATTTGATGTTTCTTTGAGTGAATTCCTTGAAATTATATAAAATTAATCACCTAGTTGATGTGAGAAGTAAGAAGTAAGTCAGCAAGATTTGATTGATTTAATTTCACTAAGTGATTATAATTAGAAACAAGGATGTGATGATCAATTTTAAGTAAGGGAAGTAGATGATCTTTTGCAAGAGTTGTTATGCATGATGGATCTAAAAGAGATGAGTGAAGGTGCAACAAAGAACTACAATGTTTCCATTGACAAAGAATGAGTGCAACTATGAAAAATTTATTTAAAAAGGTATAGATATTGAGGTATCACAAGGTAAAATGGTTATTGTTTTCATTAAAAATGTGCAACATAAAAATTTCAAACTTTCAAGCATGACAACGGACCTAAGTGTCAAAAACTTTGTCCAAAACCCCTCCTGAGTCATCCTCTATATCGACCTAACTTATGTGTCATACCATTCCCATCATTTAAAAACCTTGTGATGGTATAAAAAACCTTCCTAAGTATGTGATATATGGTCATGAGGTCATCTAGTCGATTCAGTGAAACACCATCAAGAGTTGAAATATATACTAGGTCTAAACGGTTATTACCTAGCCCTTTTGGGATAGGTGTGCACCCTATGGAGTTGATCAAGGAGCCTAAAATAAATTTCAGATGTATTTTAATACTATAAAATTCAATGGAGTAGTATTATGAAATTTTGGGAAAGTTTTAGAGGTTTAAGAGTCAAGACAGTGAAAGTTGTCTTTAGAGGCTTGAGGAGCTTGCAGTGCAAAAAAGAACTTGACCTTCAAATGAAGATTCTAGGAGCTTCAGGAATGATTAAAGAGGAAAAAAAGATACCATTTTCAATATATTTTAATTACCTACATGATGGAAAAAATAATATGCTTCTCAAGGAATAGGATCTTTGCAAGGTACAGAAGTTTGTGCAGACTCACCTTATGGTCCTGAATAAACAAGTGGATTTTCTTAGAGGATTTAGAATCAAGTATTTAAAACACTCCCATTGTTCTTAAAATGGTATTTGGAGTAAAAACTATATAAAAAAATTTAAGCACAATGGAATGATGGGGGGTGTGAATCAGTTCTACAAAAAATTTAATTCATTTTCCAACTCTTACATTCATCATTTCATTCATTCATTTAGCATCCATAACTATATGCACACATTAGGTGTGTGCTAAACATTCATGTAAACATGAAACAAAGAATAATACACATGAACACAATATATATGTTGGAAACCATCATGGGGAAGAAAACCCATTGAAACTTTGTTGATATTACACACAACAAAGAAATTTAGTGAAAACCAACTTCACAAGGAGAACTAACCCTACAGGGATCACCAATGCCTAATTTAGTGAAGCACCTACTCCACCAGGAGGCTACAACCCCCTATGATGACTAATCACCAACTTATCCACCTAATGATGATGATCTCTAGATTTTGTTGCTACCACAACTAATGGATATATCTAATTCAGCTCACAAACCCTTGTTCAAACCCTCATTCCTTTAACTTAATATATTGTCTTCTTCTTTGACTTTAATTGGCTATAATATATTGAAAATATTATATCAAAACTTCCTCAACTTTTAACACATATAATCATCTCTCAAATCATGTCTTCAAACATGTAAAACACTCCTACGTGGGTCACACTTTTCCTCTAAAAGCACTACTTTGAAAATGAACTCAAACACTTGATTTATAGAATTTTCTTCCTTCAAACAAAAGAGAGTTCAGTCCTAAAACTTTTTCACAACCAATAAAACTAAATTAAATCCCATTAAATTCATTAAAAATGGTCACATATGACCCATATAGGTCGGTCATGCCAAAAACCACTCATCATGCACCAAAATGCCTCAAACCCCCATCACTAGGATGATAAAAATCCACTCATACAAAAACCATGCTTTTTAAATATTCTAAATTCACCACAAATGAGTAATATAGCATAAAAAAATCATAAATGGTCACAAATTTACTTTAACCAATCAAATATTTGATTAAATGGGCTCACTAGCTCATATCCTTCACAAAATAGATGCTATTAGCATCTGTATTTCACCTTTTGCACTCAATAACACCCAATATGATCTCAACTATGGCATGTGACAACTATATGTAAACCTAGAAACTTTTATAACACTTATAAGAAAGTTATACGTCATGAAAGAATCATATGTTCAAACCACAACGACGTTACCCTTTACCAAAATAATCTGCCCAAAACCTAGTTTTGTAAACTCAGATGATTAACATCCTTTATGTCAATTTAAAGACCTCTAAATTACTTCGCTAGGAAAATAATTCATCCCTCTTCACTTTCCATGTGGTATAAAGCATAAAACAATCCATTTCATTCCTCAAGTAACTCAATGTTTCAACAAGAACAATCATTTATTGAAAATCATCTTACCTTCTTCACAAATCAACCTAAAAGAGACATAAAATGACCTCACCAAGAATAAATCCATACATCACTAGAAATATATATGAATAACCTTTCCAAAATATATTATAAATCCTTCCAACTCTAAGTGTAAGTCCTTCAACCAATCCAATCTCTACAAACTGATTTTTATGCTTTCTAGGACTCAAGAACTAGACAAGGGCTCAACATAATCCATCATACAAAAATACACTTCCAGACTAAACCAAAGCATATAAAACACTTTAAAAAATTCTAAGAAATCAGCAGCCTTAAAAAATAATTAACAACTAAAAATCATCACCTTACCTCATCAAGTTACATGACACCCTTCTAGATTCAACATCCTACAAAATTGAACCTGAAAAAAACAGCTCATAACTTTTGCATACCTCATCCAATTATTAATTTTTATATATTAATGGAAATATCTTTGAACCATATTCACAACAAAACTTGAATGGATTCCTAGCTCCTCATGTAGCTCCTCCAATATTAATTTTAGTACAAGTTTCTCCAAACTACCCCCAAAACTAGTTTTTTCTATAAATAGTGTATAATTTTGAATTTTCCAGATCAACCATGACTTGAAACCCTCATGAAAATCTAGAACAACTCAAAGGTTAAAAACAATGTCAATTTAATCTTCATCTTCTTTGGACAAATTATCCTTAAACTGGAACTCTTCAGAAACAAGCAAATTTGGGTGGGGGCACAAATAGTGTCACATGCTCTAATATACCTTTATAGAAATTTGGAAGAGTCCTCTAAAAAATTCAATCATCACTTTTGTAAAAATAATAAAAACAGGCTGACTATACTCAATCGTCTGCAAGTCACTCCTAGTTAAGGTTTAGCTGGGGTTTCAAACCACTTTACCTTCTTACTGATCATTCATAAAAATGTGCTGACATTCAAACCACCTCATTCTATTTTGGAAAATCTTCTTATCTCAATGGAAGAATTTATCTATCAAAAGATATTGGGTCCCCATGTAAAGCATACAGTTCACAACGAGCATTAGAAAGTCAACATATTATGCTTCAAAAAAAACACTCTAGAAACTTACCCATGTTTTACCAACAATTGATGTTGATACATGCAATTTCTTTTTTTACCTGTGACCTGACAACTTAGTCATGATAGTATCATGAGGTAACATCCTTTAACTATCCATACTCATCACATATCTCAAAGGTATTCCTAGAAATATCTCAACCACAATGACTTACCTGGATGCTTGATTTAGCTTGTCTGTCACCTTCTTACTTCCTAAGGACCATAGATCAAGCACCACCAAAACCTGCATGATGAATCTGTAATCACTAAACACTACATCATATACCTGGGATTAGTAATATTCATCACCATGTTGTTTCCATGCTCCAAAAAGAGCCGATCACCTCAAAAGTCACAGGACTTCCTTATATGGATGTCAACCCACTGTTCTAGGTCTCAGGAATAGGCCTATAAAGACTGAGATACAACCCATGACATCACATGAATTGGCCTTGATGACCTCATATGGATACGATTTAAACAGCTTAGTAAAAACACTCATACTGGACCATGCTTAACCCTCATGACACCCTTTATTCAACTTGGGAGGACTCATACGATTTAGACTATGCACAGGTGAATGTCTAGATGCTCAGAGAATTTGAACCCATAGGGCTAGTCACAAAACATGACACTACCTTAGATCAATCATAAATCATGTTTTACCTTTGACAACACCTCGCTCAGACTCATATGACCTTTGCATATTGTTCTATCAGTGTCAATGGACTTGACATCAATGGAAACATCTAAGACAAAAATGGCCAACAAATTCCTTGCAATAAATAAGGAACACTCAAATGATATGAATCAGAACCCAAATATTGGAAGCAAACAACATGGATGTAAAGAGGCCACACAATGTGGGAGAAAACTCAAACCAATTTCAGGTCATCTCAGATGTATTCTGCACCTTGTAATAAGCCTCCCAAAACTCATTGGTAGCCTCGCGGATCCTCTGGGTAGATTAAAAAATGATCTATAATATTTCAATAGGAGCATGACATAACATAGATGAATTCCACTCCCAAGTACATTTTTACCAAGGTATCATGAATCTGATCCGATTCAATGAAATTGATAGTATGACAGAACCCTTCATCCAACATAACCATGTAAGATGAATTATGGATTGGGTACTGCCTATGCCACTACTGGTAACAAAATCCATTCTTGGCATACATTATTATCTAACAGAAGGGATAACTATTTCATTGATCATGTGTTGGTGCTAAGGGAAATTTGACTACACTTCAGTAAACGTAGAATGCACAAGAAAGGGTTTGCACAAGAATGAGGAATAGGATAACGTACCTCATTCCAGGAATCGCATGCTCTATTCTGCAAGATGGTTAATAGACTGATAAGGAATGATATATTTTGATTAGCTGACTACAAAACTCTGGTCTGTACGAAGTGCATAGATCTACTTCCAGAAGTGATCAGATTTCTTTCCATCTAAGTCATGATCAACCTTTCGTGGTTTCATTCTTAGCTGTCATATCGGTCATTGACCATGACGTTGAAGGATGATAGGTTGATTCTAGATTGCAACTATAACAATGAATGATAATTTAGCCCAACCCCCATCAAATCTCAAGAGAAAGGTCGTGCATCTTGTGCATTTTGTTGGATGCTTTATCATAGTTCAGTGATAAACCTGATTTGAAACTTGACATTTGCTCTGTGCTTTCCTTCTAAAAAAGCTATTGAAGAAAGGCAGAGAAAATGATTTAGATTAGATCCTCGTTTGCGATCTTAATTGTTGATACGTTCTAAATTTGAATCCTTTTCACTCTAGGATACTCCCATATTTGGGATTAGCCTCATATTTTTGTGATAATTTTCTCTAGTTACAAAAATAGTGCATCTAGGGTTTGAATCACTTTGTAGTTGCATTCAATTTATTTTATTCCAGAATAAAATTAGTTTCAATATGTGTCTTTTGAAAAGAGTTAAGATTGGTTTATACCATCATTTTGGAACTAGGGCTCATATCATAAGTTTCTATTGGAAGATTTACATAAATTTATTCTTAAATCAGACACATAGCTCAGTGTGAAAGGGGAATTTCACATGGGGATGATCTGGGAGGATCCATTAATTCATTATCTTGTCAATAAATGGGGTAGGTTATTTATTAAGATAGGTGAACATACATTGATTAATTTATTGCATGGCAATAGTAGATTACATATGAATTTATAATTGTACCTAGATAATTATAGATTTCATAGTTACTATTATTGTTGTTTCATTTAGATCATATAAGTGACCATTTTAGTTACGGGAGTTATGCATATATTGTTAGTGTCTACATGTTGCCCCATGTTATCTAAGAATCATTGATAAATCGTTAGACACAAACAATGAAAGAAGGTTTGCATGTATGGGTAATTCAACCATAATTTAGATACATTGAATGATAGGATTTATTTACCATTATATTTTGTTGTGTTCATTGAGTGAAAAAGAGTTAATTGGAAAATTAAACTTTCATTTCCAGCAATTATACACTTAAAGATTAATTTATTATCAAACCATACAAACACATACCAAATATTCCTCCAAACACGAACAAAAATTCCAAAACCACTATCCAAACATAACAAACACATCTCTTTTCACCTCAAACAAGTCACGACATCATTCCACACAAGTTACAACATATGCAAAAGGGTGAAAATAACATTGATTGCTTAAAATTGGGTGAATCATTGGTGATTTAAAGAAATGCCTATGATTGTAGGTTAAATCGTCGGCGATTGAATCGTAGTAAAAATTGGGGTATATAACTACCTGATCCCTATAGTTTTTTCATTTTCACTGCGGGTTAAAAATGGTCTGGAAAATAGATTTTGAGAAATTTTTAGTAATTTGATTAGGATGACGACCTCCAGCAGGCGGAGAAAACCACCCACGACATCGGTGAGTTGATTTTATTTGTTTTTGTGTGATTTTTGGGTAGATTTAGGGTTATGCTGCCATTTTTGGGGCATATGGGTGCCCTAGCTAGAATAACTTGCGATTGATGCAATCACCAGTGATTCAAAGCAGAATCATTAGTGATTGAGATGAATCGCTGGCGATTCACATGTGATTTTAAAAATTTTCATGAATAGAGTAAGATTATTTGATGTTTTAGATGTTGTTGGTGTAAGGGATTGATGTGTGCATTTTTGATATGTTGTTGATATTTTTATTGATGATGTTAATTTTGATTTTATCATGTTTGTAGATGGGTGCCAAGTTGTCCATTTACGACCACATTCCATTGATTTTAGAGGAGGTGAGGACTGATATTTCAAACGATGATTAAGAATATGTATACGCTGTTTGTTTTGGTGCTATGAGACATTATAGATGGATCCATAGATGTCTAGGTTTGAAATTGGCATTGTTAGAGAGGTGGAACCTTCCACCAACACTTTTTGGTTTCCCACGTGAGAGATCACCATTACCCTAGAGGATGTTCACTGCATTTTGAGACTGCCGATCCATGGGGTGGTGGTGTACCTGTTATCCAAAATGTGCCCCTGCTCATTTTTTGTGGCTAAATCCTTTCATTTTTTCCTCTCTTGTGCCTCAGTCATAATATTTTGCTTTTCAAGCACTCAAAACCTTTTGGAAATGACACCATTGGATAGAGCTCTTTCTCAGCTTTCCAGAAAGGTAAATTTTTCCTCCTAACTCCATATATTTTTTAAGTTACGGCTCGGCGGAGTTTTTTGGAAAAATTTTCCCCTGAAAGGCCCGCGGCCAATGAGATGCTGCCATGTGGCATCTAGAGTGGTGGAGTGCAGGGAAATTTTGGAAAATTTTCCAAATGACCAAAAAGGTGCAAAAATTCAAATTTTTGCCCGCCAACCCGATTTGGCCCTGTTTTGCCCTAAAACTTCAAATGGCCATATCTTTCGATCTAGAGCTCGGTTTTTCGCGTTCTTTATATCAATGGAACGTTGGTGAAATTCTATACAAGATTCCAGGGTCATTTTTGCATTTTGATAGAGTTTGGAGAGAGAAAATTGAAAAACACCTCTGGCACGTGGTCATGGACAGAAATGACGTTTCAACCACCGTTTTTAATGAAGAATGGCTTGCATTCTCTCCCAGCATGGCTAAAAATGTCAGGGGATGGGTCTGTAAGGATGCCCATGCTGTTTTGAATGCATTTTTGGTCAATGGTTGAATTCCTTCCACATTTTCCCATGTTTCTCTCTCCTGGGCTCGTCCCTTGTACTGTAAAAGCCAAATTTGGCTCATTTTCAAAGGGTTGAACATTTTTTGTGTATTACAGGTCCCCTTTCTCACCTTGAAGTGATTTTGGTGGAATATCAGACCTTTTCTAAGAACTGCAACTCATTTCTGCCTCCTAGGTGTTGTAATGCAAGTGATTTTGATGTTAAAATAACAATACAGGCCCTGTAATTAATTTTTCATCCTCTACTGGTGTTGTTTGACTAATTTCTGATTCTTCATTACAATTATCAGTTTGTGCATGTTGTTTTGTTGCATTTTATGAATTGTGTCAATCTGCAGAAGTGATAAATGCTCACCACTCCTTTGGTGCATCACCTATTAGCATTAGTTCTAGTTTATCTGCATTCTCTATCTTTGTCTCCTTTGGAATTTAGGGTAGGATTAGGAATTTAAACCTCTACAACTTGTAAGTGATAAATCTGATTAGAGGAGTTGAGGAACCAGCCTCTAATCTGGAGATTCCTTTCCCATTTTACAAGTCCCACACTTGGGGAGAGGATTCAATGTTGTGCAATCACATTGGATGTCTAAAATATCAAACTAGAAATCTGATCAACATCCAGGGGTGCTGCTGATTTGCAACAACATTACCCTATTACTAAGGTAGAGAGAGACAGTGTGATGACCAAATTGTATGGTGTGGATGTTGCAAAAATTAGGTATGAGTCAGGGGGTTTCACTTACATCCATGTCTATTCACCTGAGTGAGAGGGTTATGTATGGATGACCATGATGATGATGGCCATCATTTTTTATGCCTTGTCGGATTCTGGGAGTGGTCACTTTCCATAGATGATGACAAGGGTTGTTACCGAGATGATGGACCAACGTACTATTTTTGAGTGGGACCTACCCTAATTTCTCATACGTTTAGAGAGTTGTGGGCTTGGAGGGCTAAAAAAAGTTATGATATCAATGCTGTATTTCTCTTACAGGCTTGGGATTTAGAGCATATTGCTATTTCTCGACCAATAGGGTTGTCACGGGGCATTTTTGATCAATGCCCTAGTTTCATGAGGTGGAGGTCAAACAAGGGTCATGCGGGGAAGAGGAGGCAAACATGGTTTTATAGAGATTTACTATTTGGATTATAGGCGGGGGATGTTGTATGGAGTCCCTATTTGGATCTACCTACTTGGGGTGAGTATCCTCAAGATTTACAACAACTTATGTGGCTTCAGGCACATAGAGCAATAGAGCATGAGTTACTTCATTTTGATTGTGTTCAGAGGCAGTTTGGTTCAGTGTAGGGAGTACCTAATGAGCCCATTTAGTAAAGGTGGGAGGAGATAGATATAGATACTCCAAGGGTAACAGTGTCCAAACTTACCGTTATTGATGAGTTGTCAGGGGCTACGGGCTCGAATGATGAGGGTGTGATTGTACAAATTGATGATGCAGGGGTTACCCTAGAGTATAATGCATGGTGGATTCCAACCTTGATGATTTTTGATAGAGCTCGAGTGGCACAGAGGGTTGTGCAGCGGGTGAGGCGAGTACATGCTTAGATAGAGGGAGGAGCATAGGCGGAGGAGGTAGAGCTAGGTTCCAAGGATGAGGAGGATGAGGACAAAGATGACTTAGCTATAGCTATTATAGTGATGACAGTCGAGAAGTCCATAGTATAGGGGAAGAAAGACATGGCTCGGAGAGAGAGAGATATTACATTCTTGGTGTTCGGGATACCCTCATTGCAGAGAGAGATAAACTAATTGTTGAGAGGGATTTGACGATAGTGGAGTAAGATAGTCTCGGCATACAACTTGTTCAAGTCTTTGTAGATAGAGAAAAGTACAAGGGGCTAAAGGATCCATTAAGGAAGGCCTTAGGGATCATGAGGCCTTTTGTATCTTGTATGGAGTTATCAATGATGGTTCATTCTAGCAGGAAGATGGTAGCACCTACAACACCTCCTCCATCTGGGATGATCTTAGCAGCTCATTATGATGTTGTGCAAGAAGAGTGAGATTATTATGGTGATTTGGTCATCAAGAACTACCTAGAAACTACTTTATATGTAGATTATGTGGCTGCCAAAGGGGCGGCTACAGTAGTAATGAGGCCTAGTGCGAGTGCAACGAGTGTGGGACAATCACCTCGGAGGCTAGAGAGAGTGGATGGTGGTGAGGGTGGACCCAGAGGTGAGGTTGTGGCTACTAGTGCTCCTAGAGGGGGCGGAGACAGGTGTTGTTAGAGGCACACATGCTCCTGGAGGAGAGGGCGGTGCTAGTACAGTTCTCAGAGATGTAGATTTTACTAGCTGATTCTGATGCATATGATGTCATAGGCTCATAGAAGCCCATTTTTGTATGATGACGACATATATTGATTTTTTTGGACATTGATTATGATGTGTACCGAACTTTGATATATATATATATATATATGATGATGATGATGATGATGATGATGATGATGATGATGAGTTTTATGGCTTATGTTGCATGTGTTATATGGTATTTGTTTTTATTTGAAATGTGCTAGTGTTTTAGATGGATTTTGATGGATATTAAGAAGCATGGTTTGTAAACATGTTTGGATACATATGATTAGGTGTGATCGAATGTTTAATTGATTCAAATGAATTTAAAAGGTGACCCTAAAATGTGTTATATCACAAATGTGACTAAATAAAATGAGTTAAAAATGAAATGATTGCCCCATTATGGATTCAATATATATGCGACGAGTTTCGAAGAGTGTGAGAACACTTACACTTGTAGCCTTATCAAATGCTAAATAAGATTATCAATGGGTAGTTACATGAATCATGATAGAAATGTAGGTTTGAGTGAATTTACTTTGCTAGGAGATTTTGTATATGTAAGCCAATGTGGGAGAAATGGATCTCCTTTTCAACAGGTTCTTAGGGAAGATGCCCTAGCTTTTCATATTATTTTGAAGCAAACTAATTGCGGTGGGAAGCTTGCTATAATGGGAAAGCTAATTGATGTGGGAAGCTTTCTTGAATGCTTTTTATATTGATGTATTTTTGAAGGTTGATCAATGTGGGAATCCTTTTACATGAGTAGCCATCCTTTGAGGGTATGGTCTACATTTTGAATTTTGACAAGATGGTCGTCTTTCAAGGGATCGGTTCATAAATTTGACTGGTAGCTATCCTTCAAAAGATCAATCTACTTTTTTTTAATTTTTGATAATAATTTAGACTTGCGAATACTTGTCCTTCAAGGGACCAGTCTATTATATTTTGACATTTTGATAAAAGGAGAATCCAAATGATTTTAAGGGATTCCTACAAAGGAGGAAGTTATCTGAAACAAAATATGCAATGAATCAAGTTGCAGTGCTCATATTTAAGATGTATTTAGGATACTGACAGATAACCACATACTTTCATTACAATGATATGATGAAGTGATAGGATTTGGATGTAACCACTATCATGAGGATCAATTATTTAACAATAGAAAGGCCATAAGTGTGAGGAATTCAGAGGTTCCTTTTTAGGTTCTCCATCAAGAGAAGTGAGATGATACACTCCTGACCCATACTTGTGAGTAATAATGTATGGACCAATCCACTTGGGGGAAAACTTTCCACATTTACTCCATTCTAATGTAGTGAAATTTTGATTTTCTGTAAGTATAAGATCACCAATTTTAAAATGACGTTCTTTGACATGTTTATGATATGCTCTACTAACACGTTCTTGATAAACTTGATGATGTTCAAGGGTTAAACGATTTTCATCTGATAATTCAATTTTTGCTAAGCGGTCTTGGTGATATTATTCATCAGGGATGAAATCTTTGAGAGATACACGAAGTGATGGAATTTGGACTTCAAGAGGTACGATGACCTCTAACCCATAGATGAGTGAATAGGGCATAGCACATGTAGCTATGTGGATGCTAGTTCGATAATCCTAGAGAGAAAATGAGATTTGGAGATGCCAATTCCTATCTGCACCGTCTACTATTTTCATAAGGATTTTATTAAGTTTTTTGTTAGAGGACTCGACCCGTTCATTTGCTTGAGGATAATACGGTGATGAGAAATTGAGATTGATGTTGAACGTATCAAAAATATTTTTAACTTCTTTATTTTAAAAGGATTTTCCTTTATCTGTGATGATTTTATGTGGGAGACTAGAATGGCATATAATATTTTGATATTTGAAGTTGGTGATAGGCCTTGACTTTTTCAAGGTTAAAGGGATGACTTCAATCCACTTAGTAAAGTATTTGATTGCTGTGATTATGGAATGATGTTGTTAGGATGATTTAGGATTGATAACACCAATGAGGTCTAACCCCCATTGAGAAAAAGGCCATAAGTCTGAAGCAGGTTGTAATGCTTGACTAGGAATGTGAATAAGATTTGAGTAGAGTTGGCATGCAAGACATTTCTTTACATATGCACAACAATATTTGGTGATCGTAGGCCATTAATACCCTAGCCTTATGACACGTTTAGTGATGGTATTGCCACTGAAGTGACCACCACAAATTCCATCATGGACCTCTTCGATTGCCTTAATTGATTCATGTGATTTAAGGAATCGCAATCGTATACTATCAAAGCTACGTTTATAAAGGATACCACCTATAATGAAAAAAATGAGTGACATGTTGAAGAAGTGATCACTTGGCACCATGTGATAAGTTTGATGGCAATTTACAGTCAAAGAGATAGTCATATATTTGGGTGTACCATAGATCAGGTGGATGATTGTTAATGACATTAATAGGAGGAAGCTCATTTTTATGTGAAGGATGGTCCAAGCGCTTAACAACTATGGACATTTTAGTGTTATCTTTTGATTTTTCTGTTTCTAAAGGGATGAGGGATCCAAGATATGCCATAGTGTCTGCGAACCTATTAGAAGACCGCATAATAGTTTAAATGATATAATGATCAAATGCTCCGTGGAGAAAGTCAACAACAACCTTATATTTTTGGAGGATTTCATTTTTACAATGATATTCTCTGTTAACCTGATTGATAACAAGTTGTGAATCTCCATAGATTTCCAAGATGTAGACACCTAAGTGAATAATGGTATTTAGACCCATGATTAAGGCTTCATATCTCACCATGTTATTAGTACATTCAAAGTTAAGTTTGTATGATAACGGAAGTGGAATATTCCAGGGAGGTATGATAACAACTCCGGCTCCTCCCCCCTCTTGGAATTTAGAACCATAGAAGAAGAGAGTCATTTTAACCGAGATAAATTCAGATTCATTGATGTTGTTGATGGATTTATCAGGGAATTCATGGGGGATTTGATTATCTGGAAGGGGTGCTTTAACAAGTTGATCTGCAATGGCCTGAACTTTAATAACTATGATATAATTTCAAGATCAAATTCAGTCATGAGGATAAGCCACCAAGTTATGTGATCATTATGATAAGGTTTAAAGTACATGGTTTAAAGTGGATTAAAACTGGTGATGACATATGTCTTGTGATTGAGGAGATAATGTCAAAGTTTTTTGGTGGCAAAATATAACGCACAACATAATTTTTCATCTTCACTGTAGTGTGTTTCATACTCATGAAGTGTGTGACTAATGTAGTATATGACTTGTTCATGACATTGATTATCACGGTGGGAAAGCATAGCTCATAGGGCATGTTCTTAAGTGGATATGTATGGATAAAATGAATCCCCTTCATGAGGTGGAGTAAGCATAGGAGGTGATAATAAATACTATTTGATTTCATCAAAGGCTTTCTGGTAATCAGAATCCCAGTGAAATTTTATGTCTTTATGGAGTAGATGGTGAAACAGTTGACAATGGTCATAAAGTTGTGATATGAAATGTCGAATTGACTTGTTGTTGTGTAAATGTGCAATAGAGAAATTAACAATTTCCAAGCACAACAAATATGCCCCAGTGTCAAAATTTTCAAGTCCTAGCATTTCAAGATACCTCGGGTCAAATCCGCCACTTTTTTCACCCCCTATTTGATGTCAAATTGGTCCCCTAGGTGATTTAAGAAAGTCCATTCATTCCCTCTAGGTTATGTTAGGAGTTCATTTGCAAAGCTATATACAGTTGTGGGAAGGGCTATCACTGGCCTTCTTAGAGCTGGAGCAACCTCATGAAGCAGAGAAGACGAGCCTAAGTGGATGTGGAGATGATCCAAATTTCTTAGGACATCATGTAGATGGTTCAGGAATATTTTGGAAGGTCTCGGAGAAGTCGGGGCAATTTCTCCAGAATTAGGGTTCACAGGCATAGTCAATGCACATGCCAAAACCAATGTTGACCTTCAGAAGGTGATTTTGGGAGCTCAAAATGGATTTAGAAGTAAAAACAACATCTCCAAAAATAGGATTCCAAGACATACATGATGGTGAAATCATATTTTTCACAACACCTTGGCACATAGGATTTACATGCAATTTTAATCAGGTACAAGTGGAGTCTCAAATCAAAAATCCACTTTTTCAAGGATCAAATGGATGAATCAAGATAAGAGTTCCTCCCATTGGATTAAAAATTCCATTTCTAGTCAGGATCATATAAAAGTTTACTAAGAAATTCTACCAGGAACTCAAGTTATCATCGTTCTAAGTTACCCTCTCAATGGTAGTTCAACACTTAGTCATTTTTTGGGAGGACACGTGTCAGCACCAAGAGGATGATGGGATTTCATGTCCCTGACATCCCTAAGGTCAGGTACACTAACCCTTGAAAAATTCTCACAGCCCCCATGTGACCTCTGAGACCCTGATGTGACCTCCAGACTTGACAGTTCAGCCTCCAAGTGCATTTTTGAAGCATATATTCCCTGCCATCGGATCAAGCACCACATGTTAGCTCTAGGACCACTATGGAAACTGATGTCCTTCATGTCCTTGAGGTGAGGGACACCAAACATGAAAAAATTGTGCCCAGCCCTCTAGGAGAGTGTTTTGGTCACCCATATGACCAGTTTCTAACCCCTCGGTGCTTTAAAGCTTATTTTGGAGCACTCGTTCCATGCTGTCAGATTACTGCTACATGTCGTTGTCTTGCTCATTGTGTAAATTGATGTCCTTGATTTCCCCGAGGTCAAAGACATCAAGGACAAAAAGTGTGCCCGAATCTAACTCAAAAATTTGATTTTTTTTTCTAATTGTTGGTTGTTTCTTGCTGCTTCTAACATCCGTGTGCACAAACATCTCCACATCCTCCTCTGTAACTCCTCACCATCATTCCTCCATTGATTAACCTAAAACTAGACCTTCCATAGATGTACTTTCCTTCAACTCCACAAATTCATGTAGTACCTAAAGGAAAAATGGAGCAAACACAAAAGGAGAAGCACAAAACATAGAATGAGAAAACAGAGAAAAATCCATGGCCACAAAGTGAAACGTTGAAGAAATATCTCAAATGGATACATGAAACAAAAAGTTATATATTTTTTTTCATTCCTCTACCCAATGCCATCAAGAAAACACCTTCAAAATCTCCTCTCGTGCAACAGAACATCCACAACAAAAAAGTTTCACTTTTGGCTCAATGACAGAAAAATTGAATTTCCCATCAAACCGTTTGTCAGATTGAAGATAAATTTATCCTGAAGCATAAGAATAAAAAACCTATCGCAATGGAATCAATTTCATCATGAATGGAGAAAAAAACCATACTTGCAATTTTGAGGTCCATTAATGGTTGTCGCGTCCAGAAGCACTACCAGCTCTGAAATTTGAAAGTTTAAAATCTCTTGGAATATTAAGCAAGTAGGTCTGAAATTTTAGAGGGGTGATATTGGGAAAATACTTCGTTCCACATCAATCCGACTTCCAAAAGCCAACTTTCTAAAAATAGCAGGTTTACTACATAAGAACTACTATTTCGAGAAAGTCATTGACAAAAGAACCTATGAACGAGGTGAATACATTGGAGGTGCACTACAATTGATAATTCACTAGAACGGACATTTTTGACACTTACTAAAAATAGTAAGTGGTCCCACAGACACTTGTGAAAAATAGAAAGTCACACTCAAAGAGAAATTTTGGCATAAGGGGACATAGATGGATAATCATTCAGGGGGACATCATTGTTCAGGATCATTCTAGTCATTTTTCATAGGGAATTCGAGATCCATCTTAGTTCATTCACTTTGGTGAGCGTTCGTGAGCTAATTTGAAGGAGTTTCACAATGTGCAAGGAGTTCAAAGATTCAAAGTTTCACTACATTTGGCACTTTCCTTTGACAAGGATCAACAGACTTCATCGGGAATGATGTCTCCTCTTCTTCTTCTCTCCCTCTTTCTCTCTTCTCTTTCCCCCAAATTTCTCTCACTTTCAAATGTTTTAATTCTTCGTTGGGTTTGCACTTTTTGATGTCTTTAATTCACTTAAAAGTGACTTTAGAAACAAAATGTAAATTAAGTCACCTTGATTTTATAAAAGGGACTTAAATATTTTGTAGGAATATAAATAGTCTAAAGTTAGGAATAAGGCATATGGAGGGTCATGAGGAAGACGATAAGTCACCTCTCATTCTATAAATTGTAACACCATTCCCATTTCAAAGGGTTGGTGATTGATCTTGTAAACTCAAGAGTATATTGTACTTTGAGAGAACAAATGAGATAGCCATTTTCTTCCATTCTCCATTCTCAATTTCCTCCATTTCTCCACTATGTACAACTTTGTTTGAGAAATTAATACAAGAAGGAGTTTCTAGCTTTCTTTGACTAAGAGATTTCTTGATACTTTGTGTTCATCAAATTTCATTTGGTCTTAATGATGCTTACAAAGTTGTTTCTTCTCATAAATGCATGTGATGATACTTCTAACTAGTGTGTGTAGGAATCTGTTTTCCTACCTACAACATTAGCTCTCCTACATCTTTTCTCACTCCCCTTTCCTTCTCTTCAGACAAATTTCTCTCTTGCAGGTATTTGCAATCTTTTCCGCAGGGTCAGTGGAGTGTCCCTATTGGATCCCTGGGTGAAAGGCCACCACACAAATCCACTTTTTCATGTGCATGCATATATGACAGTTACACTGATTAAGTAGAGGGACTTATATTCCTAGAGCATTGACAAGAAATTCACAACTTTTTCCACTTGACAAATTTTTTCACCAACATGATTATAATTTACCTTGGCGGCTACACATTTATTTAAGATTAGATGGTGGAGGCATTACAATGATTTATCTAACCTTTTTTGGGTCAATTTCAATGCCTCAGATAGATATGATGAATCCTAAAAGCTTTCTGGTGAGGAAACTAATAACACATTTTGTAGGATTAAGCCAGAGACAATACTAGATGAGATGAGTGAAGATTGACTCAAGGATATCATGATGGTTTTTTCGTCATTTAGATTTTCCTAAAAGGTCATCAACGTAGTCTTTGACAATCTTGTGGATGAGGTTGTGAAAAATGTACGTCATGGTGCATTGATAAGTAGCCCTTGCATTTTTAATACCAAATGGCATGACACGGTAACAAAAGTTTCCTCAAGGGGTGATGAAAGAATATTTGTGTTGATCGTTAGGAGTAATGAGGATTTGGTTATAACTAGAAAATCCATCCATGAGGGAAAGCATTTCGTGGCCAGCTGTTAGGTCGACGATCTAATCTTTGTTTGGAAGAGGGAAATCATCTTTAGGAAAGGAGAGGTTGAGATCCCTGAAATCTGTGCAGATGCATAATTTTCCTAAAGCTTTAGTTACGAGGACGATGTTAGAGATCCATTATGGATAGTTAATGAGTATGATAAAGTTAGCAGATAAGAGGCGTTGCAACTCTTCCTTAGCAAGGAGAGCTATATGTGGATTCATTTTAAAGAGTTTTTGTTTAATTGGCTTAGCATCGAGATATGTGACTATGTTGTGTAAAATGATTTTAGGATTGATTCCATGAAGATCATTGTATGGCTAGGAAAAGGCTTGGTAATATTTTGTTAAGAATGAAGTGAAATCATCTAGTTCTTGTGGATTTAAATATTCAACGACTTTAAATATGTGAGGATCCTGAGGGGTACCTAATTTAACATCGAGAGTGGATTTGTTAACGAGATTTGATGTGTTAGATGGTAGGGATTTCTGAAGAAAGCGGTCTTCAACTCCCATATAGGAAAGGATATCCTGGTCATCTTGACACCGAAGGATATCTATTGTAGGTAGATCTTCCTCAACCGTTTCTGGCCAAACAAGGGGTAATGATTTAGTGAAGTGATTAGATTAATAAGTAAGTGGCCCTAAAGATATAGCATTGATTTAAAAAAATAAAGTAGGATGGATACGGTGCCATCTGTGTCCATAAGATCTTCAGGGTTTATTGGTGATGACGATTCTAGTTCAAAAATAGTACATGGATGTAGCGAAAGTTTGGATGTAGTGGATTTGTATATTTCAGAGAGTGGAATTTTTATAACCTAAACCACTATTTCTCATAGGATTTAAGAGAACGTTATGATGGCTAAGTCATGTAGTTCCATTATTCATAATAACAGAGGCCAAAACCTCTCCATGCACACCAGTGATGAAGATACATACGAGAAAAGTTTGTATTGTCAAGGGATTTAAAGTTTATTATGAATGGCATGGTATGGCATGGATTGATAACATGGGATGGAGGATGATCGAAGTCATCCATAGATGAGGTTTGTTTTAAGATAAGCATGATTGTACACGAGATAATATATCCATATGTTTGGTTCATATATGGGTTGTTTTTTTTAGGGCAGCCATGTGTTTTAGGTGAAGGTGATAGTAGTTGAAGCATAAGGAGATGATATTCCCCGAGCGTAAGAAATTTTACAACCTCACTGAGAGAGGAGTCATCTAGTATCTTGGAAGAAGGGATAGATGTACTAGTAGATGCTTCATCAGATAATTTAGATGTGGATTTAGATACAAGAATGTTGTTTGGGCGGTACATCATGTAACAGTTAATGAATGGGTTTGGCTCAATGAGGACAGTGAAAATTTAACCCTCATGTTCATATTTGAGACAACGATGGAGGGTCGAAGGAACGTAGTGCATAGTGCATATACAAGGGCATCCTAACAACATAGTACATTGAAACTATCCTTCTATAATGTTGAAGAGATCAGGTAGGGTTTTGATGCTGAACTTTAAGTGGTAGAATAACAATGCCTATTGTAGGTGCAATAGTGTCATTAAAAGCTCTCAGTAAAACTTGGAGTTTGATTGATAATGATATTGGGTATTTTAAGTTGGTCAAAGGAAAGGGAGGATATGATGTTAATGATGACACCACTATCAATCATGACCCTCTTGATGGAGATTTCATTGATCTGAGTGGTAATGAAGAGTGGTAGGTCATGGTCCTCTGGTCTAAGAGAGGGAATTTTAGATGGTTCAAATGATATAGTGGCATATTCTTTAAGGGCACCTACAAAGTTTGTGAAAGGAACAAGATCATTGGTTGGCATGGTTATGGATTGGAGGGCTTCTATCATAGCTTGTTTGTGAAAAGGTGATGTTTGAACTAGTTCATAAAGTGACATCCTGACTAGGGATTGGTGTAATTTCTTGATAATAACCTTTTGTAACATAGTGAAAGGGGGTGTTGCTGCTTCTATTGAAATTTTAGTTTTGGGTGACGGTGTTTGATTATATGTTTCGGGAGCTAAGGAAATAGATATCTTGGGTTTATCAGATGAAGCTGATAATTCAAGAGGTGACAGTATAGCGACGAAATTTTTACCTTTCTTAGGCTCAGATGGCTCTTTGTCATAATTTTTTGAACGAGTAGTGATGTGGACGATGTCAGCTTGATGAGTAGGTATTTTAGGCACAAATTCTTTAGGTTTTGATGATGAAGATGTTGATGTTGGAGTTGTGTTTGATTCAGAAGGAAGTGTGAACTGCCAATTTCTTGAAATTTTAAATGAAAGGCCTTACAATATTCTATGGTAATCATAGAAAACATTGAAGTCATACTAGGAAGGTTTCCATCCTTGATGATCAAACAACTTAGGATGTGGTAATGTAATGAGTGATTGCTAAAGGAGGTCATCTAAGATGGTGGCATAATGCCCCTTAGGTGTAGACGTGGATGGTAACAAAGTTTTGTCTATATTTTCTTGGGAGGAAGTAAAAATTTAGTTACAGGTTGTTTATTTGTTGGTCGTGGAGGCTTTCTAGGTGTTGTAACAGATGGAGGACGAGGACCCTAGATGGGTGCCTGTTAGTGCGGATGGTTAGATTGTGCGATGGGTAAGGGGTGAGGAGCTAGTATAGATGCCTATTGTTGTGATAGTTGGACTATGGGTGTAGGATATTACTTTAATGTAGGGGCTTGGTAGGTGGAATTTTTGACCCTGAAATAATAGGGTGATTAAAAGGTATAAGGGAGCGAGGTCCACACAAAGGGATTTGATTTGGAAAAACATATTGAGGGATTTTGAAGACTTGAACAACACCTTGTTTATGAGGTCCTTTTGTGGTTTTGGATGGACTGGGTGTGGTTGATGAGGATGTAATAATGTTTTATTTCCCTGAAGTGTTTTATTGTCGGTTATATGTGACTTTAGATGTAGCTTTGGGAGTTGTAGAGGATGCATGTACGGATTCAGTAATGACATGTGATGAGGATATGGGAACAATTTTAGTAATATTTTCAGTAGATGAAGGTTTAATAGTCATAGTTTTAGGCTTGTTGGGTACTAGTGTTGATTCTACAGGTTTTGAATTTGGTAAGTAACGAGGTGGGTTCAGGTATAGGATTTGTCTTTGTTATTTTATTGATGGTGTGATTATTTGTGGTTGATCTGAGGATGATGGGTGATTCAAAAAAGGTTGCTTAAATATGTTGATATTTTGATTTGGGGGTGCGTTTGGATTGTCTAAGTAAAGTTCACACTTGTTGATCGAGTCTTGAAGTATGTTACAGAAAGTGTGACACCTTTCGATGTCATGTCCTTTAACCCTATGGTATTTTCAATAGTCATTATCTCGGTACCAAATGGGTTTAGATACTGATGTGTCAATAGGTTGAATAGGTGGGAGAGATATCATGTTGGTGGCAAGAAGTTTGTCAAAAACTTCACTATAAGTCTCTCCTATAGGTGTATAGCTACATTATTGACGGGAACACACAGTAGTGGGATTTTACTTGGGATAAAATTTGACTATGACAGTGTTGGTAGATGTTTTAGACTTATCGGGGTTGGATGACGACTTAGATGGAAACTCAATGTTTGGTTTCTTAGGATGAAGCTTAACCCAACCATCTTCTAGAGCTTGCAATTCAAATTTATAGGCCATGGTGAAAGCCTCATCAAAAGTTTGGAATGATTGGATTTGTAATGTAGATGAAATATGTTTTGCGCATGAGCAACAAAAAAATTAAATTAGTTCCATTTGTGGAAATGAAAAGGATAATTGATTAATTACACCTCTCCAGTGGGAAACAAAATTAGAAATAGATTAGTCTTTGAATTGTTTGATGGCATATAGGTCATTGATAGTGACTTTGTGGGCTATGTTTATGGAAAAGTGTTCTAAGAAGAGTTGATAAAGTTGTGCAAAGGAGAATAAGGAATGTTGCAGAATGTTATTGTACCAATCCAAGGCAGGACCAAAAAGGGACATGGGAAAGGTCCTTAGCATAAGGTCTTGATCGTGAGCTATTAGATAGCATGCGTGATGAAAGGCATGGATGTGTTGTTGGGGATCTTCCTTGTTGTAAAACTTGATAAAATTTGGAAGTTCCTAGTGAGGTGGATATGCTTTATATGGTACTGAAGGGTGAATGGGCTCATTGCAAATTTGGTCATAGGAGAGCACATTCTTGGGTGCAGATGAAAGCTTTGAGACTAGATATGTGGTTCATAAGAGATTGGAGAGGATCTGGTTGAGCTTGTTGTTGTGAGGATGAGCTAGGTTGAAATGAAAACTAGCTAGGTTGTGAGTATGCCTGATATTGTTGAGAAATGTTTTGCTGGTAGGGAATATTATATTGTGGAATGTTTTATTGAAGAACATTTTGTTGGTAAGGGACATTCATTTGCGAGATATTATATTGTGGAATGTTTTATTGAGGTATGTATTGTTGAGGTATGTTGTATTGTGGGATGTTTTTCTGAGGTATACTTTGTTGATAAGGGATGTATTTTTTTTGTGCGGGATACTTTGATGAGATGGAATACTTTGTTGATAAGCTAAAGCTACTGTGAGGGTTGTATGTACTAGTACTGAAATGGCATTGATGTATAAGTGAGTGGTTGTGAATATGTAAGTGACTGCTGGAAGGATATAGAATAGAAGCAACAGAGGATGGTGCTTGTTGCGGGATATTGTGTTGTGGAATGTTTTGGAGAGGTGTAGATTGTGGCATGGAGATTAACGGTTGTGATGGCTATGGTATGTGTTGTAAAACAGGGTGAGTACTAGCAATGGCACTGGTATTGATTAGTGGTGTAGTTGTAGGGATAGACATGGTGATGTTTTAAATGGGACTAGTAACTGGTTGTGAAGATACGACAATAGAAAACGCTACAGAACTCGATGGAGGTATTTGTACCTATGAAGAGATTGGAGGGGTAGGCGAGGAAGTAGTGGTATTACTTAGGGGAAGTGTGGAACATATGCAAGGGCTTGGTGAAGATGTAAATTATTGGGCATATGTGTTTTGTGATGAAATCATATGAAGGTTGTAAATAGGGACTGAAGAGACATCAGATGTCTTGGGTTGACTGGTAGAAGATTGATCATTTGATGTTTCAAATGGGTTAATAGGAATAAGAAAGTTGATGTTTGATATTTTGGGTTGATTGAAATTTGATGTTCCATATTGATTTTGAAGTGTATGAGTACAATTTTGGATGACCGGTTCTTGATTTTGATCAATGAGACATGTAATGGTAGATGAAGGATTATAGGTGTATGGATCTGGTTAGGGTGCAAATGACTGTGGTTAGACACTCCTAGATGATAGATAAGCGTTGAGAGCAATGGGGTTTGAATCTAACATTTCTTTGAAGACAAGGTCTCCTTTATTATAGAAAGGAGGTTTAGACGCCTATGATTGATAACTAGGAGAAAAGGGTTGTTCTTTTATCCCAATCTAGATGTATGAAGGATTTGATTATGATATTGATGTGTGGAATTAAAATTTTTTTCCCATTTCTTCATTATTGTTGGCCTCTAATTCATTTTTGGGTGTTAGAAAGGGAGTGGATGTAATTGTTTGATAAAATGGGATTTGTTGTTGCATTGGTGTAGAAATGTTACAGGAAATGGTGTAGATAATGTATAAAATGGGACCTATTGTTGAAATGGTACAGGTAGCGAGGTGGACATGTTTTCAAAAGTTTGATTACGAGCTTGTTGTCTAGTAAGTACCATGGTAAAAAAACACACAAACACCTAAAAAACAAAAAATAACTAATTGGGTTGATTTACAAACAACAATAAAAAGTAAAAAAAATATCATTTTATATTTATCTTGATTAATTATGAAAGAGTGAAATGTGTAAGATGGTTAATGAGGGTCCTAGGAAATGTTTAAGGGTGGAGTCCCCGATATACCCAAAGGTACGTGAGGCCCAACTCTTTACAGCTACCGATACAGGCATGGTATTGGGGCCTACCCCCTCACTTCATGGTCCCGCTGCGATAAGGGAGTTGGGTACTGAGCCAATATATACCGATAGACAAGAGATTATACTCGGCCAAAACACTAAGTTGGTTTCCATGTTGGGTGATGAAATCCCAATCAGTTATCACCTAGGTGGGAATTTTTTGAATGCATTTTTTATTTATAAGTGGTTTGGTTGTGTGTGGGGAAGAATAAGTGGATGCAACAAATTTTCCTCCTAATTAGACTATGTGAAACAAGAAGGATGCAAATTGTTTATTTTAAGACCCAAAATGAAATGTTTCCTTCGATGAAGAAAAATAATCAAGAATGCGAAATAGAAAAGAAAAAAGGAAAGTTTTAGGACTCACCTTGAGATCGCTCTCATTTTATTTTTTAGCAAAATTTTAAAGTGAGCAATCTGACATTCTAGCAAATGAGATGTTCAGAAATAGTACCATGTAAACAGGTTAGGAACAACAAAAATTAGAAAGCAACAAACAAGAAGTAAAAAGAAAACTGTGAGGCTATGTATAAAAGAAATACAGACAAATTGCAGGTGATTTACCCAATCACAAGAGATTAGCCTAATCGCAGACGATTATCACACATGGAATTCAGAAAAAACAAATGCTATTTTATTGATGAAATGAAGCAAAGAATCAAGGGACAAGTTCGTACCAGGCGTGCCAAAATGTTAATAAGAAATTCTACCTTAATAATTCAGTTGATAAAACGAAGAGGTAAAATTGGATCAACCTTGAATATGGTAGTGTTTCTAAGATACCCACAGATGATGCTTATGGATGTTTGATTGGATTGTTGTACTCTGTGGAAGAATGGATCAAGCTCCTCTCCTACAAATGAATCTGCAATCACAGAAACTACACAAGATGAGATTAGTAATATTGATAGGCGGGTTGCTTGGAAAGGGCTAGTTCCCAGAAGTTAAAGGAATTCCTTGTATGGATGTCAACCCACTTTGAAACACTCAAGTTTATTTATGAAGGTGAGATATAACATATGATATATGAAATACATGATCAAATGTTTACGATTTATTTAGCTTATTATAAATACTTAGCTGATTATGATAATATGAAAAGAAATATAACTAGGTATCAAAATTAGAATCAAGGTCGGTTTCCAGATTCTCAGAGAAATTTGAACCCACAGAGCAGTTTGGCTCATCCTCCTCAAAGAAGTATAAATCAGGCTCCTCGATATAGTCATCTCTAAAGAAGTCTGAATATTCTTCTTTAGTGTCGTATTGTCGTGCAAAATTTGATTCAGAGTCTTCAAAGCTGACTTCACTTCCTAAATCTTATTCGGATTCGGTATTGGAACCTTCAGGGATGTCTAATCATGCCTTGTTATTGATACTCAAACCAAGCTAGGTCAGCTCAGTGTTATTTTTGTGGAATCTATTTTCATGTTAGAGTGTGGCACACCTTTTATGTGTTACACTCGAGTATTTTTACGGTGGTCTTGCTCGCTGGTGAGCGGGTCAGGGGAGTTCGGGGGGGTGAATCCCCCCCAATTGAAGGGGATTTGGGGGTGAAGGCCCCGAAGCAAATTTTCATGGGTGGTTTATTAACCCATGGGTAATGGGTAACCGTTATGGGCTATTTTTGGGCCCATGGTTTTTCCGTACCCATTGTTTTGTAAAACCACCTCTTCAGCTACCCATAGGTTTATGAGATAGTTTTGTTTTTGCCCATTGTTTGATACCCATGGTTTTGTAAAACTACTTAAGCAGTTGTCTATTTATATGGTCTTATGCATATGATAGATAGACAAGAAAATGTATTGCATGTGTTTTGAATTCGGGTGTGAACTATGTAGAGTTTGTTGAGCATAGCTCCAAACGGATCTGGGTATTGTATTGAGAGAGTGGAGGCTTGTAATAAAATTTGAGCAAGTGATTCTTGGTGGATGTAGCCCAAATTGGGTGAACCACGTTAAATCTTGTCTCTCTGTGTTGTGTTATTTATTCTGCACTTTTATTTGAGATCTGTAATATTTTCTGCATATTAGTTTCTACTGTTGCGATTCTGTAAGGGATTATTCCACATATTTGATCTCTTATTTCCTAATAATTGGTATCAGAGCCTGATTTGGTTTGCTGAAGTGTTGAATCACAGGAAAAGTTTTTTAGCTTGAGTGGAAGCTATGGCAGATGATGGAAGATCTAGGGTTGATAAATTCAACGGGTAGAATTTCAGTCTTTGGAAGATGCAGATGGAAGATTACCTTTATCAGAAGGATCTTTATACTCCGTTGTCTAAGAAGGTGAACAAACCCTCCAGCATGATAGATGCGAAATGAGATTTGTTGGATCAGAAGGCACTTAGAATGATTCGGCTGTGTCTTGCATCTTCGGTATTATTTAATGTTTCAAAGGAAAAGACTACAAAAAAACTGATGGATGCATTAGGGAAGTTTTATGAAAAACCCTCTGCCTCTAATAAGATATTTTTAATGAAAAAGTTGTTTAATATGAAGATGTCTGAGAATAGTTCAGTAGCAGATCATTTAAATAATTTTAATATGGTTGTGAATATGATAGCTTCGGTTACAGTAGAATTTGATGAAGAAGTTAGCGCTTTATTAATTCTATGCTCTTTACCTGAAAGTTGGAATAGCCTGGTAATGGCAGTAAGTAACTCAGTTCCAGCTAACTCGAAGTTGAAGTTTGAGGATGTTGTAGGGGTGATTTTAAGCGAGGAAATGTGAAGAAAAAGCTCCGAGGAATCTTCTACTTCAGGGAATGCTCTGACAATGGAAACTAGAGGGAGACAGAAGAATAGAGGAAACTGTGGAAAATCAAAAGATCGGGCAAGATCAAAATCCAAGAGCAAGATTGTATGTTGGAACTGTGAAAAGTCTGGGCATGCAAAGAAGGATTGTTGGGAGCTTTGGGATAAGAAGAAACAACAGGAAGAAAACAAGGAGACAAATGTGGCATCGAGTAATGTATGTCAGGATGCTTTGATTCTTTCTTTGCATAATATTACTGAATCTTGGGTTTTAGATTCAGGGGCTTCTTTTCATGCTACTCCACATAGGAATTATTTTGTTGATTATGTTCAAGGGGATTTTGGGCATGTTTTTATTGGTGATGATGAGCCTTGCAGTATAGTTGGAAAAGATTTTGTTCAGGTTAAGATGTAGAATGAGAATACATGGCTATTGAAGGATGTCAGACATATGCCTACATTAAGGAGAAATTTGATATCGGCGGGGCAATTGGGAAGTGATGATTGTACTATGATATTTACAGCAAAATCTTGGAAGGTTACCAAGGGCACTCTTGTTGTGGCAAGAGGTAAGAAGGTTGGAACCTTGTATTTAACCTCTGATAGTACTAATGATTGTAATTTTGTGGCTTCAAATGTAGATACAACATTATGGCACTATAAGCTCGGTCATATGAGCCATAAGGGCATGAACATCATAAAGAAGAATTTTCTTAGATATACAGAAATAGATTTAGATTTCTGTGACAACAACATATATGGGAAACAAAAGTGAGTAAGGTTTCTCAAGGTTGGACCTACGAAGAAAGAGAGTAAGCTAGAGCTGGTACATTCTGATGTGTGGGGGCCAGCTCAGGTATCATCTCTTGGGGGTTCAAGTTATTATGTTACTTTTATTGATGATGCAACAAGGAAAGTTTGGGTTTATTGTATTAGAAATAAATCTGATGTATTTGACACTTTTGTGAAATGGAAAGCCTCAGTAGAGAATGAAATAGGTCTTAAGCTAAAATGTTTCAGGTCAGATAATGGAGGGTAGTATTGCAGTAATGAAATTAATTATTATTGTTATATGAATGGAATCCGTAGGAAAAAAATGGTTCTAGGAACTCCACAGTAGAATGGGATATTAGAAAGGATGAACAGAATAATAATGGAATGTGCTAAGAGCATGAGGTTACATGCAGGGCTGCCTCTTTCTTTTTGGGTAGAAGCAGTGAGCACTGCTGTGTACTTGATAAATAGAGGACCCTCAAGTGCCTTGGATGGAGGCATACCTGAGGAGGCATGGTATGGTAAGAAAGTTGATTATTCATTTCTTAGAGTCTTTGGATGTGAGGTGTTTGTTCATATAGACAAGGATGATAGGATCAAGCTAGAGGCTAAATCAGAAAAATGTACTTTCATTGGTTATGGTGGTGATGAATTTGGATCTAAATGTTGGAGTATTAAGGACAAGAACATCATTCGGTCTAGGGATGTGGTCTTTAATGAGAAAGTCATGTATAAGCAATAGTTGTAGGAAAACAGGGAAGAATCCAAGAAAAAATATGCAGTGGTAGAGGATCTTCCGGATGGGAAAGTGACCCATGAATCAGTTCAGGAACCTACTCAACAGGAACCCCAAACTCCTATAGTGAGGAGGTCTTCTAGGGTAAGAAAAGAACCTGAATGTTTTTCTCCTTCTCTTTATTATTTATTACTCACTGATAGTGGAGAGCCAGAGAGCTTTGATGAAGCAATGTAGGTAGATGCCAGTAAGAAGTGGAAGTAAGCCATGGATGAGGAGCATAAGTCTCTCATGGAGAACCAGACTTGGGATTTGATGAAGCTACTAGAAGGTAAAAGAGCATTGCAGAATAAGTGGGTGTACAAAGTTAAAGATGAAGGAGGAAAGAAAAGATATAAGGCCCGGTTGGTGGTCAAGGGGTTTGCACATAAACAAGGTATAGATTTTGATGAGATATTTTTTCCTATAATAAAAATGACTTGTATTAGAACTGTTCTTGGAATAGTTGCAGCATAAGACTTGCAATTAGAACAGTTAGATGTAAAGACTGCATTTCTCCATGGTGATTTGGAGGAGGAACTATATATGCAGCAACAAGAGGGCTATGAGGTCAAAGGTAAAGAGGAGATGGTGTGTAAACTGAAGAAGAGATTGTATGGATTGAAACAAGCTCCACGTCAATGGTATAAGAAGTTTGATAGCTTCATGATAGAGCAAGGTTATATTAGATGTCATTCAAACCATTGTGTGTATACAAAGAAATTTGAGGATGGAAGTTATATTATCTTGTGTTTGTATGTTGATGACATGTTGGTTGCAGGTAAAAACATGCAGGAAATAAAAGTACTCAAGAAACAACTAAGTGAATCCTTTGATATGAAGTATTTGGGGGCAGCCAGACAAATCCTTGGTATGGGGATAACTCGGGATGGGAAGGAATGGAAGTTGACTTTATCTCAAGAAGAGTACATTAAGAAGGTATTAGATAGGTTTAACATACAGGATGCTAAACCAGTTGGGACTCCTTTGGTAGGCCATTTTAAGTTATCAAAGGAGTAGTGTCCCAAGACAGAGCAAGAATGAAACCAAATGTCCAAGGTACCTTACTCATCAGCAGTTGGCAGTTTGATGTATGCTATGGTGTGCACTAGGCCTAATATTTCCCATGCAGTGGGAGCTGTGAGTATATTTATGAGTGATCCAGGTAAAGAGCATTGACAAGCAGTAAAGTGGATCCTTCGATATTTGAGAGGGACCATGGGGACAATTTTGTGCTACAGTGGATCAGACACCACTTTACGTAGTTATGTATATTCAGACATGGCTGGAGATGTAGATAGTAGGAGGAGCACGACATGTTATATTTACACTGTAAGTGGGATAGCAGTGAGCTGGATTTCACAACTACAGAAGCTGGTGGCTTTGTCAACCACGGAGGCTGAGTATGTTGCTGCCATAGAGGCAAGCAAAGAGATGATTTGGTTACAACAATTGCTTGAGGAGTTGGGGCATAAACAGGAGGAATGTAAGCTGCATAGTGATAGTCAAAGTGCTATACACCTAGCTAAAAACTCTGCTTTCCACTCCAGAACAAAGCATATACAGTTGAGATATCACTTCATCAGGACAACTTTTGAGGAAGATAAGTTGAAGTTGGAGAAGATTCATACCAGTTAGAATCCTATAGACATGATGACCAAGGTGGTCACAAGGGATAAACTAAAGCTATGTTCAGCTTTGGTTGGCCTTCGCAGATGACAGTGAAGGGTTGAGAAGCTTGCTAAGTGGAAATCAGTCACCAAGTGGGAGATTGTTATGTCTGTGGAGCTTATTTTCATGTTAGAGTGTGGTACACCTTCTATGTGTTACATTCGAGTATTTTTATGGCGGTCTCACTCGCTGGTGAGCAAGTCAGGGGGGTAGGGGGCGAAGCCCCTGAAGCAAATTTTCATGGGTGGTTTATTAACCCATGGGTAATGGGTAGCCATTATGGATTGTTTTTGGGCCCATGGTTTTTTGGTACCCATTGTTTTGTAAAACCGCCTCTTCAGCTACCCATAGGTTTATGGGATGGTTTTATTTTTGCCCATTGTTTGATACCCATGGTTTTGTAAAACTACTTAAGCAGTTGTCTATTTATATGGTCTTATGCATATGATAGATAGAAAAACAAATGTATTGCATATGTGTTTTGAATTTGGGTGTGAATTCTGTAGAGTTTGTTAAGCATAGCTCTAAATGGATCTGGGTATTGTATTGAGAGAGTGGAGGCTTGTAATAAAATCTGAGCAAGTGATCTTAGTGGAAATAGCTTAAATTGGGTGAACCACGTTAAATCTTGTCTCTCTATGTTGTGTTATTTATTCTATAATTTTATTTGAGATCTATAATATTTTCTGCATATTAGTTTCTACTGTTGCGATTATGTAAGGGATTATTCGACATATTTTATCTCTTATTTCCTAACACTCAGATTCTTTGTACCTTGTAGTAAGCCTCCCAAAACTCATCAGTAGCCTCGTGGTTCCTTTGGGTAGATTCAAAAATTCTCTCTAATTTGTCGATAAGAGCTTAATGGATAGTGCACAACTCAAGGTTGTGCAAAAGATCACATTTTCACTAATGATCTCGAGTTGATGCTCGTGATTAGGTGATTAGGTCTGCATATGGCCATTTAACAGAAGCCATTCTTAACAAAATATTAGCAACACAAGGGATATAATTAATTAATAATAATTTTTGAATGAAATTTGACTATAAAAGAAACAAAATGCACAACAAATGCATGAAATTCTAGGAATCATAGGTGATTCCAAGAATCACAGTCGATTCTGCAAGATTTTGACAAACTGATAAAATGAGAGATTTGATTAGCTGATACATAACTATGGTCTTATGAATGCAAAAGTGAGTTAAAAAGTGATGATGTAATTATGATTTAAGATGAAAAAATGGGATTAAAAGTTGATAATAGACCTTGAATGATGATGAAGGGCGAGAGGTTGACATAGATTGTAAGTGAACAATGAATGGAATTCGAAACATATCAAAGTCACTTGATGGTTGTGAACGTGGTATTGCTAGATGAAGAATGAAACTGATGAACCTGAATGAGACTTGACAACGATCCTGAATTCTCTTGGATGATCCCTAAGAGAGGCAGAAAAACTAGTTTATATAGATTGTTGGTGACCGAGGAAATTGCCGACATTTTTGGTCAGTTCAAGTTTGGGAAATATAAGAAGGGATAAATTTGCTAATTAGAACTATATTGCTTTCAGATTTTGAGGGATTGTGATGTAATAAATAGAATGAGGTCGAGATGTATATTTTGATGGGTTAAGATTGGGATTAAATTGGTTAGGATAGATGAGGAGGTTTTTTGGAAGGTTTCTAAATTTATTTCAAACTAGACCTAACTAGTGTGAAAGGGGAATTTCACATGAGGATGATATGGGAGGATAGATTAATTAATTATTTGAATAAAATGGGATAGGTTATATATTACGATAGGTGGGCGTAATTGATTAAATGATTTAAGGACATTAATGGATTACCTAGGTTAGGCAAGGATGATGGCGTGTTTCATAGTTATGAATAAGCGTATTTAATCAGATAAGTGAATGAGGATAGGGGAATGAAAAAATTTAGTGCAGGGAAACTTTTAGTGGCGAATTTTTGTAAACTCGTGAATATTAGGGATTTTAGAAATTAGAAATGGTGAATTTTTAGTAGTTGGGTACCGCTGACTTCGCCTAAAATTTTAACTGACAAGTCATTTGTATGGGTCATTTTTCCTACTATTTATATGTAAACATTAACTTATGTATGTATTCACCGATGTATGATACATAGCCTGGGGTGTTGCAGGGGGTACCCATTTAATACAGACATCCAAAAAAGAGCGGTTATCTATCTAACTTAGGTTGGTTAGACAACCATTTTTTATCGTCCAACCCAGGTTGGATGGTCGTCCATTTTTTGTCATCTAACCCATCTAACCTGGGTTAGACAACAGACAATGGACGGTCGTCTACCTCAGGTTGGAAGGTTGGGTTGGATGACAGATAATGGATAATCATCCAAATCAGGTTGGATGACAAAACATTGAGGGCCATCCAACCTAGGTTGGATGGTGGTCCGTCATCTACCATACAACCTAGCTTGTACAATTGACAATGGATGGCCATCCAACCAAGGTTGGATGGCCGTCCATTGTCTATTGTCCAAACTGAGGTTTTGCAAGGGGGTACCTGTTTAATATAGACATCCAACAAAGAGCAGTTATCTATCTAACTTAGGTTGGTTAGACAACCATTTTTTATCGTCCAACCCAGGTTGGATGGTCGTCCATTTTCTGTCGTCTAACCCATCTAACCTGGGTTGGATGATAGAAAATGGATGGTCATCTAACTCAGGTTGGAAGGTTGGGTTGGATGACGGATAATGGATAATCATGCAAATTAGGTTGGATGACAAAACATTGAGGACCATCCAACCTAGGTTGGACGGTGGTCTGTCATCTACCATACAGCCTAGGCTGGATTTCGTCCAACCCAGGTTATACGGTTGACAATGGATGGCCATCCAACCAAGGTTGGATGGCCGTCCATTGTCTATTGTCCAAACTGGGTTGGACAGTCATTGTCCAACCTTGTTTAGATGGCAGACAATGGACGACTATCTAACCCTGGTTGGATGGCCATCCATCATCTACCGTACAACCTTGGTTGGACGGCATCTAACCTAATTTGTACGAAAGAGGATGGACATCCATCCAACCTAGGTTGGACAACCATCCATTATTTTTTATACAACTTGGGTTAGACACTGTCCAACCCATGTTGTATGGAAGACGATGGATAATTGTCCAACCCAGTCAGATTTGCCACAAAACATTTTTTAAGAAATTCACCATTGATGCGAAAGTTAATTTTGGAGATTCGTCACCCATTCTAAACTAATTTTTCAGAGTGGGGGTCTTAAAATGAACCATGTTTTAGTGTCGACACTTGAATATATTTTAATTTCCATGTTAGAATGACCTAAAACTTGTCATGAAGCATCATGATAACATCCTCTATTTGTCCATACTCACAATATGAACCAAAAAGCTCTGAAGCTCATCATCCATTAAGACTTACTTGTGCTTACTTGTCCGTTTCTCACTATTTCCTTCCCAAGTATCCTAAACCACCTACAAACCTATGAGTTCTGACATGAAACTCACCATACACCTCAGGTACATTGTCACCATACTACTACCATGATTCACCATGACTGATTTGGTCCAAATATCATATCTCAACCTCATTCTGCATACTTCAGAGCTAGGAATAGGCCTGGAATGACCCGAATCAACCATGAAACCACATGACCTGACCATACCAAACTTATAAAGACTCAAGGAAACTTGTTAAACACCTCACATACCATGTATGATATAATGACAACCTTCAAACAACTTGGGAGGACTCATACTGTGACATATCTCACTAGACCATGCATCAGGGCATCCTAGAACTTCACAAAACTTGGTCAGTAACAATCAAAATTCATATTTAACTATTGAATAACACCACATGGAGACTCTTACAACACCATGAGACCATTTTCCATCAATGTACTTGACATCAATGACAACATGAACACACAATGACCAAGAATCTCTCCCTTTGTCATTGATGACAACCATATTTAGAAACATTGATGGAAACCAACATGATAAACACCTACATGACCTCATTTCCATGTTTTTGATGCTTTTCCCCCCTTTAACATCTATGACCAAGGCTATAACGACACTGTAGTAAAAAAATCGTGCACTTTAGACATTATTTATCCTGACCTCATACTACTATTTAGAAGGTTCTTGAGTGAAGAAAGTACTAATTAACCCCTATCTTTTGGCCATCTTGTTTTATTTTATTTTGTCATTACCAACTTTTTGCACCCATATGATCAGTCAAATTCTATCATCCCGCATCATTTTATCCTTGACTGGGGCACCCAGATTAGTATTGGGGCACCCGTGGGCATCGTGGTCCTACCAGGGGCACCCTATTCCTTTTTACACTTTCCCACCACTTTTTGGGCTCTTTCTAGCCATTTGAGATCTTTATTTTTCTTATGGTCAACCTTTTTGGGGTTAATTATGAAATTAGACTAAGATAACCCTATAAATATAAAGTTATGAGACCATAATAAGGGACCTAACATCACTTACTACTATAACACATTTAAAGTTGCATTCATATATTGCATTGAAGATCATTTGCATGCACATAGATCCATCATCAAGGCACAAGGTTGAGACATCTGCATCACACTTCATACGGGGTTTTTTCTTCCATCTTGGATTATTGGCAACATCTAAAGGAGCATGAAAAATCTGATATGACACACAATGAAGGTTCCAGATCAACTCCCAGCCCTGCGAAGATCATTTTAAGATCTTTTACACAGACCAGGGCACCCAATTTGCAGACCATATAGCCTGCAAGCGCCCCAGTCCCTCTCTAAGAGCTCCAGTCTAGTCAAATACTCTAGATCTATGCTTTTCGAAGCTCTTGTACAGTCATTCCCACTTCATGATTTTCATGTCACCTCTATGACACAGTCCCGCGATCATCTGTTATTTAGCTAAGTTCTTTCCTCTTTTCTCTTGCACATTAGGGTTAGCATTTTCATTTGCATAGTTATTTATATCACTTACATACTTTCCATGATAAATTTCTTTACATCTATTTACAACCATTCATAGCTTATATTAACTATCCTCACGCTACATAGTTTATTTAATTTTAGCTAATCATTTTGGTGAACCCGACTTGCTCATTCACACTTCTAGGATCTCCCTTCCTACATTCTCATTCTAGGGTTTATCCTACTTTTTCCATGGCTCACTCTCATGAGGAATTTATTGAATCTCACCTTAAGGCCATCAATCATCACCTTGTTGAGCACCCCCAAGATCTAGATTTACTTTTACATATTGCTTGTGAGGAAGCCACTAACTTGGCGGAACTAACTTCTTCTTCTACCATACCCACTTTTGTTACCACTCAACTGCCTGCTCGTACTCTTCCTCCTATTTTTACTATTCCTATTTCTGTTCCTACCCCTATCAATCATTTTACGGCCCCCTTATTTTCTCATGTACGGGAAGTATCATGCATTATAAATCAAGACCTAACTTCTTCTCTTTATCACGATCTTCAAGCTTAAATTCGTAAGTTGTAATAAGTCACTTTGCATGCATCACCATCTTTAGATTCTAACTTGTTATTACATACTCCATTTGCACTTTCCATCTCTACTTACCCACTTCCTCCCAATTTTATCAACCCTAAGCTTCCCATTTTCAATGGACAGGGTGACCCACAAGAACACCTTAGAGAATTTCATGTCTCTTGTCTTGACTTTGTTGATGATTATATGCTTTTAGCTAAGTTATTTCCTCGTAGTCTCCACGATTATGTGATGTGTTGGTTATACGACTTCCATATTCACTCAATAACCTCCTTCACACATCTAGTTGATGCATTTATTACTCATTTCTCCATCAATATCGACTCTAAGATTTGATACGCCTAGCGAGCACAACTTAAAAAAGCCTCAAATGAACACCTAGCCAACTACGTTTTGAGGTATAATAACAATTCAGCTAAGATGAAAAATGTGCTTTCTGAATCTAAGCTTCAGGATTTATTTATTCAAAATTTATTACCACCTCTACAAGAGAGTGTTCTCTTTGATACCTCTCCTTCGTTTAATCAAAATTTTCATACTCTTAAGCTTCGTGAGACTAAACTCGTATTCATAGGAAATCTTGAGTATCAAGAACAAACTTCATCTTCCACTCGTTTTCCTAATAAGATGCCATTTAAGCCTTTTAAAACTAAACCAATTGACGTTTCTAAAGTCACTGTCAACACTATCACTCCTACTAGGGAGGTTCAGTTGTAGTAACCTCGGCACACATTTAACAAATTTCCCATGGCTCCGCATCTTATATTGAAACAACTTATTGAGAGAAATATTATTACTCTTCCCCCGCCACTCAAGTTAGACGCAATGCAATCAAAAGGTAGGAACTACAATGAGAAATTCCATTGTGATTACCATCGATGTGTCAAACATTCTACAAATAGATTCCTAAAGCTCCAACAATCATATAAGACATAATTGGTAACAATAAACTAGAATTCCCAGAGTCTATTAGCTCTGCCCCAGCTAACGACAAGGGTAAACTCAATCTCTTTAAAACTGACTCTCAACAACATGACAAAAAGACAACATACTCTTCTGTTAATCATGTGTATCATGCGGTATCACCTCCTCGACTAGGAGCTCTATATTTCTTAGTTGCTAACACTGAAGCTTCGCCATCAATCATTGGATTTTCCAACATCAATTATCATGCTATGTTTAAATCCAACCATTTGCACATCAATGCATCTATTGGCTTGACCTCCATAAAAAATACTAAGGTTGACCCATCATGACCTATTAGCGCATGTTATATTTCACTTGAAAAGGCTATCGGTTATTCTCCATCACAAATTGAGTAACCTTTCAAAATATCCTTTGGGGTTGTTAAGCTATATGTTACAGTTGACCCTCTTACTATGCTTGTACCTTTCATCATTGGACACACAGTTGAGGGATGTGACATGACTGTTGGTCTCCATTGGATTCATCGTTCACAATCTATTATTTCTATGAATCATCTGTGACTCAAATTCATTTACAATAATTATGTGATTTCTATTAATGGTGTCCCTCCATCTCCTCCATGGTTTTCATCTCCTCTCACAGTAGCTAGTACATCCCTTACTTCTTATACCATGTCAACTTTTACGTTACTCAAAGAACAATCTACTCCTAGTTCACATACTTGCATATCATCTACACGACCGCACCACTCCACTAGCCCTACACATAAGTATAGGCCTATTCCTCGCACAATCACTGCATCTCGGTATAGACCACCACCTCATTTTATTCCACGTGGATATTATTCACCTTCACATTCCGTATCACATAGATCTCCATCACCAACGCATTTTTTTCCACCATGACCTTATTCATACAGTTATCCCTTTCATGTGCATATAATTCATTCACCACTATAGCGTCGGGCTACCATATCTCCATTATTGGAACATGGTTATACACTTTCATATTCTACATTAGATGAAGGACCTCTATCCTTTACCATCATTGGATAGTTCATTCATTCACATGAACTTGGGGGGCATGACAATTTACATTTCCCCCCAGCCCATCTTAGCATAGTTACATCCATCATCTTTTACATTCTTATACATTCATATCCTCGCATTTGACATCCTCATCACACATTCTATCGTTATTACCCAATGACACACTCTTGTGCTTCGATTCACACTTGACTATTAAGGTATTACTACACATGAACCCCACACATTGCACTATAGGCATTACACTTTACATTTCATCACACATCATGTGTCATACACCATAGATTCTACACTTAGTCTACAACATTTTCACATTGGCACATTTACTCACCCTATATCATACTAGTCTTCATTGCATATGAGTCTAGCATTACATCATCTTACATCCTACATTACTAGCCTATATACATACATTACATGCCATTATATACATTGCATTCCACACATTTTTACACATGTTTTATTGGTTTCTCCACATCACGTCTTTAAAAATCCCACTCATCAGATGGTCGTATTTCATCCTTACATATACTACATTATCTTCTACGCACTGCACTCTCTGCACTATGACACACTTTATCTCCTTATTCCATACCTGATTTCCAAGGGTTTACAAATCAAATGGGCCTTACATTCATCACACATTTACTACTTGACCTTTCATCATGCGACATTCCTAGGTTAGTGATATATGCCTTAGGCTAAATCGTGACCTATTCTATCATTTTTTAGTGGTATACACCTTAGATTACACCACCACTCCCTCTTTTCATCTCATAGTGATATACGCTTAGGGATAAATCATCACTCATCCATTCATCTCATAGTGGTATACGCTTAGGCTAATGCATCACTTATATGTTCATCTAATTGTGATATACGCTTCTGCTATAGGGTTCATGCGTACATCGTTGTTAGGTTACATCTCAGCACTACACTTACATATTCATCACAACGCGTTAGACACAACAAAAACTACTTGACCATTTCCCAATGATGCACTCTCGTTTGTGGTTCATTCTTGACTGCTGAGGGGGAAAAAAATGAACCTCATTGCATACACTTCCATCCACTCGGGGGGCACGTGGCTCTTATCACTCTATCTTGCATTCCATTCCATCCATCCACAACATACTACGTATTATGGTTGATTTTATTATTGCTCACTTTTTCTTGTTCATGCTCACTTTATTACACATGATAGTTAACTTACTTGTATGTCATTTATCTATATCATACACACATGCACGTTCATGCCTTTTTCTAGTGGTGATTTCAGATACAATTCTATTTTACGCAACATGGATGATCACTTTCTACCCTTCCTACACTAGTTATTGTGGGAATCTACATTCGTCTCTCACAGTTCCTATTGTTTCACTTTTTACTTAGCACTTTACATCCTTTGGTTATACACACTTTTGACACACTAGTATCCTTTCTGACATGCTAATGGGTGCTTCATGTGCAACATTTTTTATACAGGGATATTTGTTTCCATACTTTTTTGTTACATTGTCTGTTATTGTTTGCTATTATATGCGGGCCTTACCCTTTGTTTGGGGTGCACACTTTTTTGCTTTTTTATGACCATGAAGGCCCTGAGTGTCTTGTGACATCGTGAGTGATGTCCCATGTTTACAACCTTCTTTATGTGGCTTACTTTGTATTCTTATGTGTTTACTACTTTTCTTGGTAGCTTACACTGTTTGCGTAGCTTACACATTGTTTTCCATATGCATGCATGTTTACACTTGTCTTTGGCTAGCCTTCTTGTTTGTGCATGCCTTCTTTTTTAACAAGAACTTTCTAGGGTTACAGTGTACATGTGGTTGGTCCTCTTTTGGGGCTGCATTTATCCTATAAACGACATCACATGCACCCCCAAAGAGGGGGGCCATCATTAGGGGTTTTTTACATACTAACACAGAGATTCTACATCGGTTCAATTTAGTTATATACAATGAATGGGTTTAGACCAGTCTACGAACCCCATACATAATAGATTTTACAAAACATGGTGTCCTTAGCATTCTGGGAAATAGTTACATGCTTATAGGTTACAACGGGTGTGCCTCTCTACACTACTTTGGTCAGTGGTGCCGGATTGCCCAAAAAACTATGACCTACAAAGATATCTACACACACATTCAGGGAATCAGTTAGAGCTTGAAGGAATCAGAGCATTTTCTCCCTACACTTCTTCATCTTATGGCATGAGATCACCCAAAAAACTCACAATACAGGATATCCTTCTACACTCTCTTTCTCAATATGGATCAAGTGCACATGTTCTATTTACATTTGTGTATTTTACATGCACATGATTTAATATACATGCATATTTTACATTATGTTTTTACACATACATACATACATACATATTTGACTACTTGATCATTTTCTCATTGCAATTTTGGTTGTATGAGAAACAAACAGTCAAATGGGGGTAAAAACAAAAACAATGTCAACAACAACACTTCACGATAACACAACTAACCATGTAGGTACATCACACACCACATCAACTACACATGCGTTCTGCCCTAGGTTCACTCTCATCACTTTTTCTTTGTGCATTTTCATCTTTAGTTTCCATGCTCCTCCATCTTCTGTCATTCCACGCTTTGTCTAATCCTTCAGCACACCTTCTTCATCACTCTACATCAGCATTAGGTAGACATTTCTATCTACTTTATGTTACCCGGATTTCCAATCACCAACATAAAGTGGGGGAAAAATGTAGTCACAAAATCATGAACTTTAGACATTACTTATCCGGACCTCATACTACTATTAAGAAGGTTCTTGAGTGAAGAAAGTAGTATTTAAACCTTGTATTTTTACCATCTTGTTTTATTTTATTTCATCATTACCGACCTCTTGCACCCATATGCCTAGTCAACTTCTATCATCCTGCATCATTTTAGCCTCGACTTGGGTTCTAAGATTAGTACTGGGGCACCTGTGGGCACCTTGGTACCACCAGGGGCGCCCCAGTCCTTTATGCACTTTCCCATCACTTTTTTTCTCTTTCTAGCCATTTGGGATCTTTATCTTTCTTGTGGTTTGCATTTTTGGGGTTAATTACAAAATTAGACCAAGAGAACCCTATAAATTTAAATTTATGAGACTGTAATGAGGGACCTAGCATCACTTACTATTATCACTCATATACAATTGCATCCATCTATTGCATTAGAGATCATTTTCATCCACATAGCTCCATCATCAAAGCACAAGGCTAGGACATCTGCATCACACTTCATAGGGGAAGGTGTTTCTTCCATATTTGATTATTGGGGACATATGAAGGAACATGGAAAATTTGATACGACACACAATGAACATTCTAGATCACCTCCAAGCCCTGCGAAGATCAATCTCAATGATTTTACGTAGACCAAGGAACCCAGTTTTCAAACCAGAGCACCCACAGGTGCCCCAGTCCCTCTCCAAGTGCTCCAATCCAGCCAGATACTCCAGATCCATCCTTTTTGGAGTTCCTACATGGTCATTCCTATTTCTTTATTTTCTTGTCACCTCTGCGGGATAGTCCCTCGAGCATTTGCTATTTAGCTGAGTTATTTCCTCTTCTCTCTTACACATTAGGGTTAGAATTTTATTTTGCATAGTTATTTAGATCACTTACATACTTTCCATACTGCATTTCTTTACATCTATTTACATATATTCATATCTTAGATTAACTACCCTCAAAAAACATAGTTTAGTTAAAGTTAATTAGACACAATTACATGGAAAATGACAACACATAATGAAAACAATGTAAAAAAAATTACTTAACTCAATAAATCCTATTGAGACTGAAATCTCTCTTAGTTTACTCCTTCAACAGTATGAGAAGATCCTATGGACTTGGTATGAGTCCTAAAATAGCTCCCCCTGAGCCGATACTCCTTAATTTTGCCTTCATTCATGCTTGGCATATCATATTGGGTTTTGATTCATGCTCAAATCACCAATTCTAGATCCATAGCTATCAAAGTATTCTTTAGTACTATTAGACCTAAACATCATTCCCAGTGAATTCTTGAAAAACTTTCACAAGCTCTAGAGACCAATGTACCTTATGACTTCCCCTAGACTTGTACAAACCTTTTCTGACTAAAATCACAAAATTTTAGCTCTTACCTTATATGAATTCCCTTGTGAATGGAACAAAACATTTACCACAGTCCTAAAGATGTTTATCAGTGTGTTCACCCTATTTGAGCATAAAATTTGTATTCCCCTACTTTATTAGTTCATGTCAAACCTTTCACATTGTTTATCACTGCTCAAACCCTACACTTGCACCTTGAGAACTCTGAAAGACTTGTTCATGAAACACACACTCTATTATTTGCCACCAAGAACACCTAATGAAAAGAAGGATAAATTCCCCCTTCCTCTGTCATACCTATAGGGTACTAGTTTCTTTCTTCACAAACTGTAGCGATATTCATGAGTTCATATACTACCTCAACAAATTTTTGGCATTCCTTTTATGAGAAAATAACCTTACTCCCCATGTCTGTAGTAGCCTTCATTAGTCCTTCATAGAATAATCTACACATGGTTGGAGATCTTGTCATGAAATGATAGCTCACTGCACTATTCACATAGTCTATAGTTCATGAAAATCATCTTCCTTACTTCCTTGTTTTCTCCTTCAACGTACAGTTTGTATGATGCATAGAAATTCGTAGAAAGTCCATAACAAATCTTTCAGAGATAATTACTCATTACCTATTATACCCACACATTCTTCATACCTGAGAAGTACCTAAAGTAATTTGCCTATTCCTCTAAGAGTAACTCAGCATACCCTTATCTTCTTTTCAACTTCATTATATCTTAAGTCTTGTCATGCCTTTGTAGCTTCTATACATTGTTAACTTTATCCTAGTAATCACATTTTACATCTTCCACTATTGTAAATTTAAAACTCAGATCTCTGATGGAGTACAAAAATTAACTTCTTCTTAACACATTATTAGACTCATTCCTCCATACTTTTGACATGCACATGTTTTTTTAAGGACATAAGAAATAACTCATAGACCCTTATAACACTTGTAACAATCTTGTACAATACCTTCTTACACAAGTACATGATACGATATCTCACAAAAGGATTTCTAAGTTATGTTTCAAGAGGATACTCAAAATTTGAGCTATGACAATACACAATACACCTGATGAATGCCTTTTGTAGACCTTATTCAACTTAGAATAATGATGTCAACACAACTATAGCTTAACATTTTCAAGCTCAAATATGCATGTACAAAAATTTCAACCTTATCCTTTTAGTTCACTATCATTTAAATCAGATCCTTAGGCTCACATGGTATATAATTCAACTCAACTGATATCATTCATGGATTTACTCTGCAAATTCTTCAAACACAGGTTTTGAGTCAAAAACCCTCATGACATGGGAAAGACAGTGCACCCTTTCAAGAACTATTCACTTGAAATGTACCTCTAATCAACTCTTGAGTCATGATGAACTCACACTTTTGATGCCTCATTTTTCCTTATATACCACTGTACATCATTTTTCCTTCTGTAAATAATGAAATTAAGGCACATACCTTGTAGAAACACAAGAATAACCCTCTTGGAAATGAGAATATGCCATGTTATGCCTTCCATGACCTGACATCAACTTCCTCTTCCTCTAAGAACCTTTTTAGACTTGTAATGCCATCACTTAGATGCAACAAAACATCCTTTGGCCTTATTGATCCCTTTGAATACCATTTTTTTCATAGAATAGCCATCTATAGGTCACTGTACACAGTGTGAACCAAAGAAAAAAAGTGAATCTTCTTGTAATCAAGACAACTTCATTATTCTTGTCTAAGAAGCCATTTTAGACCTAGATAGACATCTACATGATGATACACACCCATTTCTCATCTCAATTCTGGGAGATGGCATTTGCATTCTTTAACACATTGATATAAACCCCTTGAAGCTTCTTTTCAATCACTATTTTACCTTGAGAACCTTGCACTAAGTATATACCCTTTTATGTCTTGCCCTGTAGCTTATAGATCACTGAGCACTTGTTTTCATTCACACATTCACATATTCTTGGTTCATAACCCTTACCATGTTTTAAGAAACTGATTGGTAGCATTGTACATATCCATAAGCTTCATATCTTCATATAGATTACCCAAGTTCTTGATGATATCAAACTTTTCAGTTATTCACATCACTGTAGCACATCACTTAGGTACAAGAATGACCACTTCCAATTTTGACACAAATTGATTCTTTGATGAAGTGAAATATCCATTCTTTCTTTACAAACCCTTATTTGAGAGTTTTGATCCTCTCTATAGACTGAGGTTGCACATACTATTCTTTGGAATATTTACTCTTTATGACACTAACTACATCTTTAAGGCTAAAAAATTACTCCCTTCATAGATTTTCAAGCTTGGTAATAGGCTTATACTCACACAAAGGACTCTCTTACATGACTATGGGACATCTACACTTGATTATTATTAAAAGTAACATGACCAAGACCTTTCACACTGATTTGAGACCATCATGACACTCACACACACCAGATAGATTATTTGAGACAGAACGTTGAGGCTTAGATCCAAACATTGACACATACTATAGAATTAAAAGGAATCACCAACCCATTACAACATTATAACACCTGATATAGACTCTTCAACCTCATATAATGAACTTAATAAACTTTTGACATCCTTGGAACATACACACTTAGTCCTTGGATTGCTCAAGACACATAACACATACTTGACATGATAAACATAACCTTCTTTTGTTTTTAACAGACTTTGAAATACATCATGGACTCTTATGAGATATACAACACACTCACATACTTATGACAACAACTTGAAGCACACAAAACAAATTAGATGAATTCATGAAGAAATTTTAGCCCATTTAACTTCATAGACCCTACTTCCATCCTTGGAGGACAAGTTGATGCATTAAAAATCATCTAAGTATGTTATAACAACCATTATAGCATTTGATACTTAGACACAAACATGTATGTAACTTATTCAAAACCTTGACTTAGAGACCTTGTCATAATATTCTTTGTCAAAAGTACTAAACATGTTCACAACTCAATGATAATACTTTTAGAGAAAAAATATCAATTACGTTAAAATTTCTGATTTCCAAACTCAAGATATAGACCTCAGACCTTTCTCGTGTCATACACATGGCTTTTCTAACATTTAGACTCAAAGATATACCATAACATAGATCATATTTAACTTTTGACTAATGAAGATAAAGACTTTGTCAAGAAACCTCTAAAGACACGTCACCTAACAAACATACAAAAGACAATAACCTACTCCTAAACTCATACACCTATCATAACAAAGACTCACATACTCATGGAGATATTAATTCACATACCTTATACCTCTTGAAGTATCCAACACACTTAGATTCTTCAAATTTTCATGTATAGAGGTAGTAAGACACATATGGTATTCCTCATATAATGCAAACATGCTCCCTTGACTAAACATGGGCTTGAGAACCTTATTTTCCATCTTAATAGCACTATAATATTCCTTTATATGCTTCATACACTGCATGGTAGGATGAGAATAAGTTTTCTTGACCTCCTTGACTTGAGCAACATCCTTATTGTCCTTTGGATCTGACATAAAAACCTTGGAATCCTTCATGGAACCGATTTTTCTATTGAAAAGTCTTCCATTTAATGCTTAAAACCTATTGATAATTCTTGGTATTCTAGCTTAAAGATAAAATCTAGCAACGTGTCCTTGTTTTTTACACTTATGACACACAATATTGTTCATATTTATTCTTGGTTCAAATAACTTGAGATTCCAACCACAATCCTTGGCCCTATGGCCATACTAAAAACATGAATGACATTCACTATTGAAGAACTCTACACCATTCCTAGGAGACATCCTCTTATAATCTCTAGCTCTATAACTAAAATCATGACAAACATAGTAATAACCATTAAATGATGAATCATACCTTATATCATTAGGTTGTCTAACCGAGTTAGAAATTCTCAAATCAGTCTTCTTAGTCACTTTGTCATCTAATTTAGAACTTGGACCAACATCATTATCAATATTCACATGATTTCCTTCAAACCCTAGGAATTTTTTGTCATCGGTGGCCTTTTGACCTTTTAATACCATCAAGATCTTTGGAGCTCTTCTCAAGCCTCTCATACATCCTTGACCTACTATACTCACTCTCAAAATATGATTCAAGGGATTTCAATTTGTCTTCATACATGGAACAAGCTTCCTCTTTCTCCTTTAGGGCTTTGGACATATTCTCTACTTGATATTTCAAATCCTTGATAACATGATCAAACTCTTTCTCCATATCCTTGATATGATCTTAGTAGGCATTAATCAACGAATAGGATACTTCATTCCTCTTCCTTAATATTGCTTCAACATCTTAAGACTTACCCATTTCTTATGCTTCAAGAGATCTCCTTCAAGTTTTTAAAATTTATTCACAAGGACTTTCTCTGATACCACTTGTTTAAAGAAAAATCGGCTAAGAGGGGGGTGAATAAGTCCTACAATGATTTTTACTTCATTAACCAAACCATGCATTCATCAATTAGATTATCCATACAACATTCATAACCATGTGAGCTTATTAAGATATGTAACATCAATCACAAGAGCATGAAACAAAGTAAATAACAAAAGAAAATTTATGTAAGTGGTAAAACCTCATGTGGAATAAAACCCACTGAAAAATTGCTAATATTACACACAATAAATAAATTTAGTGAAGCACCAACTTCACAAGGAGCACCAACCCCTAATTTAGTGAAACACCCACTAAACAAGGAGGATACAACCCCCTAGGATGTGTAAGCACAAACTCAAACACTTGATGATGATGATATCTTAATTTTTTTCTACCACAGCTGATGGATATTTCTAATTCAATTCACAAACCCTTGCTCAAACCCTAGGTCTTCAAACTCACTCTATCTTCATCCTTTTCAACTTGTCTTGGCTTTAAACCCTTGCACACATCATGTCAAACATTCCTCAACCTGAAACACATATGATCGTCTCTCAAATCATGCATTCAATCCTATAAAAAGATTCTACTTGGGTCACACTTTTCCCTCATACATGACTAACTTACAAAATGAGCTCAAACTTCACTTTTATATGCTTTTCTCCCTTATAACTCAAGAGAGGTTGGTCCTAAACATTTTTCACAACTAATATAACTTCATTAAATTAAAATAAAATCATTACAATGTTCACATATGACCCATATAGGTCAGCCATGCTCACTGACTCATATCATTCACAAAACAACTGCTTCTAGCATCCTAATTTCACCTTTGAGCCTCAAGACCACCCAAGATGATCTCAAATATGGCATGTGACCACTATATGAAAACTCTAAAATCTGTAGAACACATATAATAAATTTATACCCGTTGAAATATCTATATACTCAAACCATAACGACTTTACACTTCACTAAAATAAGCTACCCAAAAATCAGTTTTTAAAACACAACTAGTTTTAACCCTTTCTAATAGTTTCAAGACCTTCAAAGGATTTAAATAGGAAAAAAAATCATCCCTTTAAAATTTCCAGGTGGTATAAATCATCAACTCATCCATCACATGCTTCAACCAACTAACTCTTTCAAAAATACAAACATGTCCTAAAAAATGACTACCTTCTTGTTCACAAATCATCCTAAAAGAGCCATCAAATAATAAAATCAACAAGACTAAATAAATATATCACTTAAAATATCTATTAATTACCTTTCCAAAACATATTGGAACTCCTTTCAAATGTAAATGAAAGGCCTTAAACCTAGATAATCTTTGCAAATGGTGTTTTATGCCTTCTTGGACTCAAGAACTGACTGTGAGCCCAATATCCTCCATCATACCAAAACAGACATCCAGAATATACAAAAATGTGTAACACACTTAGAAATTATTCCTAATCACTTAGAAACCTTCATCAAGCTTTAACAACTCAGAATCATAAACTTACCACTTGTAGCCATTTAACACCCTGCTAAAACAAACATCCTTCAAACTTAACCTTCAAAGAACAACTCATAACTTTTGTATACCTTATCTAATCATCAAGTTTTATATATTAATGAAACTCTATTTAAACCAACTTCATAAAAAAACTTTAATGGAGTCCTAACTTCTCATGTAGCTCATGTAATGTCAATTTTAGTACAAGTTGCTCCAAGCTGCCCCAAAAACCAATCTTCATAAATAGGGTATACTTTAAAAAATTTCAGCTCAACCATGACCTTAAAAATTAATGAACATCTAGAAAAAAATCAAGTGCTAAAACCAATGTCAATTTAATCTTCATCTTCTTTGGACAAATTCTCTTTAAACTGGAACTATTGAGAAAAAAAGAAAATTTAGGTGGGGCCCACATACTGTCACATGCTATAATATACCTTTGTGGAAATCTAGAAGAGTCATATACAACATACAATTATCAATTTTGCAAGACCAATCAAAACAAGATCACTATACTCTATCTTTTGCAAGTCACTCCTACCTAGGGTTTCAGATCACTTTAACTTTTAAACGATCATTCATAAAAATGTGACGATAAAAAAACTTAAGTATTTTTATGAAAGCTTCACAAATGACCTAAGAATCTATGCCAAATATGTCAGGTCCCCATGTAAATTATAAAATTCACAACGAGCATCATAAGGTCCATATATGCTTCAAAAACACGTTGTAACTTACCCGATTTTGCTAAAACTTGCATATCTTTCAATTCCAGGTCAAAATTACCTGAAAATTTTAATGAAGCATCATGAAGAAATCCTCTAATTGTTCATAATCACCATTTTATCCAAAATATTTTAAACTCTTCAGCCATTAGGACTTACTTGTGCTTACTTGTATGTTTCTCATTATTTACTTCTCAAGGACCCTAAAACACCTCCAATCATTTGATGTAGGACATAAAACTCAAAATACACATCAAGTACACTATCATTGTGATTCTACCATGCTTCACCATGAATTATTTGGTCAAAATATCAAATATCCACCTCATTCTACATTCTCCAAGGTAAGGAATAGGCTTGGAATGACCTGAATCAAATATGAAACCACATGACTGGACCATTATTGGGGTGTGGAGCCTATTTTTGGTCTTCTTGAATCAGTGTTGAAGTGTTGGAACTCGAACAGTTAAGTTTGGAGACTTCAGGAGCATTCTGTAGTCATTTTCTATGACGTTGTTGTTAACTGGTTGTCAACGTCAGGACTATTTTTTCCAGCCATGGGAAGTTGAAAGATCGCGACTTTCAATCTTCTAGGGTCAGCTTTATGGCTTCTTAGAAGGATTGTAACCCTATAAATAGAGCTGTTAGGGTATCTTGAAGATATCTTGAGTGTTTAAGAGGTCTTGAGTCTTAGAGATCAAGCAGTGATCAAGAGTGATCAAGGTTAAGCAATTGAGAGTCAATTGTGGTTTAGATGTGGTTTAACATCTTTGGAATTCTTTTGTGAGTTCATAATTGAGAGAAGACTGTGAGAGTTGTTTTACTCTTGTTGATAATAAAATCTGATAAAGTTCTTGGTGGACGTAACCCAAATTGGGTGAACCACGTTAAATCTTGTCTTGTTTTCTTTTGTATATTATTTATTTATGTTGTTTTATTTATGCAAGTATAATTCTGCTATATAGTTTCCTACTGCTGTGGTTTGAAAATTGTTTCCGCATATTTGTTCTCTAATTCCTAACAATTGGTATCAGAGCTTTGATGGTTTTTTTGTTGAAGTTGTAAATCACAGGGAAAGTTTAGCTTGAGTGGGAGCTATGGCAAATGAGGGAAAATTGAGGGTTGAGAAGTTCAATGGGAAGAACTTTGGTTTGTGGAAGATGCAAATGGAGGATTACTTATATCAGAAGGACCTCCATGTTCCTTTGGCTAGAAAAGAAAAGAAACCTACAGCCATGTTGGATGAGGATTGGGAGTTACTGGATAGAAAGGCGCTCGGGGCAATTCGTTTATGCCTTGCATCTTCGGTTGCTTTCAACATATCGTAGGAGAAGACCACAGAAGGTCTCATGAGTGTGTTGGGGAAGTTATATGAAAAACCCTCTGCCTCTAATAAAATATTTTTGATGAAAAAGTTATTTAATATGAAGATGTCTGAGAATGGTTCTGTTGCCAATCATTTGAATGAATTTAATACGGTTGTATGTTAAACTTGGTAAAAATTGACTTTGATGATGAGGTCAAGGATTTGTTGATTTTGTGCTCCTTGCTAGATAGCTAGGACAACTTGGTTATGGCTGTAAGTAACTCAGTCTCTAATAACTCAAAGCTGAAGTTTGAGGATGTAATAGGTGTGATCCTAAGCGAGGAAATGCAAAGGAAGAGCACCGAAGATTCTTCTACTTCTGGACAATGACAACAAAAATATACAATGACCAATAGTTTATGCCTTCTTCCTTCATTATAATGGACTATGCATCCTTATAAGGCAATAAAATTCATGTTTTGTGTATGTTATCTTCCCTAGCTTGTGTTCTATTGCATTTTCTTGACTCTTCATTCATTGCAGGTATTGATGCAGCCTAGAATTCAGTAATACAAGCCCAGGCACACTGACACATCACTTAGCCTAGACTAAGTGCTCATCCACAGTGCACAAAGGTACCAGGGCCCTCTTTAGGGTTGTTGTTGTAGGATGTTAGCATGATGAAGACTTTAATCATTCAAATATATAGCTAATATATCTTTCATACAGTGCATATTCAGACTTAGATTTATAACATAACAGACTTAACAGATAACCATAATGAAATCAAGCATGCAATACTAAATTATAACCATGAGAACATCTTGTTTTTAGTCCATAATCTCCATTATATTAATCGCAGTAAATACACAAAAGCTTCCTTACAATCATAGTAGTATACGCTCATGCATGCAATAATTTTGACAGCATAATCTCACTATAACCTACTTCTCACACATAAATCTATGATCTTTCTGCTACACAGTTTAATACATATTTATAAGGGTGGGGACTTGCCCTTATTTTCTTATCTAATCCCAAAATAGGTTCCATGCTATTATTAGTCATGCGCCATTACAAAAATAGGATTACATGCAAGATTGTTAACAATATACCCCCCTTAGTCAATTATCAGTCTACCATTCTATCTTTATCCTGCATCCATGCAAAGTGCTTCATAGCCGATCATCCAAAAATAGCCAATGTGTGACACATAAGTCTCTAATCAGTTTGAGTGCTTTGCATGCTATCTCCAAAAATAGATCCTCCTCATGAAAATGGCTAAGTCCTGAACTTGTCTCTATTCTATGCATGATCCTCTCCGATGCTTCTGCGCCTTTGAATGCACTCTGTTCTCCCATGCCAACCTTCTGTATTTTCTCCACTGAGTGCCAAAGTATGATTGATCAACATTACCCCACACTAGTTTGTATTACTGCCTCGACAATGGTTGTCTCCAAAAATGAATCAAAGAATATGAATAGAACAATAGAAAGAATTTTGATGAATAAAAGATTGTCTTTAACCTGCAGTATATTTTGCTGCAACCTGAATAATGAATTCGGGATATTCTTATTTTATCTTCGCCTCTAATGCCTGCCAATCATTGAGCGCGGCCTCTGATTTCTCTAGAATATCCACTACAATTGACTCTAATTCATCCCTTGCAATCTCTCCTTTTTTGTTCTATAATATGAACACAATACTGGACATGCTAGTCATTCTCCCTTCCAACAAGTCCATCTTTTGAGAGATGAGTTTCCCAAGCTCATCCAACCTTTCCCTGTGTGGTTCCTAAGCTGTTGTAAGGGCCTCACACTTCTACTTAAAAAGTGATAATAGTTCTGTCCGGCCTAATGTCTCATCCTTCATGGCCTTTAGGACCTCATTGTCTTCCAAAATAGTCCTGGTCCTTATAGCAGCCTCTAGCGTTGTATAAATATTCAAAACTTTATCTTCCTTCTTGAGTTCCTCCTGAAAGATCTGAAGCAGTCCTTCATATGATGCAATCTTCCGCATCACTGAAGCATTTTCTCTCTCTACTTCATGTGATGTATCCTTTGGTTTTGGCATGTGCAGAGGTTCATTGTCAAGCACTAAGTCCATCAATGTACTTACATAATGTATTGCCGAAGGAAATGTCTTGGGTACTTTTGGCTGTAAGTGTGGCCTATCCTTCATGACATTGTCACCAATATCCTCCACCATGCTAATAAACATAGTGTTCTTCTTTTGTGCCAAGTATTTTTCTTGTTTTAGGCATGCTATTTCCTCATTGTTAGTCTTAATCTCCTCCCTTAGCACCCTAATTGTGGCCGCTTCATCCATATTCTGACATGCAACTTCTATTGAGACTTTCACCAAAACATCGTTCACCTATTCATCTGACATAACAATAGGATTTACTGTTATGTGTCTAGCCTGAGGTGTATTTTTCAACCTCCTTGACACACATGAATCCTCACATACATCAAATTCTAGTTCATCCATGTGTGTGTGCATCGACCATGACAATTAATTCCTTGTGCGCATTGTCGCCATATCTTCATCCATGAACTCCCATCCGTATAACTCCTTTTGTGCCATTGTGCTCTAGAAATGGGCACAGACAATTTTACTTGTGTCCTCGGTGTATCCCATGGCTGGTGGAATATACTCCCCACTTGTTCTTCTTGATCTAGGCTGCTTAGGAACTTGGGCTTCAAGATTAGAAACTTATGTTGCTATGTCTTGAGCGGTGTTGGTTTTTGTCTTATCTCTCCCTTTTTCTCCCTCTTATCCATCCTTCATTTCCTCATCTTTTTGTTCCTCTAATTTCTCTTGAGGTGTACGATAATTGGGTGTTATTTCCTTTGACTCTTCTGCTTCCTCATTCAAATTTAATTTCCTTCTTCTTTTCTTAGTTGTCTCCTTCTGTGGAGAGAGTCGAGGTGATTTGCGCACTGTTTGCGGAGTAGCACCTTGGGTCCTTGTACTCTTGAATACTCTCTTGAATCGACACTCTTCTTGGACCACATCCAAGTCCTTATCATCTTCCTCTTATGGCTGAGGTGGAGTAGTTTCACACTCATATTCATCCTTATTTGGAGGTTTTCTTCTACCTCTGTGTTCCAAACCACCACTATCCTCATGCTTCTCCTCTTCATCATCAACTTGAATTGGCTTGGGTGTTGGAACATTTTCCATTGTATCCTTACCATTTGGCAGCCCTAGGAGTGCAAACTCATTCTCCACATACTTAGTGTTCTCCATCTTGGGTTTGAGTTGCAGGTACATGAGCACTGCTCTGGTGTCCCCAACTACCAACCTCACAAGTTTCATGATTATAATATCTGAAATAAGTCTTTCAATGTATGCATTACACCTTGGGTATACATACTTCTACCTTAGAGTGTCGAAGTCGTAATCTACCTTGTCTAGATTGAAGGTTAAGCAGCATACATCTGAGAACCGGTGAACTCATGCCTAGAAATACCTTGTTGTGAAGGCATACGATAGTTTGCACCATGGGTTCCAAGCCTTGTCCTTCATCGCAAATCACGTGATGAAAAAATGTTGGTATACTGCAAACTGAGTTGCCTTACCCACCACTGAAGGAAAATCCTTGGGTATGCACCACTCTTCCTCGAATGCCATGCAGATTATATCATACCACATCTCCGCCCTCTGTTTGAATGGTCCACTCATTGATCCATCACACAAGCACTTACCAAATCTTTCTGCATGTGACTTGTATTTCGTGGGGTACTCCCAAATCCTCTCCTTTGGCCAATCAGGAACCCAAATATCCATGAATACTAAGGACAATAACACAGTGCCAAAATTTATTCTGTCACAATTATGCGCTTCTTCAATGATTGTCTTTTCTATGTGATCTGCAATGTTGTAGACCACTCCTTGAGACATCTTCTTGGTGACGTGTAACCACATTATGTTTACATGCGACCACCTTCCTTAGTCATTCAACTTTGTCACAAGATGTCTAGCTTCTTGCACTAATGGGTACTTCTTCAACTTGTCAATGTCCATGGCGTGCGGACCCTTGGTATACCCCAACTCCTTCCTCATCTCTAGGATTGTAACCTTATCAGTTAAATCACTATCCATATTCAACCCTGAGGCCCTCAGTCCTGTCACCATTGAAATCAAAGTAGCTATGATTCTTACCTTCTGTCCAATGAAGTAGAAGAAGTCTGCATGGAGTCTGATCATTAGCCACTGATACAATGGTTCATACTTTCCAAAATATGGTAGCTCATACAGCTGGTAGACTCCATTATGCTTCAGCAACTTCTCACCAACGTTATCATATACTGGCATATCCTCTAGCGTGCACTTGTTTTTTTTGTACTCAGTAACGCATCGAGCTCCTTCTTTTATCTGATGTTCGATGGTTGTAGTCATTGATTTTACATTGGCAGATATGGGAATCCCATTCTTGTCCCACAATCATGCCCTCTAGATACTGTATTTCTGAAAAATTACACTCGGGAGCAATCTCTTCTTCCACTTCAACCTTCTTCTTCCCTTTATCTCCCGTTGCGGGTGCTTTCTTTGGTGTCATTTAAAAAATATCTCTTTTCTTCCCTCTGTAGTCAAGCAAGTCAAAAATCTAGCTTAAATCTTCATGCCCTAGCTCATTTGTAACGAGTTTGATTTTCTCAAACCCTTCTCTTATGGGAATGTAAGCTTTTCCAATGGACAACCCTTCTCTCCACGTCTGGTTTCACACTCTACGCACATCAACATGATCAGGGTTCATTTTAAGACACCCCTATAAAATTGAAGGTGGAAAATACTTGGCGAATATCCCCGTAACCAGTTTCAGCGAAAGGCGAATTTAACAGTATTAAAAAACAAAATTTTTTCCTGGTTTTTCAAGGCTCCATCAGTGATGTCCGACAACACTAGTTCGTAATGACGCATGTCACTGGCGCGACATTTGTTTCGTAATGACGTGCGACACTGGAGCGACACTAGATAGTAATGACGCGCGACACAGGTGCGACACTAGCTCAAAATGACGCACGACACTGGCTCGTAACGACGTCACTAGCCCCTGACAACGCGCGTCATTTGCTTCTATTGACATGTGACACCATCTTCTATTGACGCACGACACCATCTTCTATTGACGCGCGACACAATCTTCTATTGACGCACGACACCATCTTCTATTGACGCGTGACACTATCTTCTATTGACACGCGACACTATCTCCTATTGACGCGCGACACCATCTTCTATTGACGCGCGACACCATCTTCTATTGACGCGTGACACTATCACCTATTGACGCGCGACACTATCTTCTATTGACGCGCGACACTATCTTGTATTGACGCGCGACATTGTAACCTGTTGACGCGCGTCACTGTAACCTGTTGACGCGCGTTAATAGGGGCCTGTGACGCCCTATTTAGGTTATAAATACCCTTGTGCCGCTCATTTTCTCGTCTTCGTTTTCCCGTTCTTGAATTTTTGCATGTCTAAATCTTTGACAAAGACGCAATAACAGCTATAATGTTGATTTCACATGCTTCCCAATTGCAAGTTCAGCAAGAAAATCAAGAGAATCCAACTCAATCGATTTCCAAGATCAACTACAGGAATCCCTTATGCCCTCACATCCATACGGCTTTAAAGATGTCTTCAGAATATCAAGCTATAATGGAAGAGTGTGAATTTACAGGGATCGTTAATATGCCCCATTTCGAAACAGATCCGGATATTTTGAATTACCTTCTGTCATGCTACAATTCAGAGGACGGTATATTTTATGTGACTCTGAACGATGGCCAAATGTTCCAATTCACTATTGAAGCAAATGACATACATTGGTTTACAGGCCTTCCTATTAGAAATTTACCAATTGTTACAACCAAGGCAACACTAGTGGAAGAAGACAAGAAATTTCTTGAATCAACGTACGGTTTCTATGTTGATTGTAAGTATAATTCCTTTTAATTCATATTTTTTAATCTGTTTTTTTATTCTGATACAATTTGTTGTTATAGATTTAAAGTAATTTTCACTGTTTCACATTTGCAGCCCATGTCAATAAATCCAGGCATGGTGTAGATACACAATCAATTGCACACCACTTTCTTGCTGCACTTATTTCATTTTTTCAAGCCAGAATTGTTTTGCAGGGTCGCCAAACGGATATACCAAATTGGGCCATTGCATATATTTGTGCCACTATCTCAAAACATAAATTCGATTGGTGCACATATCTATCCAAAAAAATAAGAACTGAAATAACAAATTCAAAACTCTCAGATAAACCTTTCATTTATTCAACAAACTATCTCCTCGGCTTCTACTATGAGGCACTTTTAAATTTAAAACATAAAGAAATTCCTACTTGCTCTGATGAGGCTTTGAAGAAATTCTCAATTCCATTTGATGAACAACAGGTATAAACTATTTAGTTTGTAATTGTATTACAATTTTCGTCATTACAGTGCACAGTTATTAAAACTTAAATTTTAATGTTTTGCAGAGAAGATATCTTGAAGCCATTCCAAGAAAAAAAAAAGATGTCGAGAGGAAGAGGCCAACAACACGCGGAGGCTTTGGGGGACTCCCAATCTGAAATGAAAGCTCACTCTCCAAACCCTCAAGCGTTTGAACTCGTTAAAATCCAGAGAAGTAATACATTCTCATATATTATTTACAAATTCCAAAGTTGCATATTTATTTTTCAATTTAAATTTTAACCAAATGAATTGACAACATTTAATATTGATGAATTGCAGGGAATATGGAATCTTCTTCCCCAACTCACTTCATACAGTCGCATGCATTCATATCTTCTGAACAGCCACTGAGTTCAACTCCTACAAGGCCACCCGTGGCACCGAAAAAAACAACCCCTCGACAACAAGGTACAACTTTTTTATAGTACGTTTAATTTCGTAGTTTTCACTTTATGAATTGTTTTAATATTTTTCATTTTTTTCTTGTACTTTTCAGCACATGTCAGTCATGATCAAACCACGGCACCGACACCCACTCAACCATTAATTTTTAAAATGCCAACCAAAGGAACAGTGAAAAATAACATTGGTAAACACATGCCTTTTGCTCCGGCCCCTAGTGGGACACTAAACCTTGACACCTCGTTTCGAATTCCAACTCTCTCACTTGGTGGCTTGCCCAGTGCAACGGGCATATCTGTTTTGAACAATATAAATTTAGATGAAGATTATTTGGGCATTGATAGCAATGACCCAACTGGTTTTTTCGATACCCGCAAGATGATTCAAGGCCAGAAGGTATACTTCAAATTTCAATTTTAATATGCTTTACAATTTTGAATTACATTTTGATTTAAATTTATTTATCTAAATCTTGATTTATTTTTTCAAAAACAGGATCAGCCTACCCAAAGGTAGAAACAAGGAGCAGTTGATCTTTGTGAAAGCCCCCCATTCTTCTCCAGCAAGATCGTCTGCATCAGATTCAGATAGTGAAGAGTTCCCACCTTTTCCTTTGGAGAACTTAATAGGTAATGATTGTCAATCCCATGTCAGTGAGTTTATTATTCCTCATATCCAACAGCTGATAGAATGGGAGAGAAGGGTTAAAGTTCTTATCAATGAGATTATTAGTCGTTATGAGAATTATTGGCAACGGGATAGTTTATACGCTGCAGTCCAGAATCAACCTGCAAAGATGGATTCCTTACTTACCCAAGTAAAATGTGGGACTTTCACGTTTAACAACAACTATAAAGACGACATTTTAGATAAGGCACTAAACAAATTGGAAAATATTAGTGCCGAGGCCCAGGCATATTTTAACAAATGGTCCAAGGACAAGGATTTGGTATTAATCGCAAATGCCGAAAGAGATAGAGCGGTTGTAAGTACTATTACATTCAAACAATCATTTTTGTTAATTTGAAATTTTGAATTTACATTAATATTTTGAATTGACATTACTCTGTTTGTGCAGTTGAAATATGAAAATTTGAAGAGTCAGGCGAAGGTTTTGCAAGTTCACTTGGAAACAGCAAAGAACAGCTTATCCGCAGCAAAAAATTTGAAGCAAAATATTGTTTTGGTTAACAAACAAAACAATACACTAAAGCGGATAATTAAAGAGCATGGTCTCGACCCTGACATATTGTTCAAAGCCAAAGCAGCTGCTGATCCAAATTTGTTGTCGCATGGAGATGCAACAAATCAAGAAGAAAGAATTTTAAAAAATCTGGACAGGGTTGCTGAAGATCTTATAAGTTCAGGGGTTATTTTTGGTGTTGGGGAAAGAGGTACAACCACAATGGAAGAAGCCATTGGGGAAGAGAGCAGAATAGAATTGTCTAAAGAAAAAGAGGGTTATGAAAATTAGAAACTTTAATTATTGAGGAAACTTTAAATATTGAATTTGAAAACTTCTACTATTGAGTATGTACTATGGTATTTGAATTTAATTATATGGTGATTAGATGGTGATTATCATGAATTATATGTATGTTTCTTGTTTACTTGCATTGTCATGTATTGTATGTGGACGTAGATGATGAATGATGACAATTGATAATCAATGATAGATGATGATGAAAGACGATGATAAATTTAATGTGTATAATGTCAAATTTAGTGCCTAAATATCTTGTGGGACTTTAATTATCTTGAAAATTATCTTTGGGGAAAAAATAGAAACTAAGATTTGAAACAGATCTTTACTATTTAGGATTTCTCCTTAATAGACTTATGGTGTTGGAAAATTAGAAACTTTTATTATTGAGGAAACTTTAAATATTGAATTTGAAAACTTCTACTATTGAGTATGTACTATGGTATTTGAATTTAATTATATGATGATTAGATGGTGATTATCATGAATTATATGTATGTTTCTTGTTTACTTGCATTGTCATGTATTGTATGTGGACGTAGATGATGAATGATGACAATTGATAATCAATGATAGATGATGATGAAAGACGACGATAAATTTAATGTGTATAATGTCAAATTTAGTGCCTAAATATCTTGTGGGACTTTAATTATCTTGAAAATTGTCTTTGGGGAAAAAATAGAAACTAAGATTTGAAACAGATCTTTACTATTTAGGATTTCTCCTTAATAGACTTATGGTGTCGGAAAATTCTATTTTAAAGAGATTCACCTCTATATTAGTGCATAATCTCTCATTACAGTGCTTGTTTGACATCCAAAATAGTCAAGACCATTTGTCAGAAAATAACGTTTTGCTAGAAACAATCATTGATGTAGAGGCTAGATTAGCCAATTATGAAATAATTAAATTCCAGGCCATAAGAATTAGAGCTTGGGAAATAATCAAGACCATGGTTTAAAAGATATGGTTTTTTTATCATGGATATTGTTTTGTGTAGAGTAGATTATGGAGGCTATGGAGGCTAGATTAACCAAAGTTGGAATAACCATGTGATTAAAAGATACGTCAAGCTCGATATAGAACTTTGAAGTTTAATGTAAAACATACAAGGTTTTTATCATGAAGATTACTCTGTATAGATCATTTTTTTATATTTGAGTGTATAAGAAAATATTGAATTTTGCAAACATGATCATAGTAAAATATGTTGTATAGGATTCACATATTGAGATTCTCTCTTTGGGACTGATTCTTGGAGTGGTTGAATTAAAAAATCTCTTTTTTTTTAAATTTTTAAGGTGGTGCATATGATCATAGCTCAATAAGGTTGTTTACATATCGTATTAGTTACAAGAAGGTTTGAAAGATACAATAAGGGTAAGGTTTTTACGGAAAGTTGTTTTTACTTTCTTCTAATTATCATTGTTGAGCTAATGAAATACTTGGTTGACCCATGCAATGAGTATCAAAGTATAAAATTCCTGCTACCACCTTGTTTTGTTTTCCTTTGCTGAAGATACAATGTTCAAGTGTATGTTTGAAGACAATTTTCTTGAAGCTCCACCATTTCTATGCCTTGAATTGATTAATCATGATCTTCTTGAAGTACAATCTATAAAATCAAGTGTCTAAAATATTGAAAAAAATTTACAGCTCAACATAAAGTTCTCTGTGCAAGGTTGGATCATCTTAAAAAGGTAACATTGTGTAAATTTTGTCAAGAGTGCAAGGTTGGATCATCTTAAAAAGGTAATATTGTGTAAATTTTGTCAAGAGTGCCTTACTGGTACCTCATCTCAAACTCAGTCTTAGACACCAATCACTATTTATTTCTTTGGTCTGGGGATAAATTTGAAGTCTTCATCTCAATTGGCTGCATTGCAAACATGAAGGAAATTTCCTCTAGTGCAAAAGAGGTGACGCGCGTCACTTGCATCTGTTGACGCGCGTCACTAGCACCTATTGACGCGCGTCACTGGCACCTATTGACGCGCGTCAAGTGAAGCCATCGACGCCCGATTTAGCCTATAAATACCCTTCAACCGGTCATTTTCTCGTTTTCATCTTCCGGCTCTTAAATTTTTGCAGGTCTCAATGCTTCCCAACTGCAAGTTCAGTAACAAAAATCAAGAGAATCCAATTCAATCGATGTCCCTTATGCCCTCACATCCATATCGTTAATATGCCCCATTTTGAAACAAATCCAAATATTTTGAATTACTTTCTGTCATCCTACAATTCAGAGGACGGCATTTTTTATGTTACTCTGAATGATTGCCGAATTTTTCAATTCAGTATCGAAGCAAATGACATCCATCGTTTTACGGGCCTTCCGTTCAAAAATTTACCAATTGTTACAACCAAGGCAACACTCGTGGAAGAAAAGAATTTTCTCGAATCAATGTTTAGTTTCCATGTTGATTGTAAGTATAACTCGTTTTAATTCATATTTTTTATTCTGTTTCGCATTTTTAGCCCATGTCCATATATCCAGGCATGGTGTCTAATATGTATCATTTCTGAGTACATGTAATTTTTGCAATGCTAGTGTCTAAGATGAGATTTGTAACTTTGTTTTACCTGATGAGTGCAGTGGAAAAGTTTAAACAAAAAAAAGATCTTAAGAAAACTGATGGAACCAAGAAGGGGAAATTAATTGATGTTCCCAAACCTGATGATGTAAATCAAGCAGGGGGGAAGAATTTTGATCAATGTACTTTAATATTAACGGAGGGTGACTCAGCCAAGGCTCTTGCAGTCGCTGTAAGTGTTTGTGCCTTGAATTAGGGAAATGTGAATACTGAATTTGGTAGTATTGTGACATGTTTCGACATCACTTTCCAATTTAATTTTTTGTTATTTTAGTTATCTTTATCCTATCAGGTGGCAAGAATATCTATTTTTTGGGAAGCTATCACTCACCAACAAATGGAGAATAAAGAGATAGTAAATAGAAAAAAAATCCTTGGTCTACAGGAAGATAAAATATATGACAGCATTAAATCTTTAAGATATGGCCATCTGATGATAATGATAGACCAGGTACATGATCTTTGTATAGCGCTGTTTAGTTTCTGTAAATGTTCCCCCTGTATATTTGGTTGTGTTTCGAGACTTTTTATATTTGCTTTCTAAGCCACCAGATGTTATGTATCACCATGTCTAATGTCGGCACATGTTGATGTACGGCAACTCACAAAAAATGGAAATGTGTTATCTTTCTACACAATTCCTGAGTATGAAGCTTGGAGAGAATCATTGAGTGGATCGATAACCGGCTGGACCATATAGTGCAACAAAGTAATGCTAGTTTGTTTTCTCTTTATATGTTTTCAAGTTCTGGTTTTGTTCACTTGCTGATTAGGTATCACTTGTTGCTTGGACCATACAGGGTTCCCGGTTTGGGCACAAGTACTTCTAAAGAGGGCAAGGAGTATTTCATAGATCTAGACAAGCACAAAAAAGATTTTGTGTGGGTTGATGAGAAAGATGGAGATGTTTCCTCATATCAATCAGCTTATAGAATGGGACAGAAGGGCTAAGGTTCTTATCAATGAGATTATTAGTCGTTACGAAAATTATTGGCAACGGGATAGTTTATACGCTGCAGCTGATCCAAATTTGCTGTCGCATGGAGATTTCTAGTGTTTGGGAAAGAGGTACAGCCACACTGGAAGAAGCTGTTGGGGAATAGTGCAGAGGAGTAGAATTGGATAAAGAAAAAGAGGGTTTTGAAAACTAGAAACTTTTATTATTGTGGAAACATTAAATAATGAATTTGAAAACTTCTACTATTGTCTATTGTGTATGTACTATGGTATTTGAATTTAATTATATGGATTTACATACAATCTTTAATTTTAATTGCATTAGATGTTGATTATCATGAATTATATGTATGTTTCTTGTTCCACATATAAAAAAATAAATTAAATATAATTCTAAGAAATCAAGAAAGAATCATCACTGGTAAGAAATTAAACATAATTGCAAATATGCTAGGGTTTAGCTTACCTCTTGCGTATTGCAATCATCAAGGGTAACATGACATTGTAGATGGAGGGGTGAGTTGCCTGACATTGTCAGTCCTGAGAAGTGCCAACAACATCTTTAAATATATAGACCAACAATATCTTTAAATAAATGTAAATATAAAGAATTAGACCTGTAACGTCTTTAATGATAACAAAAGCTGAAAAAATGTAAAGTAACAAACAATAAGATTATGTTGAAGAAGATACCTATTTAAAATTGAAATCATCACCGGTAATGTGCTATATCTTTGTCTTAAAAAATTCAACACAAAAAATTGATTAGTAGATAGATGGGTGAGTTCCCTGACATTGTCATTCTCGAGAAGTAACAGCTTCCTCGGATGGATGTCAACCCACGTTTTCAAAAAATAAAAAGATTTTATTTAACTAAATGTAAATACATACACCTGTAACATCTTTAATTATAACCATAGCTGAAAAAATGAATAGTAACAAACAATAAGATTAAGGGGAAAAAGATACCTGCTTAAAGTTGAAATCATCACTGCCACTGGTAATGAGCTAGATCTTTGTTTTAAAAAAATCCAACACGAGAAATGGATTAGTAGATAGATGGGTTAATTGCCTGACATTTTTAGTATATAGACCTGTAACATCTTTAATGATAAAGATAAAAGATAGATAAAGAAGATACCTACTTAAAGTTGAAACAATCCATTATCAATAGCTTCATCAAAGTCGATGTTGTCTTCTGTAGAATGTGACGAAGAGCCAATTACACTCTCAAGGTTGGGAATATTTGTACTTGTAGCTGTATTATTTACACCTCTTCTTTCGCAAAGGGAATTCCAGTGAGCAATTGCTCTGTCAAAAAATGAATAGAAACAAACAATAAGATTAAGGGGAAAAAGATACCTGCTTAAAGTTGAAATCATCACTGCCACTGGTAATGAGCTAGATCTGTGTTTTAAAAAATTCCAACACGAGAAATGGATTAGTAGATGGATGGGTGAATTGCCTGACATTTTTAGTATATAGACATGTAACATCTTTAATGATAAAAATAAAAGATAGATAAAGAAGATACCTACTTAAAGTTGAAACAATCCATTATCAATAGCTTCATCAAAGTCGATGTTGTCTTCTGTAGAATGTGACGAAGAGCCAATTACACTCTCAAGGTTGGAAATATTTGTACTTGTAGATGTATTATTTACACCTATTCTTTCGCAAAGGGAATTCCAGTGCGCAATTGCTCTGTCAAATGGAAAGGTTTCGAGGGAGTATCGAGAAACGTAACACCTCATGCAACTTTCCAGATTTTTATCCAACTTGTTTCTCAGTTTTGATTTTATAAATGATAATGCACTAAAAACCCTTTCGTCCTCCATAGAACCCAAAATCATTATTTGGCATAACTCATATAATCTGAAATATTCACTAATGTCTTCTTGTGAGATAGAACTTTCATAGATTCCTCGCCACAGCCTTGTAATAGAACCACTTTTAGAAGGTTCGATCTAAATTTTTATTTTGGTTCCTCATTGTTGTTGCAAAATTTGTTTGATTGAAACTTTAATAAATCAGACATTCAGTATACCTTTGATTTCCATACCCTTGAACTCTGAAGTCTTTGTGAAATTGTTCCATTATTGTACCCATGGATTTATGGAAATGATTTCTTACAAAGTCTACACGACCACCTTCAATATTCCAAAAATTAGGATTCATCACACCCATTGCTTCAAGAATTTTATCTTTGGAGAAACCTTCTTTAATTTCTGATGACTAAGGATTCAGAAATTTTTTTAAGCTTTATTCTTGTTTCAACTATGACAGACTCAAAGATATTACGTGTCATGGGAACATCTTCTCATTCTGATCTTGTAATATCTTGACGTTTTTGGAAAATGTGTAGTGGTATGTCCCTCCCATTAATAGTGATTCAGAGGTGATCATGGATATTAAATATCAAATAGGTGTACTGGGATTTTTAAGATCTAATAAAGCTTTCCAATTCTCAAAAACAGGTGTATCAAAACTATCTTGGGAATAGTACAAGATATCAAGACTTTGATATACCATTTTCCTCATCTGTATAAAATCCACAATACAGATTAATCTCCCCTGTGCATGCTTCATCAATGTATTGATCTCCTTGTAACATTGGAAGAATACCAACCAATGTAAGCAATGTCTGTAAATCAGTTAAATGGAACAACAAGTCCCTCGCCTTATTAACTTCATGACGATATTTGTTCATGAAACCAACCAACGAAGGACACTTCTCACAAAATTTGCATGTCAAGTTCATACAAAGAAATCCATCTCAGTCTCAACATCTTTCAGAAGTTTTTTTGCCATCTGTAATTCTAATTGCAAATCTTTGGAACTCAAGAAATCACTTTTGGCTGCTTGCCATATAGGCATGAAGTTCTCTTATAAGGTCTTCTAATTTAGCAACATTTTCGTAGTTTCTTACCATTTTATATGCTAAATTCATTCTTTGAGCCATATAGTGAATTGGTAGTATATATGGGGCCACTGTTGTTTGTAATTTAACAAACAGCCCTGTTCGGTGACCCTGCATGATAGATGCACCATCTTCTCTGACGCATACCAACTTCATAGCGATATCATAATCATTCATTCTAGAAATATCTTTCAAATTAGAAATAACTATTTAATGTAGGTTTTTCGGCATTACAATTTTCAACCATTTTCATAACACCCAGTAGATGAGGTATCCTTATATGATTTTCTAAAGTATAGACGTGGATACATACCCATGCAGTGTTGTCGACTACTGTCACTTTATCAATTGAAAGACAGATAAACTTTGATTGTTTTAGATTTTCTTTCAAATATTCCTTCTCTATCATCAGAAAGGCATTTTTCCATTTCCCATTCCACTACTTTTAGACCAATGAGACTGAGGTACGTTTAGCATTCCATTATATTGATACAAAAATTTGAAATCGAGGAAATCCAAAATCAGCTCTTCCTTTCTTTAACTATGTGAAATAAGAGTAGAGAACTGTATGAGTTTTGCATGTAGATTTGTTTGATTCATCTTACCAATTTGCGATGTGATCGGTCCTCCCTTTTCCACGAGTTGTCTGTGTTTTTTCTACTCCGCTTCATAATCCATTGCATATTTAACATGCATGCATTATTTTTTAGTTTTCCACCTGTGTGTTTTGATTTTCTAATCATCTGCACCCCTGTTATAGTCAAATATTGTTTTACACAATGTTTTTCTATAGTGTCTAGCTTCATTTGCATTATTTTTTGCTTTCCCAATTTCCATGTACATATTGTACATGTACATTCAGATGGGATCTCTTTTGAATTAGATGATTGTACAAGCTCGATAAATGGAAATTTGGTAGCCCAATCAAACTTGTATGTCCTGCCAATGGTCCACATATTCTTGTTTGTTTTCAATGTTTTACTTTTTTTAGTATAATTTTGAGCAATATCATAATCACATAGTTTCCTCTTTCATGAACCATAATTTGAATTTGAGTTTTTTGTTCCATTTTGTTGAGTATTTGTATGTGTGATATCTTGATGAACTCCTGGTTACACCCCAATAGGAAGAATATCTTCGGGATCTGGCATCTCAATAGTTATATCTTCAAGATTCGGCATATTATCATAGGTTTCATTTGTTTGATACCATGCAGAATGCATGTCCACCTCAATAGTACCTTCCACACAGTCAATATTCTGATTCTTTCTGGTGGAAGCTATATGGTTGTTGGTAGTTACAATATCTGTATCAATAGAGTTTTAAAAATACTTGAACAGGGACTTCTAAAATTTCTTAGTTACTTTTAGGGTCTTTGCATTCTGAGGATTAGCACCTTCCATTATTCTAAAATAGAGTCTTACGTCAGCAAAAGAACCAAGTTAGCAACGTCTAGTCCAGTCTCTGAAATGTCTATCACACATCTGCAATACCTGTCTGAGGTCATGCATCAACAACTAACCCCCTTGTCGTATGTCTGCAATACCTCTTTCTATCACGCATCAACCCTATATCTCATGTCGCACATCAAATCCTATCCCTATTCGCACGTTAATAGCTAACATCTCTTATCGCGCATCAAAAAAGTGTCAACTATCACTGTCACGCGTCAGTACAACACTTGTCACGCGTCAATAATGCCCTGGTCGCACATCAACAACGCGTCAACTATCCCTGCGTCACACAATCAACAGGCTAACAGTCAACTATGAATCTCTGGTGCTCAAGGGCATGCGAGTTCAAATGTGTCAACTAGTATTCTTATCATGCGTCTGCAATATCTACTTTGTCACGCGTCAACTACTATCCTTGTTGTGCATTAATAACTATACCCCCTTGTTGCACATCTGCAGATACCTCCTTGTCACATGAAGTCGAAGCTATATCCCTATCACGCATCAAGAAATATACTATATATTTCAGGCTGAATCAGGACGCCGACCCACTCCGAATAATTCAGGCTTAACAACAATCTCTGGTGCTTAGAGTATGTGAGTTCACAGTATTAGTAAGCTACTTTAGGTAGTACCATAGTATACTATCTGGTGAATCACCTAGGTTTTATAGGAGATGTTTTCAAATGTAGGTGAAGCCGACCCCAAAAAATATATATAATGTAAATTTTAGGTGAATAAGACAATGACCCCGCTCCAAAAAAATCACCTTATATCAGAATTTCTAAAAAAATTTATTGCATTTATTGAAATCCTCCTCCTACCAAAAATCCTCTCATTAAGTGACCATTTTCATTATTTCTGCGTGGTACATCTTCATGCCCAAGCTATAACCTTCTACTGTGCCCTCCTACCTTTTGAATGTGGACTTCTCTTCAACATGCTTCTATGCGCTTGAGTACCTCATCACTGTGCCTTCCATTGGTAGTTATTCCCAAACCTACTTACCTCACGTTATACTTGTTTCTTCATTCCTCTCTATCTATTGTCCTTGTGTGAAAGAAGAATCTCTCTTTTTTTTTTCATTTTTCAATTTTCCAACCTTGAATAACACCCGTAGATAGATTCCTTTCATGTGGACTTATTTTCAATACTATTGTACCTGGATATCAATAGCCTACCCCACACTAAGGGTATGTGCAGCCTTTTGCACATAAATATTCTTCAAATATCAATTAGCTTTTAGCACGTAAATGTGCTTATTACACAAACACGCCAACTAAATTAACAAAGCATAGAACAAAGAAGAAACACATTAAGGAATGAAAAATTAGAGAAAACCTAATCTAAATGACAACATTGCCTTATTACAAACACCAAGAAGACTTATTTATAGTAGGAAGCTTTAACCTACTCCCATTTAAGTAACCGGGTAACTGTATTCCATCAAGTGCCTCTAATTGACAAGTGTCTGATTTGAGTATGTTAGTGATAAGTGAATACAGACCCAACCAATGTACCTTGAGTTTACCTGGATGGTGCAAAAATGTAGAATCATAAAGGAGCACCATTTGTCCTATCTCCAACTTTTTATCCTTGATGTGCCTGTTATGCCATGCTTTCTTCCTGGCCTTCTCTTGTTTTTGACTCCAACGTGCGATGGCTCATTGTTCATCCAATTGGATTAACTGTTCAATGCGCTCTTCTAATGCTTGCTCATCAACAAGACCTCCAACGCACAATATGCAAAGAAGGTAACATAAATTCCATAGGAAGAACTGCTTCTATGCCAAACAGTAACTAAAATGGTGTGGCTTTGTTCAACCTTTTATATGTTGTTTGATATGCCCAAAGTACTACATATACTTTATCATCCCAATCCTTTCTTCCAACATCATAGATTTTTGTCAATGTCTGGCTCAGAATTTTGTTAAAAGCCTCAATAGTCTCATTTTCTTGAGGATGATAGGGTATAGTCTTATGGTGTGCAATCATGAATTCATCCAATAGATCAATGATTGTATCATTAAAAAAATGTGTGCCCCTATCACTAGTCAAACTTAAAGGACACCCATACCTTGTAATAATATTTTCCCAAAGAAACGTGGCTGCTATGGTCACTATAAAATCCTTTATAGGTGTTGCTTCTACCCACCATGTCAGATAATATTTGCAAGTTATGATGTAACACGATCTAGTTATGTGCATAACTGGTGAAATAAGACCCACAAAATCTATAGCCCATTTCTCAAATGGTTCTACACTAGTAATAGGATCTTAGATGCATTTCATCTTGTTGACCTGGTTTCCCAAGACGTAGACAATGATCACAAGCCTTACAAAATTCCTTGCAATCTTTATACAACATCTCCCACCATAATCAGAGTGAATAGAATCTTGCAGCGTAGTGGCATCATACAAATGGCCACCTGAGGCCACCATGAGCTTCTTCCATAATATCTGTGCACTCATGTTCTAATACACAAATGGCATAATACCTCATCTTAGCCTAATTTGTACAGGTCACCACTAATTAACATATAAGGGGCTACACGTATAGAAAGTTATTTCTTCTCCAAGTATTTCATTCCTTCTGGTGTCATCCCTGTTTGTAGAAAGACATAAATGTTCCAATAGTTCTGATGGTACTCGTTGTAACATGTATAATTGTGCATCTAGCATGGTATCTTTAATTTCATGCACTTCTTATCCTAACTGTATTATGGATAGATGGTTTGGTCTCAAATTACTTTTCCCTAGTTTTATCACAACTATGAAATAAAATTCTTGAAATATGAGCACCCATCGACATATGTGCCCTTGTAAAATAGGCTTGTTTACCAAATACTTCAATGCCATGTGATCTGTATAAAAGACGAATGGTGTAGCTAGTAGGTACTGTCAGAATTTATGTAGAGCATAGATCATTGACAAAGTTTCACACTCTATAGTGGTGTCATTCTGTTATGCAGGATTCAAATTTCTATTAGCAAAATAGATAGGATGATCTATAATACCTTCTCTAGGTTGAGCTAACACCGTGCCAATGGCCGTGCCAGAGGTGTCATCATGTACATGAAATGGTTGGTCCCACAAAGGAAAATGTAGAATAGGTGTGATAGTAAGTTTTTCCTTTAACGTCTCGAACACGCACTACTATAGTTATCCCCAGTAGAACGTACCTTTCCCTTTTAGTAACTCTTCTAACAATGTGGAAACTTTGGAATATCCTTTGATAAACTTTCTGTGATATCCCATATGACCCAAAAATCCATGCACCTCACTCTGACTGATAGGATCCCTTAGGCCTATAATGACTGCAACTTTAGCTGGATCAACCAACACAACTTCCTTACAGATTACGTGTCCTAGAAATATCCCAAATGGTGTAGTAAATATGCACTTCTTAATGTTCAAGGAGATACTCAATTGTCTACGTATTTCAAACATTAAGTGCAGATACTCATAATAATCCTTAACTAATCCATACACCATCCAATCATCTAAATATACTTGTAAGAAGTTGTGAATAAATTCCTTGAATGCTTGAACAACTATGTGTGAAAATATAGTAGGCACATTTTTCAGACCAAAAGGCATTACAGTATAGGTGAAACTACCCCATTCAGTAGTGTTGGGTTTCAGATTTGTACCTGGAATGAAACCATAGTCAGGGGATAAGCAAGTCCCTCCTATTTAATGGGAGAGGTTCCCTTCTTGAAATTAGGGGCAAAACCTATGTATAAATACACAATCTTTCATTCAATAGCGGTTTCCCGATATCTTGAAATGTGTTTTATACCTGGAAGGTTATCAATACATGAGGATAGATGACTTGAAGAGAGGAGGGAGGTAGAGGAAGACAATACTTTCAGGGAAAAGAGATGGCAGAGAAAACCCTTATATGTATTGAGAAAATGAGATATAGAGTAGAACCATTCATGTTTATAATAGGCACAATCCACAGACTCAAAGTTCTTGAGATTTTATAAACTAGAACACAATGTTTCTAAGCATGCAAGGATTAGATGATTCACAAATCAGAGCAAGAAAGAAAGAGAAAATAGAGGAAAAAGGGGAAAACCCTTGTATTGATTTCTTCAGATTCGAAATTATAGCTCCAGAATATCAAAATTCCATCCCTTTACAATGGCTTTGAAAGCCCATGAAATAGCTCACAAGAGATGGTTACAAACTCCTCAAGCAAGCAAGAAATGGTACAACTTATTCCAATCATTTTTGCCCTTTCGAATTCTTGATTCGCAAAGAAACGTTAATGGCAAAAAAACTAGGTTTTCAAATATATGGCCATTACATTATTTCACCAGTTTAAATACAGGCCATTCAATTTTCTTTTACAACTTTAAATTTGGGCCTCCCTCGTGGAAGAAATTGATTGGAGCGGGCACGGGGGGAAAACTTTACGCTTTAAAACTTTTACAGTGAAAAGGCATTTTGGAACATTTTGGGCCACTCACCCACTTTGAATTTTCAATGGTCAGACACGTGGTGTTATCTGCTTGGCGATGGGGTCGTGGATCATTTTTTTATTTTTAAATCTTTTTGATCAAAAAAGCTTAAAACTTCAAAAATCTCCACCAACCCGCATCCTTGTTTTGTTTTTTCAATGCGGCTACATGGCACCATCTGATTGGTGGAAGGCCTTAGGCATTCTTTTTTCTATCTCTCTGTGCAAGCTTGTGGACCCACCATCACCAACTGCACCCTTTTCCAAAAGGTGTTAAGTTCCAAAAAAATCCCGCAGTCCCACCAGCCCACCTTGGGCAAATAATACCATCTCAAGTCCTTTGGGCCATAACTTGAAAAATATGAAGAGTTAGGAGGACTTCTTTACCTTTTCAGAAATGGGAAGAAATTTCCCATCTGATGAAGAAGTTTCTAGGAGACCACAAGCCCTTGGAAAGAATCATTTTTCACAATTTTTTCTTTCAATATTTTTTAGAGGCACCATCTCAAATTTTTAAGTCTAGACTTAAAAAATGAGGTGAATTTTGAGGGTGACAACAAGTAGTAAATGTAGTATTTTCCTTACCCTCCTTGGTAATCTGAACTTAATGATACCTAGAGAACCCATCTGTATATGAATGTATTTCACACCCTGCAACACCTTATAGTATTTCCTCGATGAATGACGTAGGAAAGAGATCAGTCACACATGCAACATTCAACTCCCTGTAGTCCACAAAAATCCTAATCCGTCCATCCTTCTTGATACTGATCACCATTGGACCAACCCATTTTGACTCATCAAGAGGCTTGATAATTGCAGACTTCAACATTTTATCAATATCTTCTTTGACCTTTTCACACAAGTTGGGGTTCATCCTGTAAGGTATCTTTCTAACTGGGTGTGCACCCTCTTTAAGCTTTATCTTAATCTCCTCTAATGATTCATGCATGGCTTTAAGTTCATGGTACCCCCTAGGGAATAAGTCTTGATAATCCCTTAGTAACTCTATGATTTTTTCCACTTCAGAGTCTAACCAATAGTCCCCAATTACGACTTCCTTAGGCTTAGACTCTGATTCAATATTCACCTTCTTTGTCTTCATAGGTTCATGATAGACGCGTGTGGTCGTATTTGCACTGTCCAATACCTCATGCTTACCTGTTGAATGGTTTACATCCAAATTTTCTACTTCCTCGTCATCCACTAAGTAGAACATTTTTCCTTTTTCCTTCTCAAGGTAAGCACATTGAAGTAGTGTTGCATCAGTCTTTGTTTCTTTAACAAGACGCGCTTCCGAGTCTCCTTCATCCAATAACTCCTAAAGGAGTTCTTCAGTCTTGGCACTATCTCCCATAGTTAAACGCTTTATGAATTTCAATGCTTCTTCCACCAAAGGATTTGTAGAGAAGAAGTCAAATGTTTGGGTCATTCCTGCAATTAAATCTTGCCAATTTCTAGTCTCTCTATGGAGTTCTGCATATACATACCAAGCATGCACACATCCTTGTAAAGTGGAATAAAACTTGTGCACCCATAACAAAGGTGGTAAAGCTTCCTATCCTTCTATCCAGAGTATCTCACACTTCTGAACGTGGTGTTGAATAGGTTGATTATCATGATAAGTACATATTTGAGTATGTGCATTGCTCCTAAAGAACCTAGTAGTAAGGGCGATCCTAATTTCATTCCACCGTACAATATTATCTTTGTGGGCCATCCACCAGCGTGTTGTTGTCCCACGTAGTGTATATGCTAGCACATTTCTTCTTTCCAATAGGTCTATCCAATGTTCTTCCATGGTGCGCAGGAATACCATAGGATCTCCTTCTCCGGTGTAATAAGGTATGGAGTTGTTACCTATTCTCTTGACATAACGCGGTTTGTTGCCTCTAGGAAATATGCTCTTTACTTCGTGCCCTACCAACTCATAAGTGCTATGAGCCCAATTATCACATGCAACACTCGTAGTATCGCTAATAGACTGTGCTTCCTCCTAATGAATTATTCCTTCTGTAGTTGGCTCAAGCATTTCTGGGTCTTGGATGACGTGTACATAAATCCTATTCAAATTGTCTTCACTTGAGGGCTCAACATAGGGCACATATTTTCCATCTGTTAAAGGGATAATAACTCTTTTCTCCTTATTTTTGAAACTGATATAGCCCTTGTTGATCAGAAGATCAACATTATTTATATAGCACTAAGGATGCCCCAATAGAACTTGGAAGCTATCTGACTCTGCCAGCGCTAAAACCTCAAAGTCTTTAGTGAACTTGGCTCCTTGTATAGTAATGGATGAAACTTTCAAAACTCTGATGGGAGTGGCTTTAGTCCAATTAGCCATGAACAATACATTAGAGGATGGCTGCAATGGGGGTCTCCCCATTTGTACCCATGCATCTAAGGTAAGAACGTTGACTTCAGTGCCTGTATCAATCAGCATATTACTCAATAGCCACCCATCCACAACAACATTAAGAGTGATTTCCTTATCATAATCTAGGCTATGAGGGGGAAGATTCACATGTGGGATCTGCCATCTAGTCTCAATACTTACACGTAGAGTGTTTTCCTTTAACTAATCCCCTAACAACATAATAGTATTTTCCTGGCACAACATTTTACACACTTCCCTCAAGTCATCTATATCAGTTTAGACCATATCTAATACTTTATTTTGCTCCATCTTCTGTGATCTATCTTTTAAGTACTGTATCTCACCCTGAAGATTCCTAAGAACTTCCATGATTTCCTAATAAACCTCCTTTTGATGAGCAGGATCTGGGTACAGTGCATGTAGAACCTCCTCCTTAGTAATGGCAGGCTTCTGCTGCAATGCTTCTCGAGCGCATGCCACCTCAGCACGGGTCGTGATATTCACTTGCAACGCCTGAGACTATTCTTCCAACTTAAGCATCCATTGATTTTCCACAGTGCATTGTATCCTAACTATTCATGTGCCTTTGTTTTATTGTTTATGTTTCTTAATAAGATGCTCATACAGGTCTAGGCATTCCTCATAGCTATGGTTCTTTCCACAAAAAATAACATGTAATATTCTGAGGACATTCACGCTTGTAGTGGTCAGGAGATCCACATGTATAACATGTTTCTTGAGGGAACTCACTTCTTCCAATACTAAGGAATCGTCCTCCAAATCCACCACATCCTCGACCTCTGCCACAACCACCTTCAAAACACCCTTCATTCTGATCATAGCGCGCCTGATTGTGATCCTGGTCCTGATGTTCGTTCTTTCCCTTAGAGTTATCTAAAACTTTTGTTTGTCATTCACCAATATCTATAACATCATGGATCTAACCAATCAACTGGAAGTATTCCATGTCATGAGTCATGGACCTGTAGATTTTATAGTAGCTTGAAATGTTCTTCCTTATCGCACATTGTAATAATGGGCAACGAATAGCATCATGGTTTAAATGGCATATCTCACAATCCAACAGTAACAAGCGTACTGATCTGCAAGGAAAAGTATCCTTTGTGTGACCTTCTACTTCACAATCTATACACCAAATCCCTATGCACGTCTCATGTGCTGAATTTGTTGATAGTTTCTCTAACTATTTTTCCATAGCTGTAATCTGTGCTTCTAAAAATGGGCTCACCCTAGTATCTATACTTCCAACTGCTTCAACGCATAAGGCTACTTCAAGTGCTTCACGTGGATCAGTGTATGTCTTATGTGATAATGCCCTCCTAAAAGGGGTAATTATGCCCCCAACAAACCACTATGCGTGCTGGCTTGTGTGTATATCATAAGAAAGCTTAGATAATAGTGTTTTAAAATGGACATCATACTCTCTAACACTTTCAGTAGTTCCTTTCTTAATATCCTTGAGTGCACTTATACTCTTCTGCTCAAACTCAGGGATGTGAATTTTTTTAAGTAATACATATTTTAAAGATGTATAATCTACACAAGTCTGATCAGGGTCAAAATTTCTGTACCAGCTGTGTGCACGCCCTTGTAATGTAGAAGTAAATTGGCTTGCCATACACTTAGAAGCCATGATTCCTTTTGCATGCCATAGTATTTCACACATATTCACATGTTCAGCAGCATCGTCTATGCCCATGTAGTTTGGAAGACAAAGAGACATCTCCATGTAAATATTCTCGAGTTGGTGTGGACCTTGCCCACCTGATCCAGAACCTCTTGTGTTTCCCTTGCCCCCAGAACCACCATATCCTCTAGAACTAGAGCTACCCATGCCTCCAAATTCCTAAACCTGTAGCTGGTTTCAGACCATAAGATGTACTTCCCTATGTCCCAATAGTAGAATTGAAATGTACCTCGATAGTCTTTGAAGCGTTACCACTCCCAGAAGTTAGTCTAAAAATCAGCGCACCTGTATTATGCACTGATGATACACTCAAAAAATTACTCCCATATAACAACGAATCCATTTGCGCTGCCATTATTGTGCCTTTCATAAGACTCGCTCCTACTCTCCCACTGCTTGAATTATCTTGTTGACTATTTTTTGTACTAGATGCTAGAAAACCAAGCGTAAGGGAAAAGTTTCCAGGTGGATTCAGATGCACGCTCGCGGCCCAGGTCGTCTTTGATGGCGCACTTCTATGTGAGGTTGAGATGGGTTCCCTATCATGTTTTCCCAAATGGGGAAGTTCCTGAGGCTCAGGTTCCACATCCTCTGTGTAAACTTTAACTCCTTCTTGAACTATATTTCTCCACAACACGATTTTCTCTAGAACCTCTCATTGCTTCTGTACCTCCCTCTCACGTGCCTCATTATACTTAAGCTACCTTTCCTCTCTTTTCCTTTCTGCTGCTAGCTCTTCCATCTTTCACTGAACCTACTCTTTCCCCCATGCGGGGTGTGGTTTAGTTAGCCATCGGTTTACTCTCCAAGTTCAAAGTTACCATCAGGATTTTGATCTCCAGTGGAATACCTTGTAGGTAAGCTCCCCTTCGATGTCGTAAAAACTGGAATTTAGCTACCTCTTGACACAAATAAGTGGAAATTGAGTACTCTAAGATATAACTATTCAAAATTCCACAAAACCATGTATCCACAACTCAAGTCCAAATCAAATCAACATCATAAAGGGCCTGAAATTCTTCCTATGTCCAGACAAGTGCACAATACCTCCAATTCCTCTTAAATGCATACATAATCAACCACTCATACAATTCTACTAGAAAGATAGCGAAAAAGATCTCATATAAACTATTATATAGGTTCTATTTTACCCACATGCGTGTGCTAAACTCATACCCAGTGTTGAACCACCGTGCGTATTCTTCTTCTAGATCGTGTATCCTCTCCTCAACACTTACTAAAGTCAACTAGTATGTCTTCATCGTGAACCATTCTGGAAACAACTGAAAAAGAGGTCCTGATAACAGAACCAATGATGCAACTTAGAATTTAGCAATGCAAGCCCAGGTGCGCTGACACATCACTTAGCCTAGACTGAGCACTCACCTGAAGCATGCAAAGGTACCATGCCCCTCTTTAGGGTTGCTATTGCAGGATGTTAACATGATGAAGACTTTAATCATTCAGATCTATAACTAATATATCTTTCATATAGTGCATATTCAGAACTAGATCTAGAACATAACAGACTTAACATTGGATCTGTTAAGTCTAGTGCCCGTTTATTCTTCTATTGAACAAATGAGGATATTATGGGGTCCTTAGATAAATCATATCCTCATTTTTTCAATAGAAGAATAAGATGTAACATGAATATTTAGGAGCTAAAAGAGTGCATCACATCGATATATTTATAACACTCAACAGAAGTTAGAGTAGGAGTAGGTGAAAATGTGAAAAATCCTTCACACATTCAATTGATTTCTATAGAGAAATAAACTCAAGACTTTCATCAAGATTTATGCTAAGTAAATTAGGTTCATTTTCACCGTAGTGTAGGATTAGGAAGGTTGATTTAAGTGCCACATACTTCATAAGTAATTAACATACTTCATAAGAAATTTACATCAACATTAAGAGAAATGATTTTCAAATATTCTTTTGTGTTGTTACCAAGACACCATTGAAATAAATTCATATATTGACAAGACACCAATGAAATCATTTCATGCATTGAAAAAAAGGAATTTGGTGAAAGTGGTAAGAAGGTGTTGTCATGCAAAATGTATGGCATGAAAAATTGAAACTTTGAGCATCATAACTAAACTCACAATTGAATCTTTCACTTCCCAGTCACTGGTGCATTCTTCCTCTGGCTAGCCAGCCTCAATCCCACTCTCAACCTAGACTAGAAGAAATTACTGAAAAGGTTTTTAATTTTGTTTCAATTTGCAGGGATGATTGAATAAGATAATTTATGAGTTCAGTAGGACTTGAATGGAAGATATTTCCATCGGAGGCCTAAAAGGGCCATTTTTTGCCATTATGAAGCTAATCAAACACCCTCTGAGAGAGTCCAACAAATAGACTATGCATCTAGAGGTAATGCCTGGGAATCTTGGAAGTGTTGTAGGAAATCTAGGAATATTTCGGAAATGTTTTCTCATTCAAGGACAATCTACTCAATAATGGGTTTGTTAGGTGTAGGGAACAAACACTTTAATGGTGAAATATGACTTCTCCGGATGATTTCGGGAGCTTTGTAAAGAGTTAGGTGGAAAAAAAAAGGAATTAGAAAGATATGTGAATCTTATATGTTGGTAAGATCCATTTTTATATAAGACTTGAAAGTTTCATGATGAATTTCAAAAGAGTGCAGTTGCCCCTTTCAATTCCACACAAAAATGGCCCTAAATTTGCAAGCTCCAGAGAGATGGTCACCACATAATGATAGGTGAAGATTTGTAAATGTTTATAAGTAATTATGGGAATGTGTACTATCACAAATAGACTATTATTTACCAGAGGTGATGATCTCATGAGGATGGGGCCAAATTTTGTGAGTTAAAAACACTTTCCTAACACCCCAGGTTGTGTTTTTGAGTGACGAAACTTCTAACATGAAAAAGTGGTAAAAAATGAGTTACAATGAGTTGAAAGCATGTTTCTAACAAATCAAGTGATTGATTCAGTGTTTAGAAATTTTTTTATGAGATCTGGATTGTGATTAGAATATGATATTTCCTTCTAATTTCAAGGAAAGAGAGATGATCACTCTCTTATTTTTCTAGGCATCCGCAATTCATCCTAGTGATCACAAATCAACTCCATGATGCTCAAAATATTTTTTGATTGTCTGTCACTTACTGAAATAGGTCTTGACCATGTATATGGAAGGATTTCTCACTGAATGGAATTCTTGTCATGTTCCCCCTTGTTAGACTAAAATGAGGTGATTGCAGTTGTAGACACAAAATCACGCACTTGGGTACATTTCTAAGACTTAAGAGCATACTAGAATTTATATCATTCATAAGAAAGAAAATTAGTGGTTGGAAACTATCTTTGGCCTCTTTTCTTTGTCTCTTGCATTCGATTTGGCATTATAAACCCTACATCCTAGTTAGAACTAAACTTGATTATATTTTATGGCTTTAGACACCAGCGCCCGACCAAGACAACAATGCCTAGGTTCTCTTATCCCCTTTGGGTGCCCTTGACCCTTTTATATATTACATGCTCCTTTTGGGTCTCTTTTATCTTTTGGAAAATATTTTTCACTTATGGGTCAGCCTTCTAGTTTTCCATAAAAAAATTAAAACAAGGGAATCATATAATTATATAGTTGTGTGTTCAAAATCAAGGACCAAGCACTAAGAATTATTATCATCACCTAAGATTTCATCCAAAGGCACTAAAAAACTCAAAAGGAATTCATATAAAATCCATTTAAGAGACAAACGCTGCATTAACTCTACATACACAACATAGGAAGGGGAAGTTCATTTTATTCAATCCACACATTATACTACATTGCTACATTTTAGCTACAACCCATTATCAAGTGCAACTTGTACAAGGGCATCCCAAGGCATCATTTCCACACACACACAAGAACTACATGGATTCAAAGATGTATTGCACCACTTGGTTGTAAGTACACTCTCAGGGTGACCATCGGGGTCAGTCCGACTCCCCATTCCGCATTTTCCTTTTTAGGTTTGATGTGGTTTGTGACGGTGTACATGTGAAATTATATTTTGTAGGTTACAGGTACCTTCAGTGATCTAGGAGTGACTACCAAGTAATCAAAAGGGAATAATTGTGACACCTTTGTGACACAATAAAAACCAGATCCAAATATTTTAAGAAGTTACGGGTTCTCAAATCTAGTCATCAATGCCCAGGTGCCCTTGTCCTGTTGTGGGCGCCCCTTCCCATCCTTACTCATGAGCTCCATAATTTACAAAGGCTAGGTACGACACTTCTTACATCCTATTCAACTCTTATCCCCACTCAGATCACTTCCTGTTCACTCAGTAATTAGTTAAGTCTTCTTATTGCATCTTCTTTCTTAGTGTTTCACATTTACATGCTACTTTTCTTGTGTCATTACTGTATTTTAGTAATTGTACATTAGTTATTACAATAGTTACTCTACAATTAGATTTAATTAATCTAAATTAAATTAAATCATTTGGTGAACCCCACTCATGATCATACTCTTGGATCCTTATTTATTCTTTCATGGCTCTTAAAAATCCTCTAATCTACTTGCATAACTTACTTCAAATGCACCCACCTTGCAAAGATGTTCTCCAAAAAACATTATACACTACATATCTCCCTCACAGTATGCCACCCACTCAAGTAAATGTCATTTTTGATAGTCTATCTGATGACTATATCGGTCCTAATCCTCCATCTAATCAACCCATCTTAGATTCAATTCAAATTTTACACTGTTTATTTCAAGACAAAATTCAAGCTATGGAAACAACGATTGCATCTCTTAAATTTTAAATCCAACATCTCAAGGATTATTCTCAATCCCATGCTAGTTATTCTTCTACATCTCATTCTACTTCTATGTCTTCTACATGTAATCGTATAAGTGAACCCCAATTCATACCGCTACAATCGCCTCTCAAGTTTATTCAAATGCTAATAAACATGATATTTTTCTTGAGCTCCTCAATTGCCAATTGATCAAATTTCCATCTACTCATTGCTACCCTCCTTATCGACTTACCAAATACGAAGGTCTACACTTTTTCAATTATCATAGACTTAATGCACATCATGATAATGATTTATATTATTTAAAATGAAGAACTAAGCACCTTGAGCATCATAGTTTTATTTCATTTTCTTCACAACATGCTACTACATATCCAATTGCTAAATCCCAAGGTGATCCCAAAACCAATCCCTCTATGTCTAATAAGAATTAGGCCATAACTAATACCGTTCCTTCTTCAGTTAGTCAAGATTTTCCTCCAACCCATTCCAACTAAGTAACCTCCTCTAAAAATCAGTCCATCTCATCCTCCTCTCAAGTCTTCTACAATGTTACCAAATCCAACTAAGAAACATCCTCTAAAAATAAATCCATCCCCTCGTCCTCTAAAGTCTTCTACAACATTTTCAACTCCAAATAATAAACCTCCTCTAAAAATCAGTCCATACCCTCCTCCTCTTAAGTCTTCTACAACATTACCAGCTATAATTAAGAAACCTCCTATAAAACTTAGTCCATCCCCTCCTCTGGTCAAGTATTTTACATCATTACCAATTCCAACTAAGCAACCAACTCTAAAAATCCATCCTCTATCCACTCCTCCTATCAAGTATTCTACAACATTTCTAATTCCAAATCAATAACCACCAACCAAGAAAGACAAACTAATTCACCCTATCATAGCTAGCCTCTTTAAGCTTCCTCCTTTTGATCCACAATTCAACCCTAATCCTACTCTTGTCCCTACCTACCATTGTGATGACAATATTATTTCTTATTATACATTTCAAACTCCATCACCATCACAATATTTCTCTTGCATCATCACATAAATCTCCATCATTAGCACACTTGGGGGGGCATTACACTTCCCCCCTTCTAACATTATCAATTGTCTCTAACATCTACTACCATACGTCACGCTCTGTGCTTCATGTCTTATCTTTATAAGTATTTTCAAACCCTTTGATACACACATTGTATCAAAATTACCCTATGATGCACTCTAGTTCCATGGTTTATACTCGACTGTTGAGGGTATAAATCTGAAATGAAACTCACCGCATTCAATTTTCACACTCTATGCTTCATGAACCATATTTCTAGCATACATTCTCATACCATTTTCTGATGGCACACTCTTTTTCTATGGTTCATTCTTTACTGCTTAGGGGGAATTTATAAACGAACCTTATCTCATACACATCCGTTAGGGTGAATGCTTCTCCTATCATATTCAAATTTTACATACCACACCATCACACTCATACAATGCATTTGCATATATTGGTTGTACTTACTCTTGATTTTTTATACTATTTATATGATGCAATTTTCTTACTATGCTAATTAGATACTTAATATTTCATTATATTTCTATTTACACACATGCACTTTCACTTGGTATTTTGTAGTGAAAGCATATCTCTTATAGATTTTCGCATGCTGCAATGATGCTCGGCACTGTATCCTTTCCCTGTCCCACCAAGACTCCTAAGGGCATTTACCTTCCCTAATCTCACACATTATAGATATTATTTCATCATATACTACTTTCTATTCTTACTAGAACATTAACTTTCATTGATACATACATGCCTTGACATACTATTTATCTTTCTAACATTGTAATGAGTGTTTAATGTGCAACATTTTCCTTACAGGACTATACGCCACCATTATTATTTGACACATTTTCCTTGATATTGTCTACCATTCTATGTTATTGTTTGTGGGCATGCCCTATATCTTGTATGATCATTATATTATTTTAGCCACTTTGGCCCTGATTGCCTTGTGACATTGTGAGTGATGTCTCATGTTTGAAACACACTTTTCACGGTTTAATTTGTTTGCACACTTGGTTGTTACATTATCTTTTATTATATGTCTTCTAATTTTACTACTAACATATGTTACTAGAGCACTTTGTTTTCATGTGCCTTGGTTTCTACCATGCACATCCCCTCACCCCTAAAGGGATATAATACACCTTAACACCAAGTCCTCTCCTTTACGGCACATTCTTCTATCGACGTCGCATATACCCTAAACTAGGGGGACATACATTGGGTGAAAAAATCACCCCTAAAACAACTTCGAGGTATAATACAACACATAATAGTACATAAAAAGCACAACAACACAATCAAAAAATGACCCAAAATCAGACTTGGTTCAAAATCACAACACAAACACCAACCCTAAGAAGCAGACAATAGCACATGGGCACCTGTGTCCTCCCCTAAGTTTTAATGTCCTAGGGGAACATAATATAGTCACCTTCTTAGATCAACATTGTTCAAAAAATTATTTAGAGAATTTATATAGTTATAGGTGTAGATGTTAAAAAGAACAAAATGAAAATGTAAGAAAACAAACAAATTTGTCTTCCTTTTTTGACAAGATTTCCGTGCATCCTGTTTTAGATTAGTGAAAACCAAATGAGAAATAAAGACACCTCAAAGTATACGAGGGTTTAGGGAAACTGTTGATGTGGATAGTGAAGGAATAGTACATGCGCACAATAACTTACCCTCCTTATTGTGTTTCCTAAACCTGCACAACAACAAAGACTAAACATGAAAAAGGATTAGTAAAGGATAGGGTGGCATGCCTAACAAAGTTGGTTTCAAGAAGAGAAGGCTTCCTAGAAAAGATTTTATCCCACATTTTGCTAATAAAGTTAGATGATAAAAAATGGAAAGGAAGTATGTAGATAAAATAATCTGAAATATGTCTAATAAGATAGGATAAGAAATTGATAATTGATGCTAGAAATATCAAAAATAGAATTCAAACTAGAGAGAGTTAATGGTGACCTGAGAGAAGACAGAATCGACACCAAATGAAAAAAAGATGAAATAATATTGTTCAAGAGAAGAGTTGAGAAGGTGACACAGAACCACAGAGGTGGGTACCTAAATGCAAAAGAGGGAAATAGATCTAGGAAAAAGTAGATCTGGAATAGATATAGTGTAGGTCGATGGCGATCCGAAGCAGATAAGCACAATCGACATTGACTTATGAAAGGTATGTTAAGAGATATGCAGAAGCAGGGTAAGTACTAGTTCAGAGATGTTGGGGATAAGTGACAAAGCTATATATAATATAACCACTATGCAGAGGAATAGATGGGGTGAAAAATAAATTGAATGAAATGATGAGGTGTGCAAGGTAAGATGGATCTAGCAGATGAAGAGTATGGGTCAATGACAACTATACACAGTCAACGATGACTGGACAAGGGGTAAAATCTCAATAAAAGAGTTGGGGTGGATGGTTGGATCTGAAAATGGATGAAGTTGACTGGAGGCTGAAACAGAGCTTGAAAAATAACTACAATAACGTACAAGAAAAAACAATGGCATGCATGGATAAAATATCCACAACACTCTCTAAACTCCAAGCTCCAATAATGCAAAGGATGGACAAGATGGCTTAACTGATAATAAAAATGTCAAAAACAATGCAGGAAGTAATAATTGCAAAGCACACAAGGGTTTCAATATTTTCAAGCCATTTGAGAAGAGGGGTAGGGGTGGTTAAATAAGCTAGGGTAGGATCGATGGTGACCCAGTTCAATCGCTGACGAATGACACAAAAAATATACCAAGAGATGTTCCAATAATAATGGGGTTGCACTATTAGAATTTGAATGGATAATGGGGTATTTTATCCCTACACATGTGTAAGGGGTTTTTAATGGGTGGAGGGAAGCATAATGAATATTAGAAAGGGGTGGAATGAGTGGGGGGAATCCTAAGAAAGGATTAATGAAGGGTGAAGATTTGAGGGGATGGGTATCCCATGAGGATTATTAAATTGGGAATTTATGAGAATAGAATAATTAAGGGATAAAGGATAGATGTAAGAATTAGGAAAATAATATGGATAAGGGGGGATTAAAATGGGGATAGTGATAATAATGGTAAATAGATGGGATAATGGTGAATGGAATGGGAATAGGATGATAAAGAGGGAATATGGTATTGTTTGAAAATAAGGTGGGCAAGGGGGGGCTAGGTGAGAGTGAGGGGTGTATAGATAAAGGCATGAGAGTGCTAAAAAAAGTGTATACATTCTATCCCTTTTTGTTGAGCGGTTTGTAATGGAAAAATATGATACAAAAATGAGAAGGGATGGATAGGATGATTAACAAGGTATTATTGATGAGGTGCTCCCCCTAAAATAGGTATTAGTGAACACAAAGGGGGAACTAATCACTAGTTTGAAAGAGATGGATGAAAAGGGAGGGTGGGAAAGAATGGGGAAAAAATGAAGATGAGGCATAATGCTCCAGTGCAGGAAGGATTCGAACAAAAGTAAGGATTAAAAATATGGTGTTTATTTAGGATTCACTTCTGGAGGGAACAAGATATGACCTAAATAGAGATGGCGGCTATGTCCTACGGACTTGTGAATTAACAAAAAACCACTACGAGATGGAGGGAATCCAATGGGAATCCTCTCAAATATATGCGCAAGCTGTGGGATGAATGGTTCAAAAATGGACATCATGCAAAAAAAAATGTGAGGATAATAATGTGAAATATTTCATACATGAAGAGTTGAGTGGTAAATGCATCCATGGAGGATGAGGAAAACAATAATAATGGTTCCCCAACAAAGGACACAGAGATGGTTGGAAGGGAAAGATGATAATAAAATTTGGATATAATTAAAAATAGTGTGTTGTGAGTGACACACTGAAAACGGAATGAAATGAGGGAAAATAATAATGATGAAGCAAGTAAATATGCATCCTAGTAGGATGGGGATGAGAAGTGGCGAAAAATGTGGGCTTGAGATGGAAGATGGTGCCCTAAGAGAGGACACAAGGATTGTTGCGGAGTGGACTGCAAGTTAAGCAACTCAAGGTAAGAAAAGGTGTGTTATGGGTGACATACTAAGGGAAAGATGGGAGCAAGAGATAACTTGGTATGGAGATTGGATGAGGTGAGAAAAAATATTGAATGAGATGAGATACAAGATGGGATGAATTGGATGTTATATTTGATGAGAGATTAATTAGATGGATAAAATGCTATGCCAAGAAGGTGACCTCGAAGGGGACTACACCATAGGGAAGAGCATAGGTGGAGAGAGTGATCTGAATTGGGTTAGAGGTAAAGGAAGAATATGAAACATGCAAAGCAATGCACTTGCGACCAAAGGCAGATGTTAACACAAAACTAATGATAGTTAGTCACACTCATGATCAATAAAGGAAAGATGGAGAAGGGGGACTTGTAAACTTGTTGTAGAGACAACAAGGGATCAAGATATAGAATGCAAGTGGGAAACATGTTCTCCTTGGGTGGTGTTCCTAGGATTATGCCCCAACTGTAGATAGAATGATGCAAACTAATCAATGTGAAAAGTTTGTTTTTTTATGGGAAAGTTGATTGATGCAGGAAGCTTTCCTAGGATGGTTTTATATTTACATATGAGAGGATGATCAATGCAGGAATCCTTTTACTGCCATGATATAACAAGGTAGCCATCCTTCAAGGGAGTGGTCTACATTTTCATTTTGATTTTATTTTTTACTTTTGATTTTGAGATGGAAGGATACACGATAGCCACCCTTTAGGGGATCAGTCTATATTTTTACATTCTTTTTATTTACATGAACAAATATCCTTCAAGGGAGCATTCTATTTTTTAGGGTAACATAATTTTGAGATGAGCATCCTTGACTTTGAACTTTACACAAAAGTTTGGGATAGCCAAATAGACCACCTAGGGAGGAGATGAAGAAGATGTGCAAACTACACTCGAGGACCCTTATCGTGGTTATAGAAGGTAGATAAGAGGGACATGGAAGAAATGATCACGTAGTTCTCACCGAGAAGGAAGAACCTATCCATAAGGAAAATGCTATTGATAGAGCTGTGGTTCCCATATTTAAGGTAATAGATAGGATAACGATAGTAGACCTATTGAAATAAAATTATGCACTTAACATATAATTTGGCCTAAACTTATATTAATATTTAGAAGGTTCTCAAGTGTACAAAGTACTAATTAATCTCACCTTTTAGCCATCTTTATTTTAAATTTTATTTTGTAATTCCCATGTATTTTCTAGCACTTATCCTCCCATTTCACAATTACCCCGACATTCTATCCCTAAATCAGGGCACCCCAGCTTGTACTAAGTTGCCCCATGGTGCCTCGATCCCACTTTGGGTGCCCTGATCTATGTAAATCCCCTTTCACTTATTTTTGGGTCATTTCTAGATGTTAGTCATCTTTATCTTTTTCATAATCTACCTTGTCGGGATTAATTATGAAATTAAACTTGAGAGCCCTATAAATACAAAGTTAAAAGACCATAATGAGAGTCCTAGGTAATAGCATTACAAAATACTATCACTCCATCTAGGGTTACATCCATTGCATCACTTATATCTACATAGTGTCATGCATTAAGGCTAGGAGATCTACATCACACATACTTTATAGGAGGGAGGGATTCTATTCTATTCTATGCACACATGTTATTTACATTTTCTATAGTTACTATTTCTCGCTACTTCACAAAGTGTGATTGGCATGAGAGCACCTAGGGCACGACACACACACACACACACACACACACACACACACACACACACACACACACACACACACAAAGTAGAACTATATCCAAGTCCAAAATGTAGTGCAATGATCAGTGACAAGTCCACTAGTTTGGTGGCTAATGTCAATCTGACCCATTCATTTGCATCTTTTATTTTTCAAGGGTTTGATACTTTTATCTGCATTGCAGCTCATTTTCTAGCTCATCTGACAGATCCAACGCAAAAAATAGGGATGATATGGAAATAACTTGCAACCATACCAGTTGCACATTTTAAGCATTTACAATATTCAAAGCACCTAGATTATAGACCATGGCACCCCGGGGCACCCTAGTCACTTCAGATACTTCATATCTGTCCTTCGTAGGGTCCTTGAGTGTTCATATGCACTTCCAAATTTTATTCTCAGACCTGTGACAACCTGTTAGGAAATAAGGGATAAAATATGCGGAATAATCCCTCACAGAATCACAATAGTAGAAACTAATATGTAGAAAATATTACAGATCTCAAATAAAAGTATAAAATAAAATAACACAACACAAAGAGACAATATTTAACGTGGTTCACCCAATTTGGGCTACATCCACTAAGAATCACTTGCTCAGATTTTATTACAAGCCACTGCTCTCTCAATATAATACCCATATATGTTTGGAGCTTTGCTCAACAAACTCTACAGAATTCACACCCAAATTCAAAACACATCTGCAATATTACATTAGACCTACCATATGCATAAAAACATATAAGTAGACAACTTCTTAAGCAATTTTACAAAACTGTTGGTATCAAAACCTTGGGTTAAAACCGTCCCATAAACCTATGGGTCAAAAATCCCACCTATATGAGAAAATCATGTTTCCTGGTATATTGGGCACATTTTAAGGCCAAAAAAAAATTTGGGGGTTGCGCCCCCAAACCTTGGCAAGACAAGTGTGGAAAGTGTATAGTACTCTTAGTGTACAGTCTTCAACACTTTCACACATGAAAATATCCTCCACAACCTAACAATCTCCCACTTGGAGACTAGTTTTCCTCTGAGCAAGTTTCCCAACCCTTCACTAATTTCCATGAAAACCAACCAAAGTTGAACACAGCTTCAATTTTTCCCTTGTGACCACCTTGGTCATCATGTCTACATGATTCTGACTGGTATGAATCTTCTCCAACTTCAAATTGTCTTCCTCCAAAGTTGTCCTGATAAAATGGTACCTTAATTATATATGATTCGTCCTAGAGTGGAAAGTAGAGTTCTTAGCTAGGTGTATAACACTATGACTATCATTATGCAACTTTATTTCCTCCTTTTTATGCCCCAACTCCTCAAGAAATTGTTGTAACCAAATCATTTCTTTATTTTCCTCTATGGTAGTAACATACTCAGCCTTCATGGTTCACAAATCCACTAGCTTATGTAGTCGTGAAATACAACTTATTGGTGTCCCACCTACAATGTAAACATAACCTGTAGTGTTCCTCTTGCAGTCTACATCTCCAGCCATATCTAAATCTACATAACCACAGAAAGTGATGTCTAATCCACTGTAGCACAAACTTGTCCCCATGGTCCCTCTCAAATACCAAAGGATCCACTTTACTACCTATCAATGATCTCTACATAGATCACTCATAAATCTACTCACCGCTCCCACTACATGAGAAATATCAGGCCTGGTGCACACCATTGCATACATCAAACTACCAACCACTGATGAGTAAGGTACCTTGGACATCTGGTTTCTCTCCTGCTCTATCTTGGGACACTGCTCCTTTGATAACTTGAAATGACCTACCAATGGAGTCCCAACTAGTTTAGCATCCTACCTATTAAACCTCTCCAAGACCTTCCTAATGTACTCTTCCTGAGATAAATTTAGCTTCCGTTCCTTCCTATCCTGAGATATCCTCATACCAAAGATTTTTTTGGCTGCCCCCAAATCCTTCATAGCAAAGGATTCACTTAGATGCATCTTAAGTACTTTTATTTCCTGCATGTTTTTACCTGCAACCAACATGTCATCCACATACAGAAAAAGGATAATATAACTGCCATCCTCAAATTTCTTTGTATACACGCAATGGTCATAATGACATCTAATATAACCTTACTCCATCATGAATCTACCAAATTTCTTATACCATTGACCCATATGGAGCTTGGTTCAAGGCATACAAGATCTTCTTCAATTTTCACACCATCTCCTCTTTACCTTTGACATTATAGCCCTCTAGTTGTTGTATATATAGTTCCTCCTCCAAATCACCATGGAGAAATGTAGTCTTTACATTAAGTTATTCTAAGTGCAAGTCTTCTGCTGCAACTATTCCAAGAACAATTCTAATAGAAGTCATTTTTATTACAGGAGAAAAAATTCATAAAATCTATACCTTTTTTTGGTACAAACCCCTTGACCACCAACCGGGCCTTATATATTTTCTTGCCTCCTTCTTCCTCTTTGACTATGAACACCCACTTGTTTTACAATTCTATTTTTCCTTCGGGTAGCTTCACCAAATCCCTTGTCTGGTTCTCCATGAGAGCCTAATGCTTCTCATCCATGGCTTGCTCCCACTTCTTCCTGGCATCTACCTGCATTGTTTCATCAAATCTCTCTCCACTATCAGTGAGTAATAAATAATAAAGAGAAGGAGAAAAACGTTCAGGTTCTGTTCTTACCCTAGAAAACCTCCTCAATATAGGAGTTTGGGGTTTCTGTTGAGGAGGTTCCTGAATTGATTCATATGTTACTTTCCCATCCAGAAGATCCTCTACTGCTGCACATATTTTTTCTTGGATTTTTCCCTATTTTCTTGTAACGGTTGTTTATACATGACTTTCTCATTAAAGACCACATCCCTAGATTGAATGGTTTTCTTTTCCTTAATAATTCAACATTTATATCCAAAGTCATCACCACCATAACCAATGAAAGTACATTTTTCTAATTTAGCCTCTAGCTTGGTCCTATCATCTTTGTCTATATGGATAAACACCTCGCATCCAAAGAATCTAAGAAATGAATAATAAACTTCATTACCATACCAAGCCTCCTTAGGTATGCCTCCATCCAATGCACTTGAGGGTCTTATGTTTATCAAGTACACAGCTGTGCTCACCGCTTCTGCCCAAAAAGAGAGAGGCAGTCCTGAATGTTACTTCATGCTCCTAGCACGTTCCATTATTGTTCTGTTCATCCTTTCTGACACCCCATTCTGCTAAGGAGTTCCTGAAACCGTCTTTTTCCTATGGATTCCATTCTTAGAACAATAATAATAAAATTCATTGCTGCAATACTCCCCTCTATTATCTAGCCTGAGACATTTTAGCTTAAGACATGTTTCATTCTCTACCAAGACTTTCCATTTAACAAAAGTTTCAAATACATTAGATTTGTTTTTAATACAATAAACCAAAACTTTCCTTGTTGCATCATCAATAAAAGTAACATAATAACTTGAACCCCTAAGAGACGATACCTGAGCTAGCCCCTACACATCAGAATGTACCAGCTCTAACTTACTCTCTTTCTTTGTAGGTCCAACCTTGAGAAACCTTACTCGCTTCTGTTTCTCATATATGAAGTTCTCACAAAACTCTAAACTTGTTTCTGTATATCCAGAAAAATTCTTCTTTATGATCTCCATGCCCTTATGGCTCATATGACCGAGCCTATAGTGCCACAATGTTGTATCTACTTCTGAAGCCACAAGATTACAAATATTAGTGTTATAAGTGGTAAAATACAATGTTCCAATCTTCTTACCTCTTGCCACCGCAAGAGCACCCTTGGTAACATTCCAAGAGTCCTCTGTAAATATCACAATACAACCATCACTTCCCAACTGGCCTGCTGATATCAGATTTCATTTTAAAGTAGGCACATATTTGACATCCTTCAATAACCATGTATACCCATTCTACATCTTAACCTGAATAGATAATTTTCTAACTATATTGCAAGTCTCATCATCACCAATAAAAACATGCCCAAAATCCCCTTGAATATAATCAACAAAATAATGCCTATGTGGAGTAGCATGGAAAGAAGCCCCTGAATCTAAAACCCAAGATTCAACAATATTATGCAAAGAAAAAATCAAAGCATCCTAAGATACATTACCCATTACCACATTTACCTCCTTGTTTTCTTCACGTTGTTTCTTATTGTCACGAAGCTCCCAAAAATCCTTCTTTGCATGTCTAGACTTTCCACAGTGGCAACAGACTATCTTGCTTTTGGATTTTGATCTTGTCTGATCTTTTAATTTTCCACGGCTTCCTCTATTCTTCTGTCTCCCTCTAGTTTCCACTATCAAAGCATTTCCTGAAGTAGAAGATTCCCTAGATATTTTTCTTCACTTTTTCTCGCTTAGAATCACCCCTAAAACATCCTCAAACTTTAACTTTGAGTTAGCTGGAACCGCGTTGCTTACTGCCATTACCAGGATATTCCAACTCTCAGGTAAAGAGCACAGAATTAATAAATCCCTAACTTCTTCATCAAATTCTATTATAATCAAAGCTAGCATATTTACAACCATATTAAAATCATTTAAATGATATGCTACTGAACCATTTTATAATATCTTCATATTAAACAATTTTTTCATTAAAAATATTTTATTTGAGGTAGATGATTTTTCATACAACTTCCCTAATGCATCCATCAGTTCTTTTGTAGTCTTTTCCTTTGAAACATTAAATAATACCAACGATGCAAGACACAACCATATTTTTCCAAGTGCCTTCCTATCTAGCAAATCTCATTCCACATCCTTCATGCTCAAGGGTTTTTTCACCTTCTCAGACAATGAAATATAAAGATCCTTCTGATAAAGGTAATCTTCCATCCGCATCTTCTAAAGACTAAAATTTTACCTATTGAATTTATCAACCCTTGATCTTGAAAGAGTTGACATCCATCGTATTGGAAACTATGCAACATGATCAAGTTGTACTCTTGTTGAATCGTAATGGCTCCAACGTAATCACAAGAAGAATCGATCAATAATTAAAAAATTTTGCACATGAAGAGAAAAGAAAATGGAGTGTCTTGGCATGCTCATAAATGAATAGTGAAAGGGTACATATAGTGTGCTGAGTAACCCTAGTGCATGACTCAATAGCAAACCCTAAACCTAACCCATGTGAGATGACCCTCCATATGTGAGTGGATGACACATGGGATAACTCACACCAACAATCCCCTTCATCGAAGTTGGGGTAGCGGTTATGATGAGTTAGATAAAAAGAGAAGACACTCCTAAAAAAAATAAGAAAGATGTGTCCATGGGGCCCGACAACTAAATACCTAATAAGGTGCCCATATACAAACACAATCTTCCTAGAAGAATAAGAAAAAAAGAAAAACTACATAGCCTGAAGAAGTTGAGCAGCTGCAGAAGACCTCACCCCACGAAGAGACCATAAGTGAAGAAACTTCATCTCAGTGAAGGGCTTGGTAAATAAATCTGCAATATGATTAGCTGTCTAAATGTACTGAATGTTGATGATACCATCCTGAATAAGCTCTCGTATGAAGTGCATATGGATCTTAATGTGCTTTGTCCACTGATACTGAACTGGATGTCTACAAATAGAGATAGTGTTCATGTTATCACAATAGATAATGGTAGGCCACCGAAAGTGGATGCCAAACTCTACCAGAATACCCTGTAGCCAAATAGCTTCTATGGTAGCATTAACTACTCCTCTGTATTCTACCTCTATAGAAGATATCACAATTGCATTATGCTTCTTGCTAGACCAACTAATATAACCTGAACCAAGAGAGAAACTGTAGCCAAAAGTATATTTCTGATGATCTAAGTCACCGGCCCAATCAGAATTTGTGAACTCAATTAAGTCGATATCTACCCCTCCATGATAGTGAATGCCATCAGTATAAGTTCCATGAATATAATGAAGGATCCGTTTAGCTACTTTCCAATGTAACTCATATAGCTCTTGTATGTATCTAGACACAATCCCAATAGCATACGTTAAATTTGGTCAAGTGTGAGTCAAGTAAATCAAGCTCCCCACCAAGTGTCGATAAAAAGTACCATTAACCAAGGGAGTAGAACAATCTAAAACCAACTTAACCCCGGAAAGAAAAGGAGTAGGAGAAGACTTGCACTCATACATCTGAAAACGAGCTAGAAAATCAAGAGCATACTTAGGTTGCGAAATCAAAATTCTCTTGTGAAATCTGGATCCCAAGAAAGTAATGAAGCAGACCTAAGTCAGTCATGGAAAACCTATTGGCCAAGGTGATCTTCACAAAATATATAATAGAGGAAGAGTTGCCTATAATCAAAAAGTCATCAACATAGAGAACAAGAATGAGTATGGAGTCATCTTGCCATAGAATATAAACATTTGGATCAGAGTGATACCTAGTAAACCCTGATGTAAGTAAAAAGGAGTCCATCTTGGCATACTAAGCCCGAGGGGCTTGTTTGAGGCCATAAAGAGACTTATTTAACTTACAGACGAGAGAGGGATCTTGGACATAACCCAGAGGTTGTTCCATATAGATCTCTTCCTCTAGGTCACCATGAAGGAAGGCACTCTTAACATCCATTTGATGGACTTTCCATCTGTTCACTACACCAATGGCTAGGGTCAGTCGAATAGAAGTCATCTTTGCAACCAGAGAAAAGGTTTCAGTATAATCAACCCCAACTATCTGGGAGAAACCCTTAGCTACTAATTCTGCTTTAAACTTTTTGACATCTCCATCTACTCCATACTTTGTTCAGAACACCCACTTACAGCGAATGATTTTTCTTCCTTTCAGAAGAGGGGTAAGATCCCAAGTATCGTTCTTTATGAGAGAGGAATACTCCTCATCCATGGCAGAATCCCACTCAGGAATACCAAAAGCCTCCCGGAAAGACTGTGGATCAGAAGCAGAGGTGAAGAAAGAGTGGGGTCCAACGAAATCTGAACGAGTACGTCTCATATCTGAAGTATCTTCAACTAAATCTCTAGCACTTTGCAAATTTTTCCTAGCCCAAAGAGGACCAGGAGGATCAGGCTCAGAGTCGAAATATTCTTCACTTGAGTGAGAAGGGACATAGTCCTCGTTATCACTACTGTCAGAATCTTGCACATGTAGAGAAAATACATTTGAGTGTCTTGGCATGCTCATAAATGAATAGTGAAAGGGTACATATAGGGTGTTGAGTAACCCTAGTGCATGACTCAATAGCAAACCCTAAACTTAACCCTAAACCTAACCCATGTGAGATGACCCTCCATATGTGAGTGGAGGACACATATGATAACTTACACCAACAGATCTTCCATCATCTGACATAGCTCCCACTCAAGCTAAAAAATTCGCTGCGATTCAACAGTTCAACAAACCAAACTAGGCTCTGATACCAATTGTTAGGAAATAAGGGATAAATATATGTGGAATAATCCCTCACAGAATTGCAACAGTAGAAACTAATATGCAGAAAATATTACAGATCTCAAATAAAAGTGCAGAATAAAATAACACAACAAAAAGAGACAGTATTTAACATGGTTCACCTAATTTGGGCTACGTCCACTAAGAATCACTTGTTCAAATTTTATTACAAGCCACAGCTCTCTCAATACAATACCCAGATTTGTTTGGAGCTATGCTCAACAAACTCTATAGAATTCACATCCAAATTCAAAACACATCTGCAATGTTACATTATACCTACCATATGCATAAAAACATATAAGTAGACAACTACTTAAGCAGTTTTACAAAACTGTGGGTATAAAAACCATGGGCTAAAACCATCCCATAAACCTATGAGTCAAAAATCCTTCCCATATGAGAAAAACATGTTTCTCAGTATATCAAGCACGTTTTAAGGCCAAAAATAAAATTCAGGGCTTGTACCCCCGAACCCTGGTGAGACAAATGTGGAAAGTTTATAGTACTCTTAGTGTACAGTCTTCAACACTTTCACACATGAAAACAACCTCCACAACCTTCGACAGTCACTACCAATCAACTAAGCTATTTCCCTCCTTTCTCTTGCACATTTAGTGTTTCATTTTAGTTGGCGTATTTATGTACATCTACTTTATGTTATTTACTACATTTATATAATGTTTTGGTTCTCCTAATTAGATTAACTAGGATTACCACTTTCCTACATATTGTTCCAATTTTAGTTAATCATTTTGGTGATCCCAACATCTCTTTATAACACCTTCTAGGGTTTTACATTTACACCTCCCATCCTGGGTAAACGTCATAGAAAGTCTTCTTCCTCTAAGACTACAACTACTCTCCAATTTGACAACCATGGCCGTGACTTTGTTGATACACCTATTGTTACTCTCGGTTATAACCCATGTCCTTTTTTCATTCAACTGCCATCTTCTAGAATGGATCTTTGGGATATCCAAGATGGTTTCACCACTTATTTGTGCATCATTAATCCTGCAGCTCTATCTCAACTTATAGCCGAAGTACAAGCTCTTCTTCTAGCGGATATAGATGACTCTAGAACTTTCTAGACTCTTTGTCAATATACTCCTTCTCTATCCACTATTACTTTCCCACCTCAATCACCCTTTCACAACCTAGTTCCTACCATTTACATGGTTGATAATTTCCCTTCTGCTTCACCACATACTCTTGTTATTTGCAACACTATCATACCCTCCACCACACATACTCCAATATACTCAGTTGCTTTTCATATTCCTGCCATGTCCCCTTTTCTTTGTGAGATGCCATTCATGGCTATTATCCATGAGCTTAGTATAGTCTCTTCTCCCACCATTTGATCCTACCACCACTATTGTGCCATATAAAGGCCCTTCACAATTTATGGATCTTCTCCACATCTCTCCGCCAACATCATCCTCCTTCATGCATCCACCATTCACTTGCACTCTCTTACTAAATAGTTCTTATTGGGAACACATACCACTTGACACATCCTGCACAGCCACTGTATGTTCCCACGATGGTCTCCTTCAACTTGTGTTTGAATTTGACAACCTTCATACTCCTCTATACAACCCACACTTATATCATGGTTCTGTCATTCTTGCATCTACATACGGCCCACGTGTTTTCCACCTTTTCATTCATCTTGCACATGCTCCTCCTTCTCTACTCACTCTTGTCCAATCTTGGCTAGAGTATATCGGAGGGACACTCAATCTTGATCAAATTTATATCACTTTTCCCATGCCATTTGGTGATGTGTGTATTTGTATCAATTCTATTCTTTGTTATTGACCCAACTTCACTATTTGGTATGCCTTGGGATTCACTTGGCTCCCTTTACTAATGAACAATATGTCATGTTTAAGAATATTTCACACATTCATGATTATCTAGACAACTAAACACATACCTTTGGTTATCAAGTATCTCGTGCTATATAGTATGATTTTAATGCCTATCTTGATGATTCTCTAGAAGACCTTCCTTTTCCCTTACCCTCTTCTATTAATACCAATTCACCTCCTACTACAATGCACTTTCTATTCTCCAAGGTAGTTGATGATTCTCACTCACACAATCCTTCTTGTACACACTTATGGAAGGCTATACATGCGCTACAAGTTCAATGTCACTCGATGGATGCCACAATTGCGTCTCTTCATACTAAGATAGAAAAAATTCAACATGCTCATACTAATCCTACAACTCCTACCCCATCCACCTCCCCTACTATTCCCCTCCCTAATCCACTAGCTATACCATTACCTTCACCCATTATCCCTCCCTCTAATGTTACGCCACAACACATTTTGGGTCACCTTCTTCACCACCAGCTCCTTATGTTACCCTCTACTCATTATTATCCACCTTCACAACTAATGCACACCCGTGATCATCTATTTTGTCACTATCATCTCATTCAAGGACATCATTAAGACTCTTTCCATGTGATAGCCTGTGTCATCAAAGATGTTCAACAATTAGGCCTCATTGTATTTTCTCCACCACTCCCTTCTCTTCCCTGATCCCCTGTCTTGCTTGTTTGGCCTTTCGCACTACCCAGGACCCATCATGATCGCCATCTCTCCTCCATTCTAAACTATCTCAGTCTTTTTCCTTCACTCATCCTTCACCTACACACACTTTTCATTCATAGGCTCCAATTTTATCTACTATAACCCCCCTTGTGGATCGAGGACCTACCCTTTCCTCCTCTTTTATACCAGTTAATGAGAATTCGTCCCTCAACCTTATAGGTTGACTCATCTCTCATGATTTCTTAGGGGGAATATCATGTTATGTACCCCCCCCCTCTTTCCTCATATTAGCATAGCTCCCTTCTTCTTCATTTGTTACTTCATCCATATGAATATTTACTTCACACCATAGCCCACCTTCATTACCAGATGACACACTCTTGTGCTTTGATTGAGGGATTGTTATGGAAAAATCACAACACCCCTACTTTCCCACAGGTGAAAGGTTGATGTAGTCATTGTGATTTTTCAAACATGGATTTATCCCAAGGTGTGGGAATTTGAAATTGGGCTAACCCTCTAGAGAAGGTCGGCTTCCTGTCTTATCCTAGTTCCAACTACTCCAAAGTTCATAGAGTTGTAGATCTAACCCTAATCTAATGTTTCTAAGGAGACAGATAGAGAAAATGCATGAAAATAAAACCTACTCTAAGGGAAGGTGATGCACTAAGAAGGATATTGAACAACTTGCACAATAAACACAACACTACTAGAACCTTGCAACGAAAACAACAACAATACACAATAACCTTGCATATAATGAAAGATCAGAAAGATGGAATAGAACACAGAAGAGGGTGTGAAAAATCCATAGATCTGATTTTATTTCCCTCAAATTTGATACAATACATCACATTTAGGGCCTAAGGCACAAATTTTTCATTACAATGTCAAGTAGGGAGGTTTGAAATCTCCAAAAATATATTACAGATAAGAAAGGAGGGAGGGGCATATACAAGGTGTCCAACCTTTTGAAATGAACCCCTCTTTAAAATATATAGGAAGAATGAGAGAAAGGGAGAGTGAAGGAATTCCAAATCTTGCTTCAACCACCCTAAACTGCATTAAAATCAACTGTAACAATGATGGGTGCCACTGCAAAATCCATACCTCCATGTACCTTTCCTTGTTGGGGAAGAATGTCCATACCTTCATCATTTTGGTACATGAGAAATATGGAAACATTCCTCTAAAATGGTAGACTGTATTTCCTCACTTTGAAATACAAAATTATGCACTTTACACATAATTTGGCCCAGTCTTATACTACTATTTAGAATGTTCTCAAGTGTATAAAGTACTAAGTAATCCCACCTTTTGGCCATCTTTATTTTATGTTTTATTTCCTAGATTCCATGTATTTTCCAACACTTATCCATCCATTTTGTAACTACCCTGACATTCTATCCCTAAATCAGGGAGCCCTAGCCTGTACTGGGGCACTTTGGGTGCCCCAATCTATGCAAATCCCCTTTCACTCCTTTTTGGGTCATTACTAGTTGTCGGTCATCTTTATCTTTTTCTTAGTCGGCCTTTTCAGGATTAATTATGAAATTAAGCTTGATATCCCTATAACTATAAAGTTATAAGACCATAATGAGGGTCCTAGGTCATAAAATTACACACTACTATCACTACATCTAGGGCTACATCCATTACATCACTTGCATCCACATAGTTCTATGCATTAAGGCTAGGAGATCTACATCACACACACACTTCATAGGGGGAGGAATTCTATTTTATTCCATGCACACATGTTATTTACATTTTCTATAGTTATTATTACTTTCTACTTCACAAAGTGCGACTGACACGAGAGCACCCAGGGCATGAAATACACACACACACACACACACACACACACACACACACACACACACACACACATCATAACTACATCTGATTCCAAAATGTAGTGCAACACTTAGTGATAAGCCCACTATTTTTGGTGGCTAAGGTCAGTCTGACCTATTCATTTGCATATTTTAATTTTCTAAGATTTGATACTTTTCTCTACATTGCAAGTCATTTTATAGCTCATCTGATAGATCCAACATGATAAAAAGGTAAGATTCGTAACCAAATTGCAACCATAATAATTACAAATTTTGAGCATTTACAGTACTCAGAGCACCCAGATTATAGACCAGGGCACCCTGGGGTGCCCTAGTACACTCCCAGGCACCCTGGGGTGACCTAGTACACTCCCAGGCACCCCAGTCACTTCAGATCCTTTAGATCTATCCTTTGCAGGGTTTTTGAGTGTTTGTGTGCACTTTTATATTCTATTCTCAGGCCTGCGAGAACCTGCAATAGTCACTACCAATCAATTAAGTTATTTCCCTCTATTCTCTTGCAAATTTAGGGTTTCATTTTACTTAGCATATTTATGTACATCTAATTTATGCTATTTACTGCATTTATATAGTATTTTAGTCCTCCTAATTAGATTAACTAGGATTACCACTTTCCTGCATATAATTCCAATTTTAGTTAATCAAGACAACATAATTCCATATCATTACAATGATAGATGGAAGAGGTAACTAATGGAAAAAGGATATCACTAAGGTGACTAGGATCACACAGGTAGACATGTTAACAATATAAAGGTCTCAAATGAAAAGTTTTGAAAGGTTATGGTTTAGGGATACCATCAAGGGAAGCCAAATGATAAGCGCCTAAACCATACTTATATGTAATAATGTATGGTCCAATCTAGTTGGGAGAAAACTTTCCACATTGGATCCTTTCTAGAGTAGTGAGATCAATAAGAGGAAGGGGGAGATGACACAAAACCCTCTATGTTGAAGGAGTTTTTGGATGGAGAAGAGGTTGGGAAAATATGAATGGGAAATGTAGATGAAGTGTGATGGTAGGACTAGGAGTGAAAGGTTGATAATCCCCAAGTGTGAGATGTTGTGTCACATTGGATAACTGGGATATAGACATAGATGTCATGGGATATGGGGAAGATATGTTAGGATAGATATAATCTAGAGGAGGTATTGCAACAAAGCATTTAGATTTAGGTGCTTTAGGAGGTGCTGGTTTGATTTGGGAATTGGATTTAGATAGGGATGAGGTAGGAAGAATAGGCTTCCCTTCTTTATCGAGAAGGTCATCCTTCCGTAATATTGTAGATGAGAACATGAAGGGATTTAAAATGCTCTGTGTCATGTCCATGGGTACGATGATAAGAACAAATGAAATTGGGATAAAACCACATGGGCTTCTACCCGTGTGGGTCGAAGGGTTTGATGTGGGAAAAGTAATTATAAAATTTTGGATCAAATGTTGAAGGATGTAGGTATAGGATCTAACATGGGTATTTGAATAAGGTGGATGATAGATGATGGATGCGTTAGATGTATTAGATAAAGGAAGTATGAGGGGATTTCTCTTGTGAAGTTTGATAGTGGCTTTGGATATTGATTTAGATGTAGGGATATGTGGTGTGGATGTTTTTTATTGAGACTCGAGTGAAGAGGTGGATGATAGTTTGGGTGGTGGTTTAGAAGAAGGAAGAATGGTCAATTTGGATGAAGGAAGGGTAGGTGGTTTGGACGAAGGAGGGATAAATGATCTGGATATAACTTTGGAGGGATGAGTGGAGGATACGGATCTTGATTGAGTTGTATGTGTTTTAGATTAAAGTCTGGGTCCTAAACATGAAGGGGGCTGCCCCAAAATGGATGTTCGGATGATAGGTTATTGGGATTGAGGAAGATTTGGGAGGGGAAGGTCCAATTTATTATGTGGATGGGTAAGTTATTTCTCGATAAGATTTCCAAGGTTTTTTAGATTTTGTAGGCATAGATTTGGTAGGTTTAAGGATGGTAGATAGAAGTGGCTCATGGATGATACAATTGACGAGGTGAAAATTGGTTTCATGTTGCATGTGTTTGGGAGGTATTGATGCATGAGTTGGTACTTTTTTTGGTAGCAAAGATGAGATGGGAACTTGAGTCACAGGTTGATCAAGGGATGATGTCTTCATGATAAAGGCTATAGAAAGTGGCATAGATGTAGATATAGATTTAAATAATGATGTAGAGGTGGACTTAATTGTAGATGTGGATAAGGAAGGAAATGTAGAAATAGGCATGGATAAGGATGTTGATGGTAGGATAGATGAAGGAACAGATGTGGAATAGGATGAGGTTGATATGGTTGTATTTGATTCAAATAAGGGTATAGGAGGAGATGTAATTATCAATATAGGTGTAGAGATGGGTATTGAGGTAGGTGTGGATGAATTGATGGATAAGGTAATGGGCATGGGTAAGATAGATGTAAGTGGAATGGGGATAGGTGAAGTGGATATAATAGATGTGGATTTTGGTATAACATATGTGGATAAATAAATAGAGGCAAGTATAGATGTGGATGGGTTGGATAGAGGGGAGGAAAGAGTGGATGTTAAAGCAGATGTGGGTTTAATAGATTAAGGTAGAGTAGAGGGGGTAACAGATGTGGATGGAAACACCACATCCTAACCAATAGTATTAATCTTATGAGTATGGGGTACTTGAGATGGTGTAGGATTCACATGTTTGTTTGGTGTATGGTTAGGAAAGGGTTGTCTAAAGACATCTAAATGTCAGTTGGGGAGAGCATTAGAATTGTCCATGTGGAGATCTCTCTAATCAATAAGGCATTGAACAAGGTCCTAGATGGTACAAAAAATTTCAATGTCATGACCTCAGACCCAGTGATTTTTTCAATAAGCATCATCACAAAACCATGCAGGTTTGGGACGTGAATTATCAATATGGCTGATGGGAGGGAGATAGATGAGGTGTAAGACCATAATTTTATCAAAGATAGAACTATAGGACTCCCCCAAGGAAGTGTAATTAGGAGGGGGACGAGGAGATATTTGTGGGGACTCAACAGAATATTTGATGATAATGGCGCTTACCACACTTTTAGATTTTTTGCTAAGAGGGGAGGATGATTTGGTGAACTTTGTTTTAGGTTTATTTGATTATATTTTAATGTGTCATTGCTCAAGGGTATGGAGTTCTAATTTACGAGCCATGGTAAAGGATTATTCAAATCTATAAAAGGATTGGATATGGAGGGTGGAAGAAATGTGTTTAGCACAAGATTGAGAAAAGAGATCAATAAGTTCAGTATGAGGAAGGGAAAAGGACATATGATTGATGATGTCATGCCACCTTGCAATGAAATCTGAGATGGATTCATCCTCAAACTGTTTAATGGAATATAGGTCAGTGATGGTGATATTATGAGTAATATTGATGGAGAAATTCTCTAAAAAGAGTTGGGCAAGTTATGCAAAGGAGAATAGAGAGTGCTGGGGGATGTCGTTATACCAGTCCAACGTGGGATTGGATAATGACATGGAAAAGGTTCTAAGAATGAGATCCTGATTATAGGATATGCGATAACATGCATGTCTGAAAGCATAGAGGTGTTATTGAGGGTCATCCTTGTTGAATTTAGAGAAATTATGAAGTTCCCAATGTGGAGGATAAGGTTTTACAGCGACAAAAGGATGGATGGGCTCATTACAAATTTTTCCATAGGTGAATGATATTTTAGGACCTATGGTAATGACTTATAAGGTAGCCAACCTACTCAACAACGTTTTGTTATCCTGTAAAATTGGCAAGGGCAATTTTACAGATAACCCTACCAAAATTTTGTTCCGGTCCCTCATCAGGGACTCCTTGCGTTCGGAATGTTGCAAAATCCCTTCCCGGGAAATCTAGTTTTCCGAACTTAGCCATTTTTTGGTCTTTTTTGGTTGGGCACACATAATGTCTATGCAACATCAAGTGTTCATGCACCCCCTTTAAATTCTTTGGCGCCCAGTTTGAAGTGTCAACACACCTTTTGATGCGCCTCACTATGTTGTGCCTTCCTTACATGTGCCAAGGCGCATGCGCCTTCATGTCAACAATACTTTTGTTGCGCCACTTTTTGGTGTGCCAAGGGTGCACGTATTCTTCTGTTGACATCAATTTCAGTGTGCCAAAGGCGCACATAACTTAGTGTTGGCTTGCATTTTTATGCGCCAAAGGGTGCATGCTTTTCGTTGTTGATAGTGCTTTTCATGTGCCATTTGAAAAAGTTGGTGGCACATTTATTACCACCTCGCCTATATATAGGCGCATCTGCACTGTCATTTTCATCCGACACAATCACGTGATTTTCTCTCTGTACCTGTCAGCACACCTGCCCTATCATTTTTGATCACGTCATGGACCCAGTTTCACATTTCTTCATTATATAATCCTAGTAAGAGGTCCTCTGTGCTTTTGTGTTTTGGTTGCTTGTTTGTGTGATTAGAAAGATCTGTCAAAGCATGAACCCAACTACCAAGCTGTGAAATCATGAACTCAACCCCTGTCTTGCTATTCTTCCCCATGCTTTTCCCCCTCTTTCCAGATCTGCTGGTAGGGGAAACTCTGTCCTGAAATGAATGCTTAAAAACCCTTTATTTAAGCCTCTTTATCACCCAAGGTACCCTTAAAAAGAAGCTTAAACCACATGTGAACCCCTCAGAGAAAGAATCAAAGCTTCAAAGAAAGAGTGTAATTTTTCCTCTTTTGGTGCATCTATCACCCCTGCAACATAATATACAGTTGTGCCAATGGTGTATGTCCTCTGCGTGTTACATAAAGAAAAGTTGCGCCCTCAAGGTGCACTTCCTTCGCTTGTTACAACTGCTTTCCCTGCGCCCTCTTGGCGCACCAAACTTGCGTGCAACATTACAAAACCATGCGCCCTTTCGCGCACCTATTGACACTAAAATTTTCCTCCGTAATTTCTATTTCATTAATGTATGTATTAGGAATAGGATATTGTTAAGTATAATTAGTAGTAGCGTCTGATAGAAGATAACGGCGCCGTCAGTACGGTGCCACCAATAATGTGGAGTACGGTAACAATCAAAGTACAATAGGAATGTTGTAAAAAATAAATATTTGTCGTAAGTGGTCCGGTAATGTTAAAATGTCAAAGTTTGGGTAATAAGAGAAGTAGGGTCTACATGATTAGGAATTAGAAATATTATATTGGTAATAAAGACAAGGAGTGAGGTCATAAATATTTTGTGTATTTTATTTGTAAAAAGTCTAAAAATATGGAACCCATGTAAAATGATAAGGTTTATCTTATCTTAATAGATAAACTTACATGTACAGATAAGAGTTAAAGTATGGAATATGATTCGTCAGAGTGGATTTCTTATCCTATCTTAGAGATAAGATGGATAAGCTTGGAAGTTTTATAAATAGAGAGGCCACCCCCCTCATTTAGCATAGAAGGAAGTAGTGAGAAATATTGTAGGAAGTGTGCAAAGGAAGCCATCAGTTTAAAGGTGTGTTGAAGAAACCATTAAGAGGTGTAATTGTAAAGTTTCTCCCATAGTCTTGGTGAAAGGCAAGTGAAGTCAATAACACTTGAAGTACCTCATGGGTGAGATTGTAAAAATTTCATGTTAATATTATAATTTACTTTGATATTTCAGATTTGTCATCATTCCGTCTTATCATAGTTGATAGTATTTTTGTGTTATGTTGTTGTTTTGTTTCCAGATTACATCCACCAAACTAAAGGCTGTGCATTAGTAAATAATCATAGCACGAGGAGTTCCCGGTGAAGAATTATCATAGTGCCGGATTGGTGATGACATTTTGGTTCCATTTCTGGGACTATTCCTCGTTGGTGGATTTTCTGGACAGATATTCCCACTTAGTCAAAAATCAATTAGAGGGTAACCTTGTTTTTACTGTGCATAGTAGTTACCATGGTAAAGTCATTTTTGCCATGAAAAGTAGTTACCATGTTAAAGTCATTTTTGCCATAAATAGTAGTTACCCTGGTAAAGTTCTTTTTGCTGGGAATAGTAGTTACCCTGGTAAAGTTCTTTTTGCTGGGAATAGTAGTTACCCTGGTAAAGTTCTTTTTGCCTGGAATTTCTATAAATAGAGAGGCCACCCCCCTTATTTAGCATAGAAAGAAGTAGTGAGAAATATTGTAGGAAGTGTGCAAAGGAAGCCATCAGTTAAAGGTGTGTTGAAGAAGCCATCGAGAGGTGTAATTGTAAAGTTTCTCCCATAATCTTGTTGAAGTACCTCATGGGTGAGATTGTAACAATTTTATGTTAATATTATAAGTTACTTTGATATTTCAGATTTGTCATCATTCCGTCTTGTCATAGTCGATGGTATTCTTGTGTTCGGTTGTTGTTTTGTTTCCAGATTACATCCACCAAACTAAAGGCTGTGCATTAGTAAATAATCATAGCACGAGGAGTTCCTGGTGAAGGATTATCATAGTGCCGGATTGGTGATGACATTTTGGCGCCGTTGCCGGGGACCATTCCTCGTTGGTGGATTTTCTAGAGAGATATTCTCACTTAGGCAAAAATTATTTGGAGGGTAACCTTGTTTTTACTGTAAATAGTAGTTACCATGGTAAAGTCATTTTTACCGTGAATAGTAGTTACCATGTTAAAGTTATTTTTGCCATGAATAGTAGTTACCCTGGTAAAGTTCTTTTTGCTGGGAATATTAATTACCGCAATAAAGTCACTTTTTACCATGAATAGTATTTATCGCAGTAATTTCACTTTTTACCGTGAATAGTGTTTACCACAGTAAAGTCAGTTTTTACCGTAGTAAGTCAAGTTTTACCATAGTTTACCATGGTCATTTCTATTTTACTGTAGAAAGGTGTAAAGTCACTTTCTAGTATAGTGATTCCAATTATTTGTGCACATAAGTCTTGTTAATTGTACTTGTGGGTTGGTATTTCACGGTGGTTACTTTTGAAAATGGGAAAGATTCCTGTTTTTTCAGCTTAATCTAATGAAGATGCTTCTTCTTTCATTCAAGAGTTTAAACGATCTTGTATTTGTAATGGCCTTATAAGAAGGGAACAATGGACTAAATTTTTTCCTACCTTTTTGGATGGTTCAGCACTTAGGTGGTTTGAAACACTAGGTGATAATGTGAAAAATTCATGGGATTTATTAACCGAAAGTTTTCTTGAAGAATTTGGTGAACAGAAATATGCAGATCTCATGATCGAGATCACAAAGCTATCCCAAGGAGAGAAGGAGAAGATAAGGGATTATCATGCTCGTGTTCTAGAGCTAAGGAGGAAGCTCGATACCCAGATCCGGAAGGAAGGACTAGCGGATGGGTTGATGAATGGCGTGGATAATCTCCTCTGTAAGCACTTCATTCTTGGGATGAAGCCAAAGATCAGACAACGAGTGAAGTATGACCGCCCATCTACCATTGAACAAGCAAAGGAGATTGCAAGAAGGCAAGAAGAAAGCATGGAAGAGAAGCCCAAAGAAATTGTTGCTAAAGTAGAGCCTACACCAGCACCTTTGGTCCTGAATCCACAACCACTCCCGGTGAGCACAAATATTTCTCCTAATACATCTACTGAGTATGAAGATCTGCTCAAAAATATGGGTCAGTTAACTATTAATCTTCTTCAAGGAAAGGAATTTAGTTCTCAGGGAGGAGATAGAGGTCCAAAAAGAAATATTTCTGAAGTTGTTTGTTATGGTTGTTATAAAAAGGGTCATTATAAGTATAATTGTCCAGATAGAGCTTCTACATCTGATAAGGGAGATAATTATAAAGGGAAAGCACCTGTGAATTCTTTTGATGTAGTAGATAAGAGCAGAAATAATGAAGTAGATGTGTTTGTAACAAAAAGAAAGAAAGAAAAGGATAATCAAGATGGAAATGATCTTAAGAAGATGAAAGAAGAAACTAGTAAGAAACATAGGAGAAGAAAGTTGGGTGTGGAGGATTTTCTGATTTCACAGGGGCAAGGACCATACTCCATCTTGGAAGATCTATCCAAAAGGCCTGCAACTATTACATATGGTCAACTCTTGGCTATGTCTTCTAAGAAGAGGCGGGAGTTGCGAGGTGGACTCAATGCTCGAAGAAGGAAGGAGATTGAGGTCCCTGTTTTGGAAGCAGAGGCAGATCCCTATGCTCCACAAGCTGAGGTATTATGTAATATTATTTCAATTCATGATGTCTTAGTTGATGGAGGTGCTGTAGTTAATGTAATGACCGAGTTTGTAATGAATATGTTGGGTTTAAAAATTGATCGCCCTTCAACACTTATGTTAAGGTCATTAAATAATGGAAAAACTAAACCAGAAGGTGTAGTTTCAAATGTGGCAATATCTGTTATGGGTATTGTATGTGTGGTAGACTTTCAGGTGATGAAAAATGGTACTGTTGCGTACCCAATGCTGCTGGGAAGACCATGGCTAAGGAGAGTTCATGCAAGAAACTACTGGAATGAAGGTTTCATGACACTTGGACGTGGTAGAGAGAGGGTAAAGATAAATGTGATCCCTCGACATCATAAAGTAGAACCTGTGGATTCAAGTGATGAAACTGATGATTGGACATCCTCTGATTACTCTAGTACCAGTGAAGTGGACACTGAAGATGAAGAAAGTGAGGTGGATGTTTCAGTCATGGATATCCTGCCAGTCACACCAACTCATGACTCCATAAAATTATCTGAAGAAGAAGTTGATGATCGTCTCTAACAAATAAAGATTGGTGATGCTGTGATGGAGAGTAAGAAGGAATCCTACCTCCAGCTCTTTCAAAGGTACATACACCTATTCACTTTTTATTACAAGGAACTCCATCAAGTAAGTTGGGTAGAACATTGTATTGAGCTGGTAGATGGTGCTAAGCCTATAAAGCAAATGCCATATAGAATGAATCCTAATTTTTCCAAGACTGTAAAAGAAGAAATAGATAAGTTGCTTGATGCAGGATTCATATTTGCTATGGAGAATTCAGAATGGGTTTCTCCCATTGTGATCTCAATAAAAAAGAATGGGAAGCTATGCATTTGTGTTGATTACAGGAAGCTCAATAAGGTAACAAAGAAGGATCATTACCCTCTTCCATTTTCAGATCAGATCTTGGACGAAGTAGCTGGCCAGGAGTGCTATAGTTTTGCTGATGGATATAGCGACTACAACCAAGTTTGTATAGCAGAGAAAGACCAGCTGAAGACCACGTTCACCACTCCTTGGGGAACGTTTGCTTATAGAGTTATGCCTTTTGGGTTGTGTAATGCTCCAGCAACATTCCAACGTTTGATGAATAGGGTTTTCGAACCCTATATTGGGACCTTCATCAAAGTATTTCTGGATGATTTTTGCATCTATGGGAGCAAGTTGGACCACCTGCACCAGATGGAGACAGCATTTCAAAGGTTAGATGAAGCACAAGCCTCACTAAACCCTACAAAGTGTGTCTTTGGATGTTCTAAAGGCATTTTGTTAGGGCATGTTGTATCACGAGATGGTATTGATACTGATCCTGATAAAGTTTCAAAAATCAAAGATTTACCATTTCCTATGAATAGAAGTAAGTTGAGATCATTTTTAGGCCATGTGGGTTACTAAAGAAATTTCATCAAGAATTTCTCAAAGATTGCACAGCCACTAACCCAGTTCTTGAAGAAGGATGTTACTTATGAACCAGGAAACAAGGCGCATGAAGCTTTTGGACAACTGAAGGAAGCCTTGGTGTCTTCACCTGTTTTGAAGAATCCAGATTGGAGCAATCCATTCATTGTGTACAATGATGCCTCAGATGCAGTACTAGGTAGTAATTTGAGCCAAAAGGATGAAAATGGGAATGAACATCCAATTTACTTTGGGAGCAGACAAATGAGCTATGCTGAGGTAAACTATATTGTAACTGAAAAAGAGGCTTTGGCTATCATTTTTGCTGTAAAGAAGTTTAGAAATTACTTGCTAGGGTAGAAATTTATAGTTGTAACGGATCATCAGGCTTTGAAATATATTGTCAATAAGCCTAACCCATTAGCGAGGATAGCAAGATCGATAATTTTGCTACAAGAATTTGAATTTGATATTATAGATAGGCCAGGAAAGAAGCATGTCAATGCAGATGCACTCTCTCGAGCCTATGATGGTTTAGGATCATCTTGTGATGATGATGATTTTCCCGATGCAGCATTGTTCTCCCTTGACACAATCCCTAGTGAATACATAGATATTTGGAATTATCTGAATGAATTCAAGTTTCCTGATGGTGCCAATGCAAAGACTAAGAGAAAGATTACTCAAGCCAGTCGTCCATATTCTATTCTGCATGGAGCATTATTTCGAATAGGACCTGATGGACAGTACAAGAGGGCAGTTGGACGCGATCAAGGAAAGGAGCTGCTAGAAGAATTCCACAATGGTACATGTGGAGGACACTTCTCTGGACAACTTACAGCAAGAAGGATCTTGGATGCAGGTTATCACTGGCCCACTCTTTTTAAAGATTGTTATAATTATTGTGAGACATGTGATATTTGTCAAACACATGGTAACCGTAAGACTTCATCAGCTCCATTATGTCCTATTCTTCCCCTTGGTCCCTTTGAAAAATGGGGAATAGACATTGTAGGTCCACTTCCAACTACATCACGTCAAAATAAGTATATTGTAGTTGCCACAGATTATTTAACCAAGTGGGTTGAAGCTAGGCCATTGAAAATAGCTTCCATGGATGAAGTGGCAAGGTTCATATATGAACGCATTGTCACCAGATTTGGTTGTCCATTAGAAATTGTAACAGATCAAGGAAGCCACTTCATTAATGAGGTGGTAGAATCCCTCGTCAATAAGTTTTCTATCAAGCACAAATGGATAGGTGGAACGAACAAATTTTGTGCTGTGTCAAATTCTAGCAAAAGATGCAGCCTTGCAGGTACATAAATGGGATAAAAGGATTCATGCAGTATTGTGGGCATATAGGGCAACATCAAAGTCAGCAACAAGATACTCTCCATTTCAGTTGTCCTATGGCATTGATCCAGTTCTTCCTATTGAGTTTGATATTCCCACTGTGAGAGTTATGAAAAATGAAAGGATGGATGAAAGTGATTCAGTAAAAGAAAGGTTGGTACATCTTCATTTGCTAGAGGAAATGAGGGAAATAGCAAAGGATACAAGCCATAAGAAGAAAATGAAGCAAAAGGAATACTTTGATCAAAATATCCGATGGTCTCCATTTCATGTGAATGACTTGGTCCTAGTATATGATTCCAGATACAAAAAAAGAAGACAGAAAATTTCTTCCAAAATGGATGGGGCCCTACAAAATAGCAGCTGTGCATGAAAATGGTACGCACCGACTGGAGGAATTGGACGGCACTCCCATTACGAAATGGGTATACCACGACAAGTTGAAGATTTTCCAAGCACCAAAATAGTCTGCTCCGAGGACGGAGTAGAAGCTAGGAAGGGGGAAGATGTCAACACTAAAATTTTCCTCCAAAATTTCTATTTCATTAATGTATGTATTAGAAATAGGATGTTGTTAAGTGTAATTAGTAGTAGCGTCCGATAGAAGATAACGGCGCCGTCAGTACGGTGCCGCCAATAATGTGGAGTACGGTAACAGTCAAAGTACAATAGGAATGTTGTAAAAAGTAAATATTTGTCGTAAGTGGTCCGGTAATGTTAAAATGTCAAAGTTTGGGTAATTAGAGAAGTAGGGTCTACATGATTAGGAATTAGAAATATTATATTGGTAATAAGGACAAGGAGTGAGGTCATAAATATTTTGTGTATTTTATTTGTAAAAAGTCTAAAAATGTGGAACCTATGTAAAATGATAAGGTTTATCTTATCTTAACAGATAAGCTTACATGTACAGATAAGAGTTAAGGTATGGAATATGATTCGTCAGAGTGGATTTCTTATCCTATCTTAGAGATAGGATGGATAAGCGTGGAAGTTCTATAAATAGAGAGGCCACCCCCCTCATTTAGCATAGAAAGAAGTAGTGAGAAATATTGTAGGAAGTGTGCAAAGGAAGCCATCAGTTAAAGGTGTGTTGAAGAAGCCATCGAGAGGTGTAATTATAAAGTTTCTCCCATAGTCTTGTTGAAGTACCTCCTGGGTGATTTTGTAACAATTTCATGTTAATATTATAATTTACTTTGATATTTCAGATTTGTCATCATTCCGTCTTATCATAGTTGATGGTATTCTTGTGTTCGGTTGTTGTTTTGTTTCTAGATTACATCCACCAAACTAAAGGCTGTGCATAGTAAATAATTATAGCACGAGGAGTTCCCGGTGAAGAATTATCATAGTGCCAGATTGGTGATGACAGAACTCTGTCAAGTAAGTTGGGTAGAACATTGTATTGAGCTGGTAGATGGTGCTAAGCCTATTAAACAAATGCCATATAGAATGAATCCTAATTTTTCCAAGACTGTAAAAGAAGAAATAGATAAGTTGCTTGATGCAGGATTAATATTTGTTGTGGAGAATTCAGAATGGGTTTCTCCCATTGTGATCTCAATAAAAAAGAATGGGAAGCTACGCATTTGTGTTGATTACAGGAAGCTCAATAAGGTAACAAAGAAGGATCATTATCCTCTTCCATTTTCATATCAGTTCTTGGACGAAGTAGCTGGCCAGGAGTGCTATAGTTTTGCTGATGGATATAGCGGCTACAACCAAGTTTGTATAGCAGAGAAAGACCAGCTGAAGACCACGTTCACCACTCCTTGGGGAATGTTTGCTTATAGAGTTATGCCTTTTGCGTTATGTAATGCTCCAGTAACATTCCAACGTTTGATGAATAGGGTTTTCGAACCCTACATTGGGACCTTCATCAGAGTATTTCTGGATGATTTTTGCATCCATGGGAGCAAGTTAGACCACCTGCACCAGATGGAGACAACATTTCAAAGGTTAGATGAAGCACAAGCCTCACTAAACCCTACAAAGTGTGTCTTTGGATGTTCTAAAGGCATTTTGTTAGGGCATGTTGTATCCAGAGATGGTATTGGTACTGATCCTGATAAAGTTTCAAAAATCAAAGATTTACCATTTCCTATGAATAGAAGTAAGTTGAGATCATTTTTAGGCCATGTGGGTTACTATAGAAGGTTCATCAAGAATTCCTCAAAGATTGCACAGCCACTAACCCAGTTCTTGAAGAAGGATGTTACTTATGAACCAGGAAACAAGGCGCATGAAGCTTTTGGACAACTGAAGGAAGCCTTGGTGTCTTCACCTGTTTTGAAGAATCCAGATTGGAGCAAGCCATTCATTGTGTACACTGATGCCTCAGATGCAATACTAGGTAGTAATTTGAGCCAAAAGGATGAAAAAGGGAATGAACATCCAATTTACTTTGGGAGCAGACAAATGAGCAGTGCTGAGGTAAACTATACTGTAACTGAAAATGAGGCTCTGGCTATCATTTTTGCTGTAAAGAAGTTTAGAAATTACTTGCTAGGGCAGAAATTTATAGTTGTAACGGATCATCAGGATCTGAAATATATTGTCAATAAGCCTAACCCATCAGCGAGGATAGCAAGATCGATAATTTTTCTACAAGAATTTGAATTTGATATTATAGATAGGCCAGGAAAGAAGCATGTCAATGCAGATGCACTCTCTCGAGCCTATGATGGTTTAGGATCATCTTGTGATGATGATGATTTTCCTGATGCAGCATTGTTCTCCCTTGACACAATCCCTAGTGAATACATAGATATTTGGAATTATCTGAATGAATTCAAGTTTCCTGATGGTGCCAATGCAAAGACTAAGAGAAAGATTACTCAAGCCAGTCGTCCATATTCTATTCTGCATGGAGCATTATTTCGAATAGGACCTGATGGACAGTATAAGAGGGCAACTAGACGCGATCAAGGAAAGGAGCTGCTGAAAGAATTCCACAATGGTACATGTGGAGGACACTTCTCTGGACAACTTACAGCAAGAAGGATCTTGGATGCAGGTTATCACAGGCCCACTCTTTTTAAAGATTGTTATAATTATTGTAAGACATGTGATATTTTTCAAACACATGGTAACCGTAAGAATTCATCAGCTCCATTATGTCTTATTCTTCCCCTTGGTCCCTTTGAAAAATGTGGAATAGACATTGTAGGTCCACTTCTAACTACATCACGTCAAAATAAGTATATTGTAGTTGCCACAGATTATTTAACCACGTGGGTTGAAGCTAGGCCATTGAAAATAGCTTCCATGGATGAAGTGGCAAGGTTCATATATGAACGCATTGTCACCAGATTTAGTTGTCCATTAGAAATTGTAACAGATCAAGGAAGCCACTTCATTAATGAGGTGGTAGAATCCCTAGTCAATAAGTTTTCTATCAAGCACAGGAAGGCAACAACATACAAGCCAAGCACAAATGGATAGGTGGAACAAACAAATTTTGTGCTGTGTCAAATTCTAGCAAAAGATGCAGCCTTGCAGGTACATAAATGGGATAAAAGGATTGATGCAGTATTGTGGGCATATAGGGCAACATCAAAGTCAGCAACAAGATACTCCCCATTTCAGTTGTCCTATGGCATTGATCCAGTTCTTCTTATTGAGTTTGATATTCCCACTGTGAGAGTTATGAAAAATGAAAGGATGGATGAAAGTGATTCAGTAAAAGAAAGGTTGGTACATCTTCATTTGCTAGAGGAAATGAGGGAAATAGCAAAGGATACAAGCCATAAGAAGAAAATGAAGCAGAAGGAATACTTTGATCAAAAGATCTGATGGTCTCCATTTCATGTGAATGACTTGGTCCTAGTATATGATTCCAGATACAAAAAAAGAAGATAGAGAAAATTTCTTCCAAAATGGATGGGGCCCTACAAAATAGCAGTTGTGCATGAAAATGGTACGTACCGACTGGAGGAATTGGATGGCACTCCCATTACGAAATGGGTCAACCACGACAAGTTGAAGATTTTCTAAGCACCAGAATAGTCTACTCCGAGGACAGAGTAGAAGCCAGGAAGGGGGAAGATGTCAACACTAAAATTTTCCTCCAAAATTTCTATTTCATTAATGTATGTATTAGGAATAGGATGTTGTTAAGTGTAATTAGTAGTAGCGTCCGATAGAAGATAACGGCGCTGTCAGTACGGTGCCGCCAATAATGTGGAGTACGTTAACAGTCAAAGTACAATAGGAATGTTGTAAAAAGTAAATATTTGGTCGTAAGTGGTCCGGTAATGTTAAAATGTCAAAGTTTGGGTAATTAGAGAAGTAGGGTCTACATGATTAGGAATTAGAAATATTATATTGGTTAATAAGGACAAGGAGTGAGGTCATAAATATTTTGTGTATTTTATTTGTAAAAAGTCATTAAAAATGTGGAACCCATGTAAAATGATAAGGTTATATCTTATCTTAACAGATAAGCTTACATGTACAGATATGAGTTAAGGTATGGAATATGATTCAGGTCAGAGTGGATTTCTTATCCTATCTTAGAGATAGGATGGATAAGCCTAGAAGTTCTATAAATAGAGAGGCCACCCCCCTCATTTAGCATAGAAATAAGTAGTGAGAAAATATTTGTAGGAAGTGTGCAAAGGAAGCCATCAGTTAAAGGTGTGTTGAAGAAGCCATCGAGAGGTGTAATTATAAAGTTTCTCCCATAGTCTTGATTGAAGTACCCTCATGATGTGAGATTGTAACAATTTCATGTTAATATTATAATTTACTTTGATATTTCAGATTTGTCATCATTCCGTCTTATCATAGTCGATGGTATTCTTGTGTTCGGTTGTTGTTTTGTTTCTACATTACATCCACCAAACTAAAGGCTGTGCATTAGTAAATAATCATAGCACGAGGAGTTCCCGGTGAAGAATTATCATAGTGCCGGATTGGTGATGACAGAACTCTATTAAGTAAGTTGGGTAGAACATTGTATTGAGTTGGTAGATGGTGCTAAGCCCATAAAGCAAATGCCATATAGAATGAATCCTAACTTTTCCAAGACTGTAAAAGAAGAAATAGATAAGTTGCTTGATGCAGGATTCATATTTGTTGTGGAGAATTCAGAATGGGTTTCTCCCATTGTGATCTCAATAAAAAAGAATGGGAAGCTACACATTTGTGTTGACTACAGGAAGCTCAATAAAAAAACAAAGAAGGATCATTACCCTCTTCCATTTTCAGATCAGATCTTGGACAAACTAGCTGGCCAGGAGTGCTATAGTTTTGCTGATGGATATACCGGCTACAACCAAGTTTGTAAAGTAGAGAAAGATCAACTGAAGACCACGTTCACCACTCCTTGGGGAACGTTTGCTTATAGAGTTATGTCTTTTGGGTTATGTAATGCTCCAGAAACATTCTAGCGTTTGATAAATAGGGTGTTCGAACCCTACATTGGGACCTTCATCAGAGTATTTCTGGATGATTTTTACATCTATGGGAGCAAGTTGGACCACTTGCACCACATGGAGACAACATTTCAAAGGTTAGATGAAGCACAAGCCTCACTAAACCCTACAAAGTGTCTTTGGATGTTCTAAACGCGTTTTGTTAGGGCATGTTGTATCTAGAGATGGTATTGGTACTAATCCTGATAAAGTTTCAAAAATCAAAGATTTACCATTTCCTCTTAATAGAAGTAAGTTGAGATCATTTTTAGGCCATGTGGGTTACTATAGAAGGTTCATCAAGAATTTCTCAAAGATTGCACAGCCACTAACCCAATTTTTGAAGAAGGATGTTACTTATGAACCAGGAAATAAGGCGCATGAAGCTTTTGGACAATTGAAGGAAGCCCTGGTGTCTTCACCTATTTTGAAGAATCTAGATTAGAGCAAGCCATTCATTGTGTACATTGATGCCTCAGATGCAGCACTAGGAATTACTTTGAGCCAAAAGGATGAAAATGGGAATGAACATCCAATTTACTTTGGGAGCAGACAAATGAGCAATGCTGAGGTAAATTATACTGTAACTGAAAAAGAGGCTCTGGCTATCATTTTTGCTGTAAAGAAGTTTAGAAATTACTTTCTAAGGCAAAAATTTCTAGTTGTAATAGATCATCAGGCTCTAAAATATATTGTAAATAAGCCTAACCCATCAGGGAGGATAGCAAGATGGATAATTTTGCTACAAGAGTTTGAATTTGATATTATAGATAGGCCAGGAAAGAAGCATGTCAATGCAGATGCACTCTCTCGAGCCTATGATGGTTTAGGATCATCTTGTGATGATGATGATTTCCCCAATGCAGCATTGTTATCCCTTGACACAATCCCTAGTGAATACATAGCTAGTTGGAATTATCTGAATGAATTCAAGTTTCCTAATGGTGCCAATGCAAAGACTAAGGGAAAGATTACTCAAGCCAGTCGTCCATATTCTATTCTGCATGGAGTATTATTTTGAATAGGACCTGATGGACATTACAAGAGGGCAGTTGGACGCGATCAAGGGAATGAACTGTTAGAAGAATTCCACAATGGTACATGTGGAGGGCACTTCTCTGGACAACTTACAGCAAGAAGGATCTTGGATGCAGGTTATCACTGGCCCACTCTTTTTAAAGATTGTTATAATTATTGTGAGACATGTGATATTTGTCAAACACATGGTAACCGTAAGACATCATCAGCTCCATTATGTCCTATTCTTCCCCTTGGTCCCTTTGAAAAATGGGGAATAGACATTGTAGGTCCACTTCGAACTACATCACGCCAAAATAAGTATATTGTAGTTCCCACAGATTATTTAACCAAGTGGGTTGAAGCTAGGCCATTGAAAATAGCTTCCATGGATGAAGTGGCAAGGTTCATATATGAACGCATTATCACCAGATTTGGTTGTCCATTAGAAATTGTAACAGATCAAGGAAGCCACTTCATTAATGAGGTGGTAGAAGCCGTAGTCAATAAGTTTTCTATCAAGCACAGGAAGGCAACAACATACAAGCCAAGCACAAATGGACAGGTGGAACGAACAAATTTTGTGCTGTGTCAAATTCTAGCAAAAGATGCAGCCTTGCAGGTACATAAATGGGATAAAAGGATTCATGCAGCATTGTGGGGATATAGGGAAACATCAAAGTCAGTAACATGATACTCCCCATTTCAGTTGGCCTATGGCATTGATCCAGTTCTTCCTATTGAGTTTGATATTCCCACTGTGAGAGTTATGAAAAATGAAAGGATGGATGAAAGTGATTCAGTAAAAGAAAGGTTGGTACATCTTCATTTGCTAGAGGAAATGAGGGAAATAGCAAAGGATACAAGCCATAAGAAGAAAATGAAGCAGAAGGAATACTTTGATCAAAAGATCTGATGGTATCCATTTCATGTGAATGACTTGGTCCTAGTATATGATTCCAGATACAAAAAAAGAAGACAGAGAAAATTTCTTCCAAAATGGATGGGGCCCTACAAAATAGCAGCTGTGCATGAAAATGGTACGTACCGACTGGAGGAATTGGATGGCACTCCCATTACGAAATGGGTCAACAACGACAAGTTGAAGATTTTCCAAGCACCAGAATAGTCTACTCCGAGGACGGAGTAGAAGCTAGGAAGGGGGAAGATGTCAACACTAAAATTTTCCTTCAAAATTTCTATTTCATTAATGTATGTATTAGGAATAGGATGTTGTTAAGTGTAATTAGTAATAGCGTCCGATAGAAGATAACGATGCCATCAATACGGTGCCACCAATAATGTGGAGTACGGTAACAGTCAAAGTACAATAGGAATGTTGTAAAAAGTAAATATTTGTCGTAAGTGGTCCGGTAATGTTAAAATGTCAAAGTTTAGGTAATTAGAGAAGTAGGGTCAACATGATTAGGAATTAGAAATATTATATTGGTAATAAGGACAAGGAGTGAGGTCATAAATATTTTGTGTATTTTATTTGTAAAAAGTCTAAAAATGTGGAACCCATGTAAAAATGATAAGGTTTATCTTATCTTAACAAATAAGCTTACATGTACAGATAAGAGTTAAGGTATGGAATATGATTCGTCGGAGTGAATTTCTTATCCTATCTTAGAGATAGGATGGATAAGCCTAGAAGTTCTATAAATAGAGAGGCCACCCCCCCTCATTTAGCATAGAAAGAAGTAGTGAGAAATATTGTAGGAAGTGTGCAAAGGAAGCCATCAGTTAAAGGTGTGTTGAAGAAGCCATCGAGAGGTGTAATTATAAAGTTTCTCCCATAGTCTTGGTGAAAGGCAAGTGAAGTCAATAACACTTGAAGTACCTCATGGGTGAGATTATAACAATTTCATGTTAATATTATAATTTACTTTGATATTTCAGATTTTTCATCATTCCATCTTATCATAGTCGATGGTATTCTTGTGTTATGTTGTTGTTTTGTTTCCAGATTACATCCACCAAACTAAAGGCTGTGCATTAGTAAATAATCATAGCATGAGGAGTTCCCGGTGAATAATTATCATAGTGCCAGATTGGTGATGACACACCATACATGTATGCAACACAAACTAAATATGTGCCAAGTACAACTGTTAAATCGACGCAGGCACATCCATTGTTACAACAACATCATGTTGTGTAGACCTTCCATGCGCCGCGCCAAGTTCCCCTATGCTGCATGAAAAAATGATGTTACATGCATTAAGCTCGCGCCCTTTGGCGCATCCTGCACCCGTGTAACATGAAAAATATCCGCGCCCTTTATAAAATGTATACATATGGCGCAGGTGCACTTATGCTTACAACAACTAAAAATGCAATCTGTAGTGTCCATGTGCCATGCGCCCTTTGGCGCTGATTTATCCCCTGCAGGAGCCCTTTCCTGTGCGCCTTATTATTTAGCCCTGTAACCTGTAGTATTCATGCGCCCTACACCCTGAGGCCTTAAAATCACTAACTCTTTCTTCTGTTGATGCTTTAATGGAAGATCAGACAGCTGACATGACTTTCTTGCATTGGGTTTCACTTCTTATTCTTACAGATCAGAAACTAAGTTCAGAGTTACATATGTCAACATCAAGCAAGAAACCTACCAAATCTAAGGGTAAAGCCAAGCTCACAGAAGAAGAAATGAAGTACAAGTATCAAAGGGTCAGGATGCCCTAGTCCCAAGTAGAATGTGACCTAGACATCAGAGACTTAGAACTGGGTCATATTGATATGGAGGATTTCTGGGCCAGAACCCAGAGGGTCACAATAAGTCCATGGATGGACAAACTGATGGGCAGTGCACTACATTTTGCTGGCGGGATCCCTGTAAGCACTGTAAACAATGAATTTATGATGGTAGTAGCCCGATGCTATAACAAAGACACAATATGTGTCCATAATGAGAAGGGCGAGGTCATAATCAACCTCACTTCCCCGCCACTTTGAAATAATGCTCAGCATTCCTCATCAACGGTACTTTGTGGCCATAAGCCAGAAAGATTGTATCAAGGCTAGGGATGACAATGAGGATCAATGCATGCAGCTAATGAATGAAGTATACCTAAAGAACAAAAAGGTGGTGACCAGGTGGCCACAAGTCATTCATTGCAGTAACTTTTCAAAGGAACTCAGTGACACAATCACATTCTTGAGCAGAGTGTTTGGGCTTCCTGATGCCCACTACTTTCACAAGTGGATACTGCGATACCTAGACACAATGAATAAAAATGTGCCAGATCAACGCTTTGAGTGGGCAGAGATCATAAGCAGCACAATATCTGAGTAGCTCCAACAACTCACCACAATGCGGAGGTTCTATATGAACTCCTACATAGTCTATGTTGTAGCTTCAGAAAGAGACTATCCAGCTCTAATGCGGTGTGGGGTTTGGCCCCATGTTAAAATATATGAATACTATCCAGGCCTGAAGCTGGAAAATAGTATTCCCCAATTCACAAAGATCAACGATGCCTTCTTCTATGGCATCATTTTCCTTTTGAGGCCGAACATGACTCACGGTCGTACGACCAAGAGCATCGTAGTAGCTATAGAGAAATGGGGGGCCCTGTTCACTCAATTCCCCACCTTCACCTATCTGAGGGCAGTTAACTTCTTGGGGGAGCCAACTAAATTGCCGAGATATGCCAGCCCCAAGTTGATCCTGTTGGAGCTATCGAGACAACTTATCACCTACCATGAGAAGTTTCTCAAGAGAAGGAAGGGTGGAACTCCTTTCCCCCTCACAGTGGGCAGGTATACGTGTCTCTCTCACCACAAGGCGAAGGACATGTTTGTAGAGTTGGAATTGCTGAATCAAAAGCACAACTTCCCATCCAGGCCCACCTTCGACCCAAGGAATTGTCTCCCCAGGGCCAAGCTCGATCCAATCCACATCCCTCAGATCAAAGACATTTACATCAACATATATCATGAGGTCGAGCTCAGGAGGAAGGATCATTCCCGCTTGGCCTTAGCGGAAATCATCCAGTACGGTGTGGCCATCGTCCCAAAAGGCTATCAAACTACTGAGCAAGAAGTTGATCAAGTGTATCTTGACATGGGTGGGGATGATTGGCATTTCACAATGATTGATAGGACCAAAGCGCCTCAGACAATTGAGGAAAGGGTCAAGGAAACTCTGCGAAGAAAAAAGCATTGGTGTAGAATGAACGGTCTCATCTACCTCGGAGTTGATTTCACCACATCTCCGTTAGGCAACACACCTCCTCGGGAAAAACAGCAGCCAAAGGGGAAAGGGAAAGGCAAAGAGAGTGAATCCAGCTCCACCCAAGAGGAAGCTCCTGAAAGTACTCCTTTTGCTACACCTGAACAAGTTATAACTCTGGCTTCTCTATAGAAAGAAGTAGTGGAAGATGTTCCAATAGGCACATCCACTCAGGATGTCACCACTACTATAACTATTGAGGTCTCTTCTGTACCTTCTCCCTCTCCTCCTTCCCCTCCTCGAGTGACCCAAACAACCATTCCTTTGGTCCTATCCTCTCCCCCATCTTCCACTATTACCCCTTCTTCCTCATCCATCTTCTCTTCTCTCACGGACCTGTCCCCCTCCATTTCTTCCCTCATCTCTGAGCTCCCTTCCATTCCTATGTCTTCCGCCCCTACAGTATCTCTTCATCCTGCGAGCACTTCCTCAGCTTCCCTCTCCATGCCACCTCCAAGTGTCTCCACTTTTTTCCCTTCTACTACTGCAGCTGCCCCCTTCTCTATTTCTGGTCCTTCTTCCACAAGTCCAGCCTGGATCTCCCAGCACCCTAGTCAACAGAAGAGGAAAGTTCCCATCGCCCCGATGGACTTCTCCGTCATCCCATCAAAAGGGATCAAGAAGCAAAATCCTTTAACCTGCTTCTCGCAGAGTGCATCAAGGGAGAGAGTGAAGGAGATTGCGTACCCCAATCCTTTGAAGGATAAGAAGGATCTATCTCCCACAGATTACACAATGACTCAAGTCACGATGGGGACATCTTCAGAAAGCTTGTAAGGAGAGGCCCTATCTGTCGTTGATGCCCTTTGCAAGAAACTCCAAGAAGCAAAGGAAGAGAAAAGGCTGCTAAAGGAGCAAAATAAACATCTTCTCCGTGCCTTGCAGAAAATGGGTAGTGCGCCTCCTACAACTGCCACCAAAACTCCTGAGCCTATGAGCCAGGATAAGATCAATGAATATGCTAAAATTGGCGAGCAGGGCATGGCAGTTTCCACCTGGAGGAGCCAAATCCTCAAGGAAATCGAGGGAGTTATCGCTAAGTTCACTAGTTTGTACCAGAATATCAATCAAACGAACAGAAAACTCCAGGCGATAGCAGGACCCATCTTCGAAGAGCTTGATCATGCCAGGATGCAACACAAGACCTTTCAAAAAATGCTCGAATGTTCAGTCAATGATCTGGTCAAGTTTGGCATCTTTGGACACCCCAGAGCCCTCAACAAAATCCTTTCTACTCTGGATTATCGGGTGGATCAGCTGGAGTTTGTCCTGGAAAAGATCGAGAAAGTAAAAGAGGTAGCCCTGGATGCGATGCATCAAATGGAATAGATCATTCTCAGAATGTCTCCAGGGTTGCTCACTTCTTCTTTCACCTTAAGGAAGGTGGAGGAAACTATTCAGATCTTCAAGGAGATCGTTTCACATGGACTGGGGCCAGAGGTCACGTTTGACGCCGAATCCATCAATAACCTATTGGCGTGTCGTGACTTCATCGGGTACCTAATAGAGGCAGAGAATGATTATTTCAAACTCCCGAAAAAGTTCATAGACGAGTGGGAGACCTGCGAAGCTATCAGCGATAGACACAAGGATCCTTCTGAGGATCAACTTCAACCCATGATCAGCAAGTTCATGGAGTACCATGCCCAGTTCCACATCTCGTCACCCGAGCAGCAAAAGCAGGATACCCCCTTCCAGCCGCGGGACGACGACGAATAGTTTCTTTCTTCCCAACTTTCTTTTTGTAAATATCTAAAGTATGTTGACATAAATGATGGCATCATCCATGTTGCACCATGGGATGATGTCATCCATCAAGTTGTCAAAAGTCAACATGACTTTGAGATATTTTGTAGATATTTTGTAATTAGGTGGTTGGTTTGTTTTGGCCTTCCTTTCTTCTCTTCTTCTATAAATACTTGAATACTTGTTGTATTCAAGAGGGTGGATATATTTTAGATGAAAAATAAAAGTGAGAAGAAAAGGCTTTGTACTTTTTGTAACAGAAGAAGATATTAATGCAAATATTAAGACTTTGTGTTGAATATGTGTGTTATGGGCATCTGATCTTTCTTATGTCAGATCTATGTGTTTATTCTGTTGAATCTATCTCTACTTTTTTGTCATTTATTCATCAGTATTGCTTTATTTGTTTATGTAAGTAGGTTTGGCTCTGTTTACTACCAATTCCAAAACATAAACCCTATGACCTTTCTGCTTTGGAATTCATTTCTTTTCTCCCTCCAGACCTGATCTTTCTTCATCCTCTCTTTCATTCCTTTCTTTCCGCAGTGGGAAACACCCGTATTGGGATGAGATCCCAAAGCCCCGAAGGTAGAATATTGTGAGACTTGCATAGATTCCTGCTGGTAGAATAGTAATAAACCAGTTTCGATTTACTGACTTAAAGAGGGGCTATGCCCTGCACACTGTTGGCTCATCTATCCATAAATCTACCCAGGCGACAGATTTTCGGACCAACAGTTTTTGGCGACTCTGCTGGGGATCGAACAGATCTATCAGATCTATGATGGTGGTATGATGAAAAAATAGTAAAAATCTAAAAAATCACTACCTGTTTGCAAACTTTAACTTTTTGTTAAAAATTTAATTTTTTTGCAAAAGTGCTCTAAATCAAAAAATTTCTTCTGAGATCCATAGATCTGGCCTAGTTGGAGATCTTTAGTTCGCTGAGTTTTTATAAAAATATGTATTTTTCCGTAGATATGAGTTTTTGACTGTTTACCATAAATTTCAAATTCTTTGAAAAAGTCAACTTTAGATTTGAAAATCAGCTTACTAAGCTTCACTATCATTTTATCCTCGTTGTTCTTTTTCATTAAACCGCAATTGGTTTTCAGAAGAGGATAAAATTAAATATTCAAAAAAGTACATGCTGCTGATTTTTATCAGAAAAATCATAAAATCAGCACGTATAACCAAAAAGAGTTTTTAATTTGCTTCACAATATTGCAGATTAGGAAGGTACGTTGGCAGGTGAACCATTTACTCGTAGCAGGAGAGCTTGTGGAGAAGTTGATCCTACTTTCGATCTGCTTCAAAAGTACAACTTCAATATAACACCGGCGCGCTTTTCATCACTAAGTTCAGCTGATCGATCAGCCAGAAGTGCCTCACCTCCACGAAAGAACTGGTTTTCACAAGGAGCCTCCGTATCCCTTTGTAGTGCCTTGCTGCTCAGTGGAACTGTACTTCTAGCCCGTGTTCTTTTTCCACCCGTCCAGTTGGCGGTACCATGGGGAAATGCTATGGGTCCCCTAGCTTTTCCGCATCCTGTTCACGCGCTCCCACATGGAAACCAAAAGAATTTTCCCAAATTTGACAGGAGCGGGAACCAAAGCATGGATTCACACATATCTACATTCATCATGTCATGTAATATCCTAGATGTAACCCATGAAGATGTGTCGGTTCACCTTTTTCTGGAAACTTTACAAGGGCCTGCAGCAGAATGGTTTCAGCATTTACCGGCCAGATCTATTACCAGTTGGGCCACCTTGTGGGATGCTTTTGAAGACAAGTACAAGCCTTCGGTGATGCATTTGCATTGTTATCACAGATCACTCACCTAAAAAAGGAGGCCAATGAGACCATGCGTGATTTTATCGCCAGGTTTAATGCATTAATCAACCGTGTCCCTGTTGCCATGCTTCTAACACCGGAAAATCAGAAGTGTTTCTTCGTGAACGCTATGAGTTTGAAAGTAAGTTTCTTACTCCTGCAAGAACAAGTAGCTACCTTGATTCTCACCCAGACCGTTTCCATCCGAATTGAAGATAACTTGCTAATATCTGGCGAATTAAAAAGGGAATCATCTAAGCTTAAATCTTCGGGCCCTTCTCCCACTACTTCATCTGATCTAGCATTTCAAAAGATGGCGAACGAATTGCTTGCATTAAAGAAGCAGTTAGCCAAAGCTTCCCCCAGTTCCTCATACTGGGATATCCCACAGAGGAATTTCATTTCCAATAATGTCCCACAAAGGTCACGCTTTCCTACAATTGCTCCGCGGTTGGCACTTGAGGCTCCTCCGGTCAACGCCTTAGCCGAAATCGAAGAAGAGGAACACGATTACAAAGAACCTTCATCTCAAGGTGAAGATGATCAAGACATCGGTGAACCGACTGGCGACTCTACATCGGGTATATGGAATTTGATGAAGAGGAGGGTACACAGGGCTATGCGAGTGGACAATCATATGCTGTTTTTACCCGCTCGCAAGGAAAAGAAGCAGAGGTCACTGCCCATGTGCAAAAAGAGAAGGCTGTGTGAAACGCGCCTCCAACCATTGCTAAAAGAGGTAATCCTCTTCCTACTCAACTCCCTGTTAAGTCTTTTACAAGGAAATCTTTTCTCCCCATCTCTCCTCCAAATCAGCCTTCTTCTATTTCCATGAAGACCAGTAATCCTACTCTACCATCATGAAGTGAGGGACTCATTCCTTCATTAGCACAACCCTTAGCCGCATTTGACATCATAGATCATGCTAAAAAGACTAAGATCCAAATGTCTGAAGCCAAATATCTTCAGTCAAATCCCGAAAAGCTTGTAAGATTGACCAAGTATATTCAAAGTCAAGCTGTCATATCTCCCCAAATTTCCCTAAAAGGAATCCTTTCCACTCCTCCTGCATCCCACATAAATGTTACCTCAACATCTACATCAGGCAAGAGAGAACCTTTCTATCTCTCCCTCCTAATCAATGGCCACAAGTTAAGTAACTGCATAATTGATTCTAGAGCTTCTGATAACGTCATGCCGGCAAAATTCACCCATGCTTTGGGCCTCGCCCTTACCAAGCCTTTTGGCAGATGTTATTCCTTGGAAACCAAGCAAGTTCCGTTGATTGGTCAAATCAAAGACGCACAGTTTGCATTTGCGGCGTTCCCAGAGAAAAGAGTAAAGATGACCGTCCTCGTTGCCGACATTCCAGCAGCCTATGGAATTTTTCTGGGAAGAAGTTTTTGCAGTGAAGTTGGTGGGGAGATTCATATGGACTGGTCTAAGGCTAGAATCCCCGTCAAAGGTGTAATGCAGACATTGGAGCTAGAATCACAAAAGAAGTACTTGGTTACTAACTCTGAGCACCCCAAGGCTCAAATTCTTTTTGAATCATTAGGAATGGGGAACTATTTCTTGTTTACCGAGTTTGACAAAATGGTTGTTCTCGTCCAAGAAGAGGATCTTAACAAGATCTGGAATTTGCAGTTTGATGGCAACTGCGCAACCAGTGGATGTGGTGCCGGAGCCGTGCTAATATCTCTCGAAGGGGAGGTTATTCCTCTCTCTTTCAAGTTGCAGTTTTTCAATACAAATAATACTTCTGAGTATGAATCTCTTCTACTTGGCATGCAAGCCGCAAAGGAAAGAGGGATCAAAAATATGAAAGTACAAGGTGATGCAGAGCTAGTCGTGAATCAAGTTAAGAGGATATATCAAGTAAAGAATGAGAGGCTCAAGCATTACCGCAACGCGGTGTGGGACAACATCGAAGAATTTGATGCTTTTTTAATAGAATCCATTCGAAGAGCTCAGAATGACATGGCCGATTCATTGGCCATTTCAACATCCCTCATGCTCCCTCACCCAGGTTTGAAAACAGACAAATACACCATTGAGGTGGTTTTCCGCCCAAGTGTGCCGGACAATTCTCAACATTGGCAAGTATTCAATGATGACAATCAACTCATTGCCTTTCCAGAAAAGGTGAAATTTTTTAAGGAACTTCATTTCGAAGGATCCACTTCTATGTGCCGTGAATCAATCAGCGGTCAAAAGGATGAATCCGAAAGGAACGACGGCATATGTCAGCTCAAAGGAAATAAAATTCAGAAGGGCCTGGTTTCTTTAGAGTGGTTTTTCGATAGGCATGATCATTTTGTAAAAAAGAAAAGGTGAGATGATGCTAGCTCATCACCAGAAACTAAACCGGTTAATTTAGGATTGGTAGAACATCTGTAGTTTGTGAACATCGGAAAATGTTGCACACCTGAAGAGAAGTGGAAGTTTGTCAAACTGTTGAAGAAATACATGGACGTATTGGCATGGTCCTACGCTGATCTAAAGTCTTTTAAGCCAAAGGACATCCAGCATGACATCCTGTTGAAAGAAGGTGTCAAAGCCTTTCACCAGAAGCAGAGGCATTATAACCCTAAGATCTCAGGTACTATCTAGGCTGAAATTCAAAAAATGCTGGATGTGAGGATCATTTTTCCTATCCATCACAGTACTTGGGTGGCAAACATTATGCCAGTGCACAAGAAGAACGGTGAAATACGCATATGCGTAGATTTTCAAAACCTAAATCAGGCTTCCTTAAAGGACAACTACCCACTTCCTATAATGGATCAAGTTCTACAAGCAGTAACTGGATCAGAAATGTTGTCCATGCTTGCTAGTTTTTCAGGCTACAATCAAATTGAAGTTTCCCTTGAAGACTAATTTAAAACAACATTCACTACTCCCTGGGGCACGTTTGCTTACAGCAGGATTCCTTTTGGCCTGACCAATGTTGGCGTCACTTTTCAGTGGGCCATGGACCTTACATTCAAAGGTATGATGGGGAAGGTCATTGTGGTTTATCTAGATGACTTAACTGTGTTCTCTAAATAACGAAATGATCATTGTGATCATTTGGAGCAAGTATTTTCTAGGTGCCGAGATGGGATTTCCATGAACCTAAAAAAGTCTATTTTTGGAGTCACAGAAGGAAAGTTGCTAGGACATGTTGTTAGCAAAGAAGGAAGGAAGATCGATACCGAAAGAGTTAAGGCTATTCAGAGCCTTACTTTTCCTACAAGCAAGACCGACGTCCATTCTTTCTTCGGAAAGGTGAACTTTCTTAGGTGCTTTGTTCCCAACTTTGCTGAAAAGACTCGTCATATATTATACATAATGAAAGGGTCACCAACTTTCCGATGAAGTGAGGAAGGGAAAAGGTCATTCAAAGAAATAAAAGCTTCTGTCGCTCACGCACCAGTCCTGGTATGTCCCGATTTCTCCAAAGATTTTATCATGTATAGCTATGCATCTGAGCATACTGTATTTTCCATCTTGATGCAAAAGAATTCTGAGGATGTTGAATCTCTGATTGCATTCATGAGCTCTCCCCTCAAGCCTCACGAATTAAAAATGTCTCAGTTGGAAAAGCATGCCTTCGCCGTTGTCAAAGCAGTCAAAAACTTCAGGTATTACATTTTAAATTCTCATACAGTAGTACTAGTCCCTGACACGGCAGTCAAGTCAATTTTAACTCAACAGGAGTTAGGAAGCTTGCGAGGAAATTGGATTGCAAAGGTCCAGGAGTACGATCTGGATATAAAACGAACTAAGTTGGTAAGAGGCAAAGGCCTATGTCAACTTATGGCCTAAAACCAGGGGTCAGAAGTTTCCGAAGGAGAAGATGGTTGCACCAATGAAGCGTAAAACTGGTTGGAGAAACCCGATTCACTGCCTATGGTCCTATTCGTCGCAACCAGTGATGAGTGGTATTCCGATATCGCTTTCTTCCTCACCTACGATGAATGTCCGGCTCACCTGACTATAAAGGAGAAGCGTGCTATAAAGCTCAGAGCAGCCAAATATGTCATCTAGGATGATGGTTTATACAAATGCGGGATAGATGGCGTCTTCTTGCGATGTGTTGACAAGCCATAGCAGGTGAAGTTACTTGAAAGTTTTCATAATTCAGCCTATGGGGGCCATTTCTCCTCCTCCGTGATAGCACACAAGATCATCCGGGCTAGGTACTATTGGCTGACGCTTTTCCAAGATACAGCTACGTGGGTAGCAAAGTGTGAGCCTTGCCAGCAGTTTGTCGAAAAGCCCAAGTTGGTTGCTTTTCCCCTCAGGCCGGTTGTTGTCAACGAACCATTCAGGCAATGGGGAATTGATTTTATTGGTGCAGTCAATCCCCAATCGAGTGCCGGACATAGTTATGTCCTAAAAGCAACAGATTACTTCACCAAGTGGGTGGAAGCCATACCTTTCAAACATGCCACTTCCAAGGTTGTTTGCAGTTTTATCAAAGAAAATATCATTGTCAAGTTTGGTGTTCCAAACAAGATCGTTGCTGATAATGCTTCTAACTTTTCTTCACGGGAAGTTATTAGTTTTTGCTATGAATACGGGATAACTTTTGCTCACGCCTCAGATTATTACCCTCAAGGAAATGGTTAGGCAAAATCCAGTAACAAAAACTTAGTGACCATCATACGAAAGCTAGTGGATGAGAACCAACAAATGTGGCACAAGTCCTTATACGATGCTTTGTGGGAAGACCACATTACTCCCAAGAGATCTCTCGGCATGTCACCTTTTCAAGTGTTATAGAGCACCGATGCTGAGCTTCCCATTTCCGTTGAAATCCCTGTTCTGCGCTTGGCACGGGCAATCGAAGATGAGACTTTTCAAAATTCCCTTGAAAAGAGGATCATGTACCTACCAGAGCTCAAAGAAAAGAGAGTAAAGGTGGTCGACAAGATCACCAAACATTAGAATCAGGTCAAAAGATTGTTTGATAAAAAGGCTAAGCAAAGAAACTTCCAAGTGGGAGACCTCGTCCTTTTGTGGGACAAGCGAAGAGAGCAAAAGGGCATACACGGAAAGTTTGATTCCCTGTGGAGAGGACCTTTCAAGATCAAGCAGCTCAATGGAGAGAATAGTTTCTATCTCTCGTATCTGGACGGAACTGAGCTCCTGCTTCCCTATAGCGGGCAACATCTGAAAATCTTCAGGAAGTAGAGCTTGCTCTCTTCTTTGTATAGTTTGCTTCAGTTGTGTGTTTGTTTTTATTGTGTGTTTTCTTTTGTTGGTTGTGTGTTTCCCTTTCCGGTCTCCCTTGTTTTTGACTCTGTTACCCAATGGATAGGCACGTGAGATATGGGATTCTCTACCCCTGAGATTTTCTCAGGGATAGTCCCCAAAAAGAGCCAGCTGTTATCCCGTAAAATTGGCAAGGGCAATTTTACAGATAACCCTACCAAAATTTTGTTCCGGTCCCTCGTCAGGGACTCCTTGCATTCAAAATGTTGCAAAATCCCTTCCCGGGAAATCTAGTTTTCCGAACTTAGCCATTTTTTGGTCTTTTTTGGTCAGCGCACATAATGTCTATGGAACATCAAGTGTTCATGCGCCCCCTTTAAATCCTTTGGTGCCCGGTTTGAAGTGTCAACACACCTTTTGATGCGCCTCACTATGTTGTGCCTTCCTTGCATGCACCAAGGCACATGCGCCTTCATGTCAATGATACTTTTGTTGCGCCACTTTTTGGTGCGCTAAGGGTGCACGTATTCTTGTGTTGACATCACTTTCGGTGCACCAAAGGCGCACATAACTTTGTGTTGGCAAGCATTTTGATGCACCAAAGGGCGCATGCTTTCCATTGTCGACAGTGCTTTTCATGCACCATTTGAAAAAATTGGTGGCACATTTATTACCACCTCACCTATATATAGGTGCATCTGCACTGTCATTTTCATCTGACACAATCACGTGATTTTCTCTCTGTACCTGTTAGCGCACATGCCCTATCGTTTTCGATCACGTTGTGGACCCGGTTTCACATTTCTTCATTATATAATCCTGGTAAGAGGTCCTCTGTGCTCTTGTGTTTTGGTTGCTTGTTTGTGTGATTAGAAAGATCTGTCAAAGCATGAACCCAACTACCAAGCTGTGAAATCATGAACTCAACCCCCGTCTTGCTATTCTTCCCCATGCTTTTCCCCCTCTTTCCAGAGTTGCTAGTAGGGGAAACTCTGTCTTGAAATGATTGCTTAAGAACCCTTTGTTTAAGCCTCTTCATCACCCAAGGTACCCTTAAAAAGAAGCTTAAACCACATGTGAACCCCTCAGAGATAGAATCAAAGCTTCAAAGAAAGACTGTAATTTTTCCTCTTTTGGCGCATCTATCACCCCTGCAACATAATATACATTTGTGCCAATGGTGCATGTCCTTTTCTTGTTACATAAAGAATAGATGTGCCCTCAAGGTGCACTTCCTTCGCTTGTTACAACCACTTTCCCTGCACCCTCTTAGCGCACCAAACTTGCGTGTAACATTACAAAACCATGTGCCCTTTGGCGCACCCTACATGTATGCAACACCAACTAAATATGTGCCAAGTACAACTGTTAAATCGACGCAGGCGCATCCGTTGTTACAACAACATCATGTTGTACAGACCTTCCATGCGCCGTGCCAAGTTCCCCTATGGCGCATGAAAAAATGATGTTACACGCATTAAGCTCGTGCCCTTTGGTGCATCCTGCACCCGTGTAACATGAAAAATTTCCGCACCCTTTATAAAATGTATACATATGGCGCAGGCACACCTATGCTTACAAAAAAAAATGTAATCTGCAGTGTCCATGTGTCATGCGCCCTTTGGCGCTAATTTATCCCCTGCAGCAGCCCTTTCCTATGCACCTTATTATTTAGCCCTGTGACCTGTAGTATTCATGCGCCCTGCACCCTGAGGCCTTAAAATCACTAACTCTTTCTTCTGTTGACGCTTTAATGGAAGATCAGACAACTGACATGACTTTCTTGCGTTGGGTTTCACTTCTTATTCTTGCAGATCAACAACTAAGTTCAGAGTTACATATGTCAACATCAAGCAAGAAACCTACCAAATCTAAGGGTAAAGCCAAGCTCACAGAAGAAGAAATGAAGTACAAGTATCAAAGGGTCAGGATGCCCGAGTCCAAAGCAGAATATGACCTAGACATCAGAGACTGAGAACTGGGTCATATTGATATGGAGGATTTCTGGGCCAGAACCCAGAGGGTCACAAGAAGTCCATGGATGGACAAACTGATGGGCAGTGCACTACATTTTGCTGGCGGGATCCCTGTAAGCATTGTAAACAATGAATTTATAATGGTAGTAGCCCGATGCTACAACAAAGACACAAGATGTGTCCATAATGAGAAGGGCGAGGTCATAATCAACCTCACTACCCGCCACTTTGAAATAATGCTCGGCATTCCTCATCACCGGCACTTTGTGGCCATAAGCCAGGAAGATTGTATCAAGGCTTGGGATGACAATGAGGATCAGTGAATGCAGGTGATGAACGAAGTATACCTAAAGAACAAAAAGGTGGTGACCAGGTGGCCACAAGTCATTCTTTGCAGTGACCTTTCAGAGGAACTCAGTGACATAATCACATTCCTGAGCAGAGTGTTTGGGCTTCCTGATGCCCACTACTTTCACAAGTGGATGCTGCGATACCTAGAGACAATGAATAAAAATGTGCCAGATCAATGCTTTGAGTGGGCAGAGATCATAAGCAGCACAATATCTGAGCAGCTCCAACAACTCACCACAACGCGGAGGTTCTATATGAACTCCTACGTAGTCTATGTTGTAGCTTCAGAAAGAGACTATCCAGCTCTAATGCGGTGTGGGGTTTGGCCCCATGCTAAGATATATGAGTATTGTCCAGGCCTAAAGCTGGAAAATAGTATTCCCCAATTCACAAAGATCAACGATGCCTTCTTCTATGGCATCATTTGCCTTTTGAGGCCGAACATGACTCACGATCGTACGACCAAGAGCATCGTAGCAGCTACAGAGAAATGGGGGGCCCTGTTCACTCAATTCCCCACCTTCACCTATCTGAGGGCAGTTAACTTCTTGGGGGAGCCAACTAAATTACCGAGATATGCCGGCCCCAAGTTGATCTTGTTGGAGCTGTCAAGACAGCTTATCACCTACCATGAGAAGTGTCTCAAGAGAAAGAAGGGTGGAACTCCTTTCCCCCTCACAGTGGGCAGGTATACGTGTCTCTCTCACCACAAGGCGAAGGACATGTTTGCAGAGTTGGAATTGGTGAATCAAAAGCACAACTTCCAGGCCAAGCCCACCTTTGATAGAAGGAATTGTCTCCCCAGGGCCAAGCTCGATCCGATCCACATCCCTCAGATCGAAGACATTTACATCGACATATATCATGATGTCGAGCTCAGGAGGAAGGATCATTCCCGCTTGGCCTTAGCGGAAATCATCCAGTACGGTGTGGCCATCGTCCCAAAAGGCTATCAAACTACTGAGCAAGAATTTGATCAAGTGTATCTTGACACGGGTGGGGATGATTGCCATTTCACAATTATTGATAGGACCAAAGCGCCTCAGACAATTAAGGAAAGGGTCAAGGAAACTCTGCGAAGAACAAAGCATTGGTGCAGAATGAATAGTCTCATCTACCTCGGAGTTGATTTCACGACATCTCCGTTAGGAAACACACCTCCTCGGGAAAAACAGTACCCAAAGGGGAAAGGGAAAGGCAAAGAGGGTGAATCCAGCTCCACCCAAGAGGAAGCTCTTGAAAGTCCTCCTTCCGTTACACCTGAACAAGTTATAACTCTGGCTTCTCCAGAGAAAGAAGTAGTGGAAGATGTTCCAATAGGCACATCCACTCAGGATGTCACCACTACTATAACTATTGAGGTCCCTTCTGTCCCTTCTCCCTCTCCTCCTTCCCCTCCTCGAGTGACCCAAACGACAATTCCTTTGGTCGTGTCCTCTCCCCCATCTTCCTCATCCATTTTCTCTTCTCTCATGGACCTGTCCCCCTCCATTTCTTCCCTCATCTTTGAGCTCCCTTCATTCCTATGTCTTCCTCCCCTGCAATATCTCTTCCTCCCACGAGCACTTCCTCAGCTTCCCTCTCCATGCCGCCTCCAAGTGTCTCCACGTTTTTCCCTTATACTACTGCAGCTGCCCCCTTCTCTGTTTTTGGTCCTTCTCCCACAAGTCCAGCCTGGATCTCGCAGCACCCTAGTCAGCAGAAGAGGAAAGTTCCCATCGCCCCAATGGACTTCTCCGTCATCCTATCAAAAGGGATCAAGAAGCAAAATCCTTTAACCCACTTCTCGCAGAGTGCATCAGGGGAGAGAGTGATGGAGATTGCATACCCCAATCCTTTGAAGGATAAGAAGGATCTGTCTCCCATAGATTACACAGTGACTCAAGTCACGATGGGGACATCTTTAGAAATCCTGCAAGGAGAGGCCCTATCTGTAGTTGACGCCCTTTGCAAGAAACTCCAAGAAGCAAAGGAAGAGAAAAGGCTGCTAAAGGAGCAAAATAAACATCTTCTCCGTGCCTTGCAGAAAATGGGCAGTGCGCCTCCTACAAGTGCCACCGAAACTCCTGAGCCTCTTAGCCAGGATAAGATCAATGAATATGCTAAAATCGGCAAGCAGGGCATGGCAGTTTCCGCCTGGAGGAGCCAAATCCTCAAGGAAAGTGAGGGAGTTATCGCTAAGTTCACCGGTTTGTACCAGAATATCAATCAAACGAAAAGAGAACTCCAGGCGATAGCAGGACCCATCTCCGAAGAGCTTGATCATGTCAGGATGCAACACGAGACCTTTTAAAAAATGCTCGATTGTTGAGTCGATGATCTGGTGAAGTTTGGCATCTTTGGACACCCCAGAGCCCTCAACAAAATCCTTTCTACTCTGGATTATCGGGTGGATCAGCTGGAGTTCGTCTTGGAAAATATCGACAAAGTAAAAGAGGTAGCCCTAGATGCGATGCATCAAATGGAACAGATCGTTCTCAGAATGTCTTCAGGGTTGCTCACTTCTTCTTTCACCTTAAGGAAGGTGGAGGAAACTATTCAGATCTTCAAGGAGATCGTTTCACGAGGACTGGGGCCAGAGGTCACGTTCGATGCCGAATCCATCAATAACCTGTTGGCGTGTCGTGAATTCATTGGGTACCTGATAGAGGCAGAGAATGATTATTCCAAACTCCCGGAAAATCTCATAGACGAGCGGGAGACCTACGAAGATATCAGCGATAGACACAAGGATCCTTCCGAGGATCAACTTCAACCCATGATCAGCAAGTTCATGGAGTACTGTGCCCATTTCCACATCTCGTCACCCGAGCAGCAAAAGTAGCATACCCCCTTCCAGCCGCGGGACGATGACGAATAGTTTCTTTCTTCCCAACTTTATTTTTGTAAATATCTAAAGTATGTTGACATAAATGATGGCATCATCCATGTTGCACCATGGGATGATGTCATCCATCAAGTTGTCAAAAGTCAACATGACTTTGAGATATTTTGTAGATATTTTGTAATTAGGTGGTTGGTTTGTTTTGGCCTTCCTTTCTTCTCTTCTTCTATAAATACTTGAATACTTTTTGTATTCAAGAGGGTGGATATAGTTTAGATGAAAAATAAAAGTGAGAAGAAAAGGCTTTGTACTTTTTGTAACAGAAGAAGATATTTATGCAAATATTAAGAATTTTTGCTGAATATGTGTGTTATGGGCATCTAATCTTTCTTATGTCAGATCTATGTGTTTATTCTGTTGAATCTATCTCTACTTTTTTGTCATTTATTCATCAGTATTGCTTTATTTGTTTATGCAAGTAGGTTTGGCTCTGTTTACTACCAATCCCAAAACATAAACCCTCTGACCTTTCTGCTTTGGAATTCTTTTCTTTTCTCCCTTTGGACCTGATCTTTCTTCCTCTCTTTCATTCCTTTCTTTCCGCAGTCAGAAACACCCCTATTGGGATGAGATCCCAAACCCCCGAAGGCAGAATATTGTGAGACTTACATAGATTCCTGCTGGTAGAATAACAATAAACCAGTGTCGCTTTGCTGACTCAAAGAAGGGCTATGCCCTGCACACTGTTGGCTCGTCTATCCATAAATCTTCCCAGGCGATAGATTTTCAGACTAACACGTTTGCATGGGATCATTAGAAGTAGGTGGAAGAGATGTCAAAGGATGAGGTTGTTGAATGTAGGAAGTGGATGGGTTAGATTGAGGATGGTATTGTAAAGGATATATAGAAACCTGAGGAGAAGGTTGATAAATAAGAGGATTAATGATAGGTTGAGATTGAATAAGCTCTGAGATGGGTTGTCGAGGAGGAAAATAAAGGTGGTTTGAAGGTGATGGTTATTCAAAAAAAGGGATATTATATTGGGTTTGGAAAGGTTGCGTTAAGACATTTGTGTGAGGGGGTTAAGATAATTAGATAGGGTGATGGGTAGATATGTTTTGAAATGCACCTCGGGATGGAAGTTTTTGAGTTTGAGGAGATCCTAAAGGATGAGCTTATGAGGAAACAACATTTTCATGGTTTTGAGATGTATAGATGGGGAGATGGATGGACCTCCAAGAAAGATAATCATGAAGGGAGGAAGGAGACATGGGTGTATCTGGTCTAAATGGAATGGAATGATGAGGGATAGAAGAATCGGTTTTAGGATGGAATCTATTTTGGATGGCATGAGCTTCATTAAGAGAGACCATGGAAACTATATATTGGGAAACTGAAGACATAGTAAGCATGGGTATAGAGGAAACTATGGTAGATATGATGGTATGTTGGGATGGATCCTTGGGAGAGGATACATCATCAGATGAGGTAGGTTGTTCAATTATTTGAGAATGATTGATGACATACATGAAGTAGATAAACATAAGTTTATTAACAAACAAATCAAGAAAAAAAAATTTAATCATCATGATTATTAGAAGGGTGTGTGAAAAGAAAAGAAAAAGGATCAAAGAGGAACTTAGGAAATGACTGATCTAAGGATGTTTTTAGGACGTTGTGGCTGTTGAGTCCTCGATATACCCAAAGGTACGTGATGCTTGATTTTGTGATAAAATTTATAATGTGGACATAACACCACAGTGGCTTTCCTATTGGGTGATGAAATCCCAATAGTTTCACCTAGGAGGAATGTTTACATGTGTCAATCAATGCATTTTATTTAGATGTGTGTGGAAAGGAATGAATGAAAAGAGATTACCCCTAGTTATGCTACATGAGAAAGAAAACAATGAGGGTGTTCTTTTTAAAACCCTGAAATGAAGTGTGGAAATTTGATGATGATAGACAACCAGAGTATGTGATGTGATAAAGAAAAGGAAGGAACAAGGAGAAGAAATGAGGAATACCTGGTGTTTTATTTTCCTTTTTATATGATCTTCAAGATGAGTAACTATTATCCCAATTTTTCCCCCAAGTAAAATTAATCAAACACGACCCTGCACAGGAGATATTTGAAGGGTCAGCTCAGTATTACGATCCCACATTTCAAATCCAATAGTCAGGTTACAGGAGGGACTCTACAATGGAGGAGCAGGGTCGGAAAAGGATCAAATGATGCCAAAGTAGTCTAGAGGTTCACGGGAGGAAAATGGGAAAATGATCAAAGATTTCAGACTTAGCCACATACAATTTGAATAGGGGCCGAACAACAGACTTGCGGAAGGTACCATGTTTCATCTCGGCATAATTCCAAAAGGTGCATCAAAAGCCAGGTCCCAAATGTGCGTTGAACCTCCATGTGTCTAATCGGTGCAACTTCAAAAGTGAGACCCAAGGGATTGTCCCTAAATGAGCATGAAGCTTCCACATGTCCCAAGTATGAAAAGGAGATAGTCGGCAGTTGAAAATTCTTAGGGCAGCAGAAGCCTCCACATGCCTCATCGGCACAACACCAAGGATAGATGCAAAGAGCGAGTTCCAAAATTACGCCAGCCCTCCACGTGCCCAAGAGTAAAAAAGCGGACAGAGCCATCTGTTTAAATTGACTAAGTATGAAAGGACCAGTAGAAGCCTCCACATGTCTCAATGGTGCACCTTCAAGGGTTGAAGCCAAAGGTGGTGCCCCAAATGAGTGCGGAGCTTCCACATGTCTCATGCCCAAAAAGAAGAAGCAGGAGGAAAAATCATCCATTGAAAAGTCTAAATAGGGCAGAGCCAACGGAAGGTTCCATGTGCCTCAATGACACAAACTAAAAAGGTGTGACCCAAAGAAAGACCCTGAACTAGTGCCAGCCCCTCACATGTCCAAGGCCTGAAAAAGGGAAGAGTCAAACGTTGAAAATTCCAAATGAGCGGAATTCTCCACATGTCATCTCAGCATAATTTTAAAAGTGAGAGCCCATGGCGGAGACTCAAATGAGTGCAATCTCACCACGTAGTCAAGGTCCAACATAAATCAAAGGGGCCAGAATAGGCTATTAAATCGGTTAAGTATAGTAGAGCCAACATAATTCTCCACGTGTCGTCTTGGTGTAATTTCAAAGAAGGAACCAAGAGTGGATTCCCAAATGAGCATGGGTTCACCTCGTGGTCAGAGTCAAAAAATGGGACAGAGAAGGCTTGAATTGGCTAAGTATCGAAGGATCAGCGGAAGCCTCCACTCGTCGGGTCGACGTAACTTCAAAGTCAAAATCTGGAGGCAAGTCCCAAATGTGCGCTAAGCCTCCATGTGTCCTAGGTCAGACATACAGCCCCACCAAACAAAAGGGACTTAGCCAAAACACAAAGAAATAGAGAAAATCCATGGAAGGAGCCACGTGTATCTTCAGTGCAACTTCAAAGGCAAAATCCAAAAGTGGTCTCCAAATGTGTGTCAATTCTACACGTGGCCATGTTTCAAGTCAAAGTGGGAAGGCGGGTCACCAAAGGTAGTTTGATTTTTTTAGATTTTGTTTTGAAAAGGTGTAAAGTATAAAAGTAAGCCACACCTCTGCCGACGACCAGAGAAGCCACGTGTCAGGCCTAAATTACATGCAGAAAGGTGGGCCTTGGAAGGAGTTTTTGCCAAAAGCGGGCCAGCGGCCTTGGGAAGACTTTTTGCCAAAGTGGAAAATATGGGCTAGCTAGCCCAAAGATGATTTTTGGGAAATGTAAAGTTGCGGGGCTACGGGAGATTTTTTCATCTTTTTCCACTTTCATAAAAGCATAGATTGCAAGTGAGGGCCCACGAGCTCGAGGAGGTTTGTTCACCAAATGGAAAATGAGAAGGTTGTGGGCTTGCAGGGGCTTTTCAGAAAAAGTGAATTTTGGGCTCGTGGGGTTGCGAGAGGTTTTGTAATTTTTCCATCTTTTCACCAAAAGCACAGTTTGTATTTTCAGACCCGTGGATCCACTTTGCTAATATTACGTTTTCACCATTTTGCATAGTCTCGATGCGAAATCTTCAGAGGGCCATATCATTTGACTAGAAGCTTGGATTTGAGCAAGAGAAGACTATTTGGAAAGGTCTCGACATCCTCTATTCCATGGAAGCATAAAATATTATTTTCAGCAGGATTTGATGGGTGAAAATTAGGAAAACATCTTTCATGCCATTAATGAAGGATGTGATTACTTCAGCTACCAGATCAGATTCAATTTGATATACCTTTCTTCCTTATTCAACACGCTAAATAGACACAAGGAACTAGAATTGATAGATTGTAGGTGAATTTGCAGGGTATTGATGGTTGGTGGTTGAGCTTTAAGAGAAGAATCTAGTTTCTCTTCTTTCTCGCTCAATTTTTATTGTCTATATATTGTAAACACTTCTCATTTGAGAAGAGGAGACATTCTGGGTGTGGGGAAACTCTGTAAAATTTGTTTCCCAACTCCATTTGAGCTATAAGCCTTATCCTAGGCCTGGAAAGTCGATTTCTGTCTCTGAGCATCCATGTAATGGTCTGTGCACCTCATAGAGCAATAAAATCATGTTTTTGTGGTGTTCTTCAACCCTTTCTCATGTTTTTTTGTTTCTTTGTGCCTCTCCACCTCATGTTTGTTTCTTGTGCATGTATTTCATGTTTACAGGCGTAAGATGTCATGTTTCGTGGAGTTTTGATGGCAGATTTGGATCTGAATCTGTGTCACTTCTTTCTGACCTCCCCGTCTCCTTTTTCCCTTATTTCATCCTCCCTCAACAGAGTATCTCACCACTTCCTTTTCTGGTGTATCACCGATTAGTGTAGACTCTTTTTCACTCACTCTCTCTCTCCCTATCTCCTTGGAATGGTTAGATTAGGATAGATAGGTTTTTCCTACATTAGAGTAGCTTGTGGTAGGTAGTTTAGGAAGTAAGAACCAGCCTTCTCTGGAGGTCCATCTCAAGTCCACAAGTCCCACAGCTTGAGAGATGGTCCAATGTTGTGCAATCACACCAAATGCCCCACAAAAAACCAGGCCATTTGGGGGTGTTGTGATTTTACACTAACAGTAATGAGTAAAAGTGATTCCGAGAAACCCAAACTCCAACACAAGCGAGAAAAAGTAAAGTCTTACCTGCAATGATAGTAGAAAAGGGATATGAAAGAAATTATGCAACGATAGAAATGAAGAAGAAAGAGACCTCACAAAAGAAGGGTTGGTCCCATTGGGCATGCTAGAATGTTTGAAATTTTTTTTGCGCTTCCTATTTTAGATTAATGAAAACCAAATGAGAAATCAAGAAACCTCAAAGTATGGGAGTGTTTATGGAACATCCTGATGCGGATAGTGATGGAATGGTATGGGCGCACAACAAATGATCCTCCTCGTTGTTAGTATTCAATATGCACAACAAATAATAAACAGGAAAAATGATTAGTGATGAATAGGTTGGGCTTCCAAATGAAGTTGGTTCCGAGAAGTGAAGGCTTCTTAGAAGGGATGTCATCCCATGTTTTGATAATAAAAGCAGATGATCAACAATGGAGTGGAAGTATGCAGTTAAAAGAAACTAAAATATATATAATAAGCTAGGATAAGACAAAATGATAACTGATGCTAGAAATATAAAAATAAGAATTCAAACTAGAGAGGGTCGATGGTGACCCAAGAGCAGGTAGAATGGTCAACGGTGACTATAACAAAGATGACCTGAAACTATGTAGGAGCACAGTTGAGAATTTGATGCAAAATGACAGAGGTGGGTACTAGAATGCAGAAGAGGGAAATGGATTTGGGAAATATTGGATCTAGAATAGATACAATGCAGGTTGACAGAGACCCGAAGTAGACAAACATATTCGACGATGAATTGTGTAGGGTATGTAAGATATATACAGAAGCAAGGTAAGTACTAGTTCAGAGATGCTAGGGATAAGTGACAAACATATAGATAAGATGAAAATATATATAAAGGAACAGAAGGGGTGCAAGAAAAATTGAATGAAATTCATAGGGATGCAAAGTAAGATGGATCTAGAGAATAGATAGTATGGGTTGACAGTGACTAGACCCAGTCGAAGGCGACTAGACTAGGGATATAATATCAACAAAAGAAATGGGGTGGATGGCTGGATCTAAAAATGGCTAAACTTTATTGGAGGTTGAAACAGAGATCAAGAAATACCTACATGAACATGCAATACAAAACAATGGAATGCACAGATGAAATCTCCACAACACTCTCTAAACTCCAAGCTCCAATAATGTAAAGGATGGACAAGGTTTCTCAACTGATAATAAGAAATTCAAGAATAATACATGAAGCAATAATAAAAAAGCACACAAGAGATTCAAAATTTTATAGCCATTTGAGAAGAGGGGTAGGGGTGATTAAATAACCTAGGGTAGGGTTGACGGTGACCTGAGTCAATCGACAGCGACCCAGGTCAATCGTCGGTGACTGACACATAATCTACCAAGAGATGTTGTAGTAATTATGTGGTTGCGATATTAGATTCTGAATAGCTAGTGGATTATTTTAGTCATGCACATTTGTAAGGGGTTTTGAATGGGTGGAGGGAAGTGTAAGGGATCTTATAAAGGGGTGAAATGAGTGGGGGAAGCATAAGGAATACTAGAAAGGGGTGGAATGAGTGGGGAAAATCCTAGGAAATGATTAATGAAGGGTGATGATGAGTGGGTATGGGTATCCCATTAGCATTATTAAATGGGAGATTTATGAGATTAGAATAATTAAGGGATAAAGGATAGATGTAAGAATTAGGAAAATAATATGGATAAGGGGGGTTAAAATAGGGATAATAATAATAATGGTAAATAAATAGGATAATGGTGAATGAAATGGGAATAGAATGATTAAGATGGAATATGGGATTATTTAAAAATAAGGTTGGAAAGGGGGGAGTGCTAGGTGAGAGCGAGGGGTGTATGTAATACAAAGGTACTAGAGTGCCAAAAACAAGTGTCTACATTCCTACTCTAATCTTCCTAGAAAATTCCTCGGATAGAGTAATTGATTGAAAGGGGGAGAGAGATTATACCTACACTTACCTACAATATTGCAAAAATCCACCTTTAATGTGTTGGATTTTCTCTTTCATGAAATTTGAATTGCTTTAGATTTGATGTGGAGACACACAAGCAACACCTCCCCTTTTCTTGCATTAGATGATTGCTTCATAAAAATGATGATGGATTAAAAATAAATGATGGATTAAATGATAAAAATGAAAAATTTTGGTTGTGGATTCTTAAGATATTCTTCCAACTAGCTCTCATGGAGGATGAGAGTCCAATTTATAGTTTGTGGGTGGAGGATTTAATAGCTAGGATGAAGCCATGTTGGATTTTGATCAAGGGTGGAGAATGAATTTGAATAATGGAGGATTCTAGAGTGTAATACTTTATAATTTTGAATTCAAAATTCATGGAGGGAAGAAGCTTCCATTGAATTAAAAATTCAATGGAAGTAGGGAGTTAGAGAGGCTTATAGAAATATATGCCTCTAGATTTAGAGGTGTGAGGATATGATTGGGATTATAATTAGATTAGGTTAATAAATGATGATTAGAGAGAGCTTACATGGAAATGATAGGTGTAAGGATGTGTAGGGTAGGTGGGTAGGTAGATATAGGAATATTAAATTCCTATAAAATGTTAATGAGGGTTATGATAGGATAATATGATATAATAATGAAATAAAAGTGATTAATGATAGAATGGGATAAAATAATGGATTAAAATGAATGATGGAATAAATGATGAAAAGGGGAAATATGATTAAATGGAATATTAGATAAATGATAAAGCGTAAATGTGATAGAGGAACTAATAATAATTAATATCGTAATTAGTTATTATATGGATAGTGATGTTGTTTGCGGGAAATATTAATCGTAATTAATTATGTCGACATTTTAGATGTCTACATTCCCCCCCTCTTTGAATGGCTATTGCGTAGCAATGACCGTTCAAAGAAAAAGAATATAATATGTTAGCATGGTGATATGATGCCCCCTCAAGGGGTTAGGTAGGGAGGAATGAGGTGGGTAACCACTCAAAAAGAGGAGAGGCCCAAGGAGATGAGAGATGATTAGCAGGTGAGAAGAGTGGAGGATTCATATGATTAGGATCATAAGATTAGAGGATTAGAATATTTGATGATTCAAAGGATTAGGATTATAGGAATTAGAGGATGAATACTAGAGGATTAGAAGATTTGAGGATTTAGAGGATGAAGATTAAAGGATTATAAATTAGGATATTTGAGGATTCAGAGGATTCCTCGGTCAGCGATGTATGACAAGGGTGAAGATTTTTGTATTTTTGTATTTTTTTTTGCTTTTTGGTGTAAATCATCCAAAATCTAAATTCAAACAAGCAAGCAAATACACATATTGCATTTTTGTATTTTTTTTGCTTTTTGGTGTAAATTTGTGATTTTTTATGGTTTTTTTTAATGTTCTAATTTTTAGATTTTGGATTTTGGATGTTTATATTATTGGATATTTTTATTTTTAGATTTTGGATTTTAGATTTTTGAATGTTGAGATTTTGGATTTGGGATGGGGGGAAATAGTTGAGGATAGGTAAGATGAAATGATTCAGGATGGGATAGCTCATGAGGGGATGGGAAGGGATGTAAAGTGGGATGTGAATTTATCCTATAAGTCCCAAAGCACATTTGGTTAGGATAAAAGGGAAGGATTGAGGGAAATTGGATAGGTTGGATATGATAAGGACGGGTTGATAGGTTAGGATTAGATTGGATGTGGTATAGGATAAGATGGGGGATATGGAAGATGATAAGATATGCCCTAGGTATAGAGTAGATGCATTGAGGGATAGATATGGTGCTACCCCAAGTGTAAAGTAGGGCGGCATGTGTGGATTGGACAAGTTTGATTTTCCCCTAGGTGTATGGTAGGATGGGAAGTGAGGGGTATCTAAAATGGATGATGCCCCTAGAGGATGATAGTAAGGCTTCCCCCAGTCATGATGACGATAGTTCGAAAGGGACATTAGGAGGATTGGATGAAAAGGAAAGGATCATCATCTACCCATGGATGTTTGATTCAAGGGAAAAAGGATGTGAATATGATGGATGGAAGGACAATGACATCAACTATGAACAAAATATGAGCCTAACAACACATGTTGGAAGGAAACATTTGGACTAAACAATGTTTGTGACTAAGTTTTCAATAATACCTGGCAACATGTAAGCTCTATGTCTCTTCGAGATCGAATTCTATGTGATTTTGATGGTTAATTATTGCTTGAAGTGAATACTTAATGGGTATTGTGTTAAGAAAAAATAGCCAATGTATAGGGAGTGATTATGTCAAATAGGTGGATGGAGGGTGAATGGAAGGCTAAGTTGTGAATTACTCTACTACTAACCAAGTGTCTATAGCCCCGATAAAGATGCATCTGATTCTTGTCAAAACATTAATCTACTATCATCCAGACATCCATAGTCTCAGTAGAGTTGCTGGAAACACCCCTAGAGAGATTCTTGAGGTGAATTTTATTTGATATTGTAATTTTCGTATGATTTTTTGGTTTTTGATATTTGAATTTTTTTGCATAAAATGGTTCCAATCTCTTGAGAAATTTCAAGGGGTTAAGAATCACAATTAGCTTGATGGAGGGATGGAAATGAGTGTGGAAATGACATTGGCTAGAGTGTCAAAATAATGCACCCAAGGTTCTTCACCACAAGTTGATTAATTGTGTGGATCTCTAGGAGGAAAATGGTGCTTGAATGTTCGAGGTAATGATAGACCAAGGTCACATGGTTGTAGTAGGTACTATTGACTTAAAACATGTGTGAGAAAGCTGATCAAGTGTTCAAACGAATGGATTAGAAGAGGATATGAATGGATTTGATGAAAATAATGGATTATATGGAAAAGGATTTAGGGGTTGGATGGAAGGAGGGTGGGTGGGAAGGAAATAATATCCATGCACAACCAATGAATTAAGTGCTCAATCTATTTTTAGGTGTTTGGTATTTGTAGAGGGATTAAATGATTTGTGATTGGGTTGAGTGGTTAGGATAGTAGGATCAACATGAGGAGTGGTAGAAATGGGTTGGGATGGAGTAATGGGGGGACTTTTTTATCGTTAGGTTTGTAACCTAAGCCTAAACGACTTTGATTTTGATGATGGGAGATGGGTTTGCAGATGCCTTGATCATGGATGCATAAGCCTTTGTCTAGATGTTTCATATTATCAAACATATTTTTGGCTATAGGATATGAAGTGGATGGGGGAGATGATGTCATCTGGTCATCATGAGACGTGGGGGTTGTAATGTTGTCATCCTTTAAGAGGCTGAATTTAACAAAATATGGGAGGTGAAATTTGTTTTGGTTTTGGTTGGTGAAGGATATTTGGATGTATGCTGATATTTTGATTGCTGAATTTTTTTTGATGTCAAGTGGGATTTGGATGGTGGACAATGGTTAGGGATAGGATCAGGGTTCATTTTAAGAGACCTCTTGGAAATCAGAGGTGGAGAATACCTGGCGAATATCCCTAGAACCGGTTTCGCGGGAAGGAAAATTTTTTGGGGGTTGTATGAAAAAATTTCGCCTGATTTTCAGGTGCTGCGACAGAAGGTTGCAGACGCACGACGGAAGATTTTGTTGTCGCACGTCAAAAAAATGCATTGACGCGCGTCAATAGACCTTAGTGACACACGTCAACAACTGTAATGATGCGCGTCACTGAGGTCTGTTGACGCACGTCACTGAGGGTGTTGTCCTTGATGCACGATAGCAAAATCTCCTGTCGTGCGTCTGTAGCCTCCGGCCTTTGCTTTCTCATCAAAATTTCTTCGTGTCGCGCATCAACAAACTCTTTTTCGTGTGTCTACTATGCGTCAATATATTTTGTACCTCCTTGTCACGCGTTAACTATCTGTCAAGGTCATGCGTCAACAAATAACCCTCATTGATGCGCGTCAACAGACCTCTTTGACACACATCAACAATGTTGACGTGTGTCAAAGAGGTCTATTGACGCGCGTTAATGAGGTCTGTTGACGTGCGTCAATGCATTTTTTGACGCGTGATAGAAAATATCTTGTCACGCGTCTACAACCTCTGCCCTCTTCTTGCTCATCAAAAAATCTCCATGTCACTCGTCAACAAACTCTTTGTCATGCATCTACTATGCATCAATATCTGTAGTATCTCCTTGTCTGCAAACCCTCCTTGTTGCGCGTCAATAACTTACCCCCTTGTCGTGCATCTCTAATACGGGATATATCATATTGTTGAAAAATGTGAAGTAGAAGTGTTCTACCTAGCGAATAATCTAGGTTTATATAGGGGATATTTTTCAAGGGTAGGCGAAGCCGACCCCTAAAAAAAATTAAAGTGTAATTTTTAGGCGAACAGGTCACTGACCCGTGCCAAAAAATTTGCCTTTTCAAAATTTTCAAAAATGGAATATTCACCATATTATGAATATTCGCCACTAAAATTTTCCATGGATAGGATTGGGATAGAAAAGATGTGGATAAAGAGGTACAAGGATAAGAATTCCTTGGTTGATGAGGTTTTGGACATAAGACCTAAATTACATGCAATGATTGGTCAAATGTCCATGGGTACGATGGAAGTCATAATAGTATCATTCCTGATACTAAGATGGTTTGGGAAGCTTTTTATTGGGGAATGGATGATCATGTTAAAGGTTTTTAGATGATGGAAGATGGTGGTCAAGGATTCTCCTAAATGATTGAATTGGTTTGGGTTAAATGGTGTTGGGGGAGTAGGAAGTAAAGGTGTAGGATTGGGCGGATTATGAGATGTTTTGGTTGATTTGGATTTAGGATGTTGATTGGATTGGTGTGGCTTAGAAGATGAAGGGGATAGGTTAGGCCCAGGGTCTGAAGTGGATGGTTTGGTCTTAGAGGACGAAGTATATTTGGTTGATTTTGGATTGGTTGGAGTAGGTGGTTTTGAGGTATATGGTTTTGGCTAAGGATTATATTTTTTGGGATTAGTAGATGTAGATGGAGGGGATGGGTGTGATATGGGGGTTACATTAGATTTGGGTGATGTTGTGTTTGAAGGAGATTTGGGAGATAGGTGTGGTGTAGGAACCACATTAGATTCGATCAATTGAGGTGATGAAGTAAATGAAGGTGACATAGGAGCCTCATTATATTGGGTAGGATATGGGGTGGGGAGAGGATTGGGAATGGATTTTTTAGGTTTGGGGAGATGGTGACTTAGGATTCACTTCAATTTTTTTAGGATTGAGGGATGGGGGAGTTGAAATGAGATTAGAGGATATGATAGTGTGAGATTTAGGTGATGAAGGGGATCTATCGGGATTAAGTGTGGATGAAGAGGATGATGGTGTACAAGATCCACATTGGATGGTTTAGTATTATGGGTAGAAGAGGAGAAGGGTGACTTTGAAGTCACAGTGGATGAGATAGTATTGGGCATAGGTGATAGAGGGGGTGAAATAGGTTTAGTGGTTGAATTTGATGGTGGATTAGGGGATGTGGGACTATTTAGGAGAAATTACATAGGATTGGATTGGGGTGATGAAGATGACAAGGATGGAGGAATAAGATGAGATGTGGGAAATGATGATTATAAATGGAGCTATTGGGGTTGTGGTGGATATGTGAATGGGACTCGATGATAAGTTTTATGATGATTTGATTTAGGATTTGAGGTTTTGGATGATGGTGGATTATTTGTATGAGTTTTGATGGTAGGAAGATGTTGGTCATGATGACAGATATGGGATTTTGAGGTTGGGGTTTGGGATGGTTGTGTGAGTTTGAGATTAGTGGCTAGATTAGAAAGGACATAAAGGAGGTCCTCTTGATCTAGGTAAAGTTGGCAAGATGGTCAAAGTTGATGAAATTGGTTTGTTGGGATAGTGATTTATGCTGATTAGGTCAGGGTGTGGATTGAGATGATTATGTTTCCTCAAGGAGGAGGTCAATGGGATGAGGGGTAGGGATTGTAGAAAGGGGAAATTGTTGATGGGTTTTCTTAATATATGATATTTTAGGGGGTGATTGATTGAAGATCAAATATTTTTTGATTAAGTTGTTTAATGGTTTTTATAATGTTAGGATCAACATGGGATGGTTGATTTGGATGGGATTGGTTGAGGTATGATTTTAAGTTTGAGATTTGTTTATTAAAGTGTTGAATAGTTTGTAGGATAAAGTGAGATGGTTGAATTTGATGGGTGGGGTAGGATGGCATAGCTTGGTTGATGGATTTAGAAAATATGTAGGGTTTGGATTTTGGTTCGGAGATTGAGGATCAAAGGACATGGTTAGATAAGATGTGTGGGGGATTAGTTTTTTATTAAAATTGTGGATTAAGGATGGTGATAGGATTAGGATTGGGATTATGTGATTAAGGATGGATGATTATGATAATGTTTTATTAATTAAAAAATTAAGGTGATGGGATGGTTTAGGTTGGAAACAAACAAGCAACAAACTTGCAATACACACACTAACTAGTCAAGTGGGATTGCAATCAATTTATAGCCTGCTTTTAATACCACACACTAATGATGGTGCCAAAAACTAGATCTCCACATATGTTTCAATGTGGGTTCACCTAGCAAGTGATATTGGGGAGTGTGGCCTCCTTGCAGTATAGCTTAATATGAGGCCAAGAGGTTGCCTATTCTAGGATGTACATGCTCATTAAGGAGTCCCCGATATACCTTGCAGTATGTGAGGCCCAATTCTATGTTGTAAGGATGTTGTCTAAGGCCTGGGTATTGGGACGTGGAATCCCCTCACTTCACGATGCTCTTAAAGTAAGAAAGCGTTTAGCTAATAAAAATAGTTTTCCAAGAAAATATATACCCCACTAGAACACGGGGTGTGTCTATATACGTGGAGGTGAAGCCCATGGTCACGAGACCCCTAGGACTATGGAAAGTGTGTGGATATCACTTCCACATCATGTTTCCCCTATAAAATAAAAATGGGAAGGCTAGTCGCTTTTCATCCTCAAGGTCTTCCTAAGACATGAGAGGAGAGCATACGCGGTTTTGCCTTCGGGATGAACCAACAAAAAAGGAAGACACATAAAAGGTCAATAAATGAAAGATAATTAGATGATAAAATGAAATAATATTAGTAGTGGTTTGATGATTAGGTCTTCAAGATGAGGCCCTACAAAACAAGGGTTGGTAGTTTTATTTTCGCCCCAAATGTCTTGGATCAAACAAGCTACAAAACAAAGGGTTAGTATTTTTAGATTGATTTTTTATCTTTGGTAAACAAAGAAAGCTACAAACAAAGTGTTAGTAGTTTGTAACAAGAAAATATAACTCAATGTGTAGTTAAAATGACAAGATTTAGGAAAATTAAAACCATGAATAAATTATATTATAAAATTCTAAATTAACACTTTCATTGCATAGATTTTTTCGATGCCTTTTCAGGGAAAAAAATGGATTCATTTTGAGTTAGGGATCAAAATCTATGGCTCTAAGAAGGTAGATAAAAAAAAGGAAAAAAAAGGTGCGAAAACAGAAAAAAGTGCCAATTCAGGACATAGGCACTAAAATAGAACAAAAGCACTAATTTAGGAAATAGGTGCCAAAAGAGAAGAAAAGCACCAATTTAGGAGACAAAAGTCAAAACACAAACAAATGTGACAAAGTACATACAAACACACTGATAAAATGAAATATTAGATAAATGATAAAGGGTAAATGTGATAAAGGGACTAATAATAATTAATCACGTGATTAATTATTATCTGGATAGTGATGATTTTTTGGGACATATTGTAATTAACCATGTTGATATTTTAGACTTCTATAACAAACACAATCCTCTAGTCACAACATTTTATCGATACAATTCAGAACTATATTAGAATAATCGGTACGATAGGAACAACATGAACTAAATCAAAATGTACCATTTGTAGTGGTGCTTATCAGGTAGAGTCATAGAAGGAGAGTAAAACTAGACCTCTCTCCCCAACAGTTTCTCTTTGGCGTGAGATCACCCAAAAAACTTGTGCTTGGGATGAGATCACCCAAAAAAATCATTATTTGTGTGAGATCACCCAAAAAACTCATTCTTCACAACATTTCAAGACATATTTATATCCTTTACACTCTTTTACATTAGGTGCACACTATCCTTTACTTCTACTTTTACACACTTCTACATACTTTTCCATACTTTGCTCAAGTTTTTCATATAGAGGACTTTGACTACTCTTTCGCTCCCATTTTTTAGGTTCATTTGTAATATGAAACAATAAGAATCCTACAACAGTAAGTACAAGCAAAAACATAGGTATATGAAATGCATACGCTTCACCCCTAGGGCCACTTTCCTTTTCTAGTCTCTAAGCTCCACCTTGCATCATTCAACGCTTCACTTGTCCACTCCACACACATTTCTCCGCATGCTCTATAGAATCATAAGGTACACATATCTTATCTACTTTATGTTATTAATTATTTACCCAAAAACATAAAGTGGAGGTAAATGTAGACACAAAATCATGCACTTGGGTATATTTCTAGGTCCTAAAATCATACAAGCATTTATACAATTCCTAAGTAAGAAAACTAGTGGTTGACAAATATCTTTGGCCTATTCTATAATTATCTTACTTTCTATTTGGCCTACACACCCTACAACCCATTCAAAACTGAACTTATTTATCTTTAATGGCTTTAGACACCAGCACCTATCTAGGAAAGCGGTTCTCCAACACTCTTGTAGCCTATGGGCGCCCATGACCCTTTTATATCTTACTCAATCCTTTTGGGTCTCTTTTATCTTTTGGGCATATTTTTAACTTATGGGTCAGTCTTCTAGTTTTCAATTCTGAAATTCAAACAAGGGAATCATTTAAATACATAGTTATGTGTTCAAAATCAAGGACAAAGCACTAAAAATTTTTATCATCACCTAAGCTAGCATAAAAAAGCACTAAATAACTCAAAAGATGTCCATCTAGCATCCATTCAAGGGATAAGGAATGCATCAACTCTGCATACATATCTGATTAAATAAAATAGACATATTCTAGTGTAATCGAATGCTCTATGAGCAGTAAAATCACTAAATAAATGAAGTAATAAAATACTGAAATAAACCCAAGAAAACTAAGCTAGAAAATATGAAACCCCTAATGTGAAAGAAGGGTTAAGAAAGGCCTTAGTTGGTTCATAGATGTTGCAAGAATGTTTCACAGTGTAGACCAGGTGAAAAGGAGGAGGAAATCATCACATAGAAGCCTAAGAGAATGCATATCGGAGTAGTTTGACTAGATTGGGGCGCCTGAAAGGGGATAGGGGCACCTGTGGGTGCACTAGTATGAGATTTGGGCACCCTAGTATGTGGAAATGGCCGAAAAATCTCCTCTGAGGTATCATTGTAGGTTTTAATGTGTTTGTTTCATATCGCTGAACTACACTAGATGTCACTGTGAATAAGAGATGGAAGAATCACCTGTAAAACCCTAGACAAAACATTAAAACCCTAAAAAGGAAAGATGCATATGAAGGGGTTGGACTTTTCTTAGTGACCACAATGGTGGAATTACTAAGTGTTGCACTACATCTCAGACCCAATGTAGTTTTAGGTGTGTGTGTGTGTGTGTTCAATCATGACCTAGGTTGCTCTTCTTCTAGTCATAATTTCTCAAGTAGCAAGAAAATAACTAAATGTAGAATGCAATAAGTGTGTGCATGGAAATAATAGACTCGGCTCCTATGAAGTGTGATGCAGATGAACCAGCCTTATGTGTTTTTTGATGGAGCTAGATTGATGTAAATGTAGCTTTAGATGCCTTTGATGGATGCAACTCTAGATAGTGATAGTAGATGCTTAGTGTTTGGTCCCTCATTATGGTCACATAAATTTATATTTATATGGCTCTCTTGTTCTAATATCGTAATTAACCCCAAAAATGCCAACCGCTAAAAAGATAGAAAGCTCAAATGGCTAGAAAGTGCCCAAAAGGTGAGAGTAAAGTGAAAAGAGGATCAGGGCACCCTAGAGGGGAGCAAGGGGCCTAGGGCACCCCATTCCTTGTTGGTAGCCCTGATTAGAAATAGCAAAAACCTTGAATGACAATACGGACTAGGAAAGTGGAAGTGTAAGATCGAAAAATACAATAGCAAGAAATGTAAAAATTTCCAAAGACAGGTTAATTATTACTATTTTCACTTATGGACCATATGAATAGTAGTATGAGACCGGGACTAAATAATGACTCAAAGTGGGTGACTTTGTGTCTACATTTTCCCCCACTTTATGTTGGTGAGTGGAAATCTCGGCAATTTAAAGTAGATAGAGATGTGTACCTAATAAATCCATGTAGAGTAATGTACAAAATGTGTCGAAGGACTAGACAAAGCATGGAGTGACAAAAATATGGAGCATGGAGACTAAAGATGCAAAATTGAAAAAATAAATGAGAATGAACCTAGGGAGGAAGCACGTGTGTAGATGTCAATGTGTGTAGTGTACCTTTAAGGGTAGTACCATGTGTGTGATGTATCCGTCATGTGTGTGTTATTGTTGTTCACTTCTTTCTTCCCATACAGATGGGCTTGCAAAAGAGAATACGATCAAGTAGTTAAATACGCATGTATATGTGTAAAAACTAATGTATATATGTAAAAAAAAATGTAAAAATAATATGAAAATGACAATGAAAAAGAAACGTGTGCACATGATCCGTGATGAGACAAAAGGGTGTAGAAAGGATATTTTGTAATTGTTGGTAAAGTGCATGTTTTTTGGGTGATCTCATGCCACTGTGGCTAAAGAAGTGTAGGGAGAAAGTTGTGTTATTCTCCAACTTATAACTACTTCCCTAAGAGTTGTGAAGAGATATTTGTACTATCTGGTATTTTGGGCGATCTAACGCCAATGGATGAAGAAGTGTAGGGAGGAGATTTCGATGTTCCTCCAACCTAAAATTGCTTCGTAGAATGCTAAGGACAATCTACCCTGTAAAATCCATTATGTATGGAGTTCGTAGACTAGTCTCAACCCACTTAATGTATTACTTAGTATGTAATGGACAAAAACTTTAGCTTGAACTGTACCTGTACTATGTTGTGTAGTGTGTAAACCAAAATGATTCCCCCCTCTTTGGTGGTGCATGTGACATCATGGATAGGAGAATGTGGCCTCAAAAGAGGACCAACCATGTATACTAAAACTATTCCCTGCATGGTGAAGGGAATGTTCTTGGTAAATACCAAGGCATACACAAATAAGAGGATAGAAAACAAGTGTTAGTATGAACATGCATGTAGAAAATGAGTGTAAGCCAAACAAAAAATGTGTAATCTAGAACATAAGTAGACAATGTAAACACCCAAAAAGACAATATATGCCGCACAAAGTGGGTTGAAAACATGGGACACCACTCACGTTGTCACAAGAAACTCAAGTCCATCGTGTCCACGAACAAACAAGTAAGTGTGCACACCAGACAAAGGGAAAGGCCTACATACAATAGAAAATAAGAGTAGAAAATGCAACAAACAAGTATAGAAGGAAATATCCCTATATAAAAAATGCTACACATGAAGCACCTATTAGCATGTTAGAAAAATAGAAATTATGTCAAATCATGAATATCTTTATAATGGAAAGTGCTAAGTACAAAATGAAACAATAGCACCTGTAGTGTACGAGTTTGGATTCCTCCAGAAGGTAATGTATCAAGCATCGGTCCTATGTATATAATCTCTATATTTGTGATCGTAACTAGAAATGATGTGAAGGTGTATGTGTGTATGGTCAAGGTAATGACATACAAGAGATCTATCTAACATGTGTAGTAAAGTGAACATGTAATAACAAGTGTAAGAAAGAGTAAATGCAACCATAAAATGTAGTGTGTTTTGGATGGATGGAATGGAATGTTGTGTGGATGATAAGATTTGTGTGCCCCTTGAGTGAATGGAGTTTAATGTAGTGAGGTTCATTTAGTATGACCCCTCAATAGTCAAGAACGAACCATGTTATCCTGTAGAATTGATACTAAGCTAGAGGAGCACACAGATCTTTGACACTTTCTTAATCAAAGTAGTTCCGCGAGCTAAAAATGACATGGCCTATTCGTTGGTCATCTCAGCCTCTCTCATGCTCCCTTACCCAGGGTTAAAAATAGATACATATACCATTGAAGTGGTTTTTCGCCCAAGTGTGCCAGATAATTCACTACACTGGCAAGTGTTTAATGATGAAAACCAACTTATCACCTTTTTGGAGAAACTCAAAAATTTCAAAGAACTCCATTTTGACAGATCAACTTCTACGTGTCGTGAGTCTCTCATCAGTCAAGCACATGAATCTCAAAAAGACACAATGATACAGCTTAAAGGAAATAAGATTCCTAAAGGTTTGGTTTCCTTAGAATGATTATTTGATAATCATGACCGTTTTGTTAAGAAAAAGTGACAGGATGATCCTACCTCTTCTCTGGAAACTAAATCTGTTAATCTGGGTACTGTAGAACATCCTTGTTCCGTGAATATTGGGAAGTGTTGTATGCCTAAGGAAAAGTGATAATTCGTTAAGTTGCTGAAAAAATACATGGATGTATTAACATGGTCTTATGTTGATCTGAAGTCTTTCAAGCCAAAGGACATTCGGCATGACATTCCACTCAAAGACGGCGTCAAGCCTTTCTGTCAAAAGAAAAGACATTACAACCCCAAAATCTCAGGTACCATCCAAGCTGAAATTCAGAAAATGTTGGACATAAGAATTATTTTTCCAATTCATCACAGTACCTAGGTTACAAATATTATGACTGTGTGGAAGAATAATGGCGAGATACGCATATGCATGGATTTTTGAAACTTGAACCAGTCATCCTTAAAAGATAACTATACATTGTCGATAATGGATCAAGTTCTACAAGCAGTAACTGGTTTAGAAAATTCTTCTATGCTTGATGGTTTTTCGGGTTACAATCAAATTCAAGTCACACCTGAAGATCAGCTCAAAACAACATTCACCACTCCTTGGGGTACCTTCACCTATAGTAGAATGTCGTTCGGTTTGATCAACGCTGGTGCTATCTTCCAGCAAGCAATAGATTTTTCAATCAAAGGTATGATGGGAAAATTCATCGTAGTTTATCTAGATGACCTGACCATGTTCTCCAAAAAATGAAGTGATCACTGCGATCATTTGGAGCAAGTCTTGATCAGATGCTGAGAGCACGAAATTTCACTAAATCCCAAGAATTCAGTTTTTGGGGTCACTGAAGGAAATTTGTTAGGACATTTCGTCAACAGAGAAGGAACTAAGATAGATGTCAAAAGGGTCAAGGCTATTCAAAGCCTTACTTTTCCTACAGGCAAGACTGGTGTTCATTCTTTCTTCGGAAAGGTAAATTTTCTTAGACGCTTTGTTCCTAATTTTGCTGAGAAGACTCATCATATATATAACATGATGAAAGGGTCCCAAACATTCTGATGGAGTGACGAAGGCAGGGCATCATTCGAAGACATAAAAACCTCTATCACTCATGCTTCTGTTCTGGTGTGTCCTGACTTTAGCAAAGACTTCATCACGTACAGTTACGCGTCTGCGCATACTGTATCAACTATCTTGATGCAAAAGAACTCTGAGGATATTGAATCCCTGATTGCTTTCATGAGCTCTCCTCTCAAGCCTCATGAACTAAAGATGTCACAATTGGAAAAGCATGCCTTTGCCATGGTAAAAGTAGTCAAGAATTTCTGCTACTATATTCTGAATTCTCATTTAGTAGTGTCGGTTCCTGACATGACTATTAAGTCTATCCTGACTCAACAGGAATTAGGGAGCTTACAAGGAAATTGGATCACAAAGGTCAGAGAATACAATCTAGACATCAGACCAACCAATTTGGTAAGACGTAAGGGCCTGTGTCAGCTAATGGCTGAAAATAAAGACTCATAGGTACCTAAGGAGAAAGTTACTCGCGTTGATGGAGAACAAAATCAACTGGAGAAAGAAGATTCTTTGCCCATGGTTTTGTTTGTTGCAACCAACGACAAATGGTATTCTGACATCACATTCTTTCTCACATATGGAGAGTGCCCAACTCACCTAGCCACTAAGAAAAAGTGAATGGTGAAAATCAGAGCCACAAGATATGTCATATGAGATGATGGATTGTACAAACATGGAATCAATGGCATTTTTCTATGATGTGTTGACAAGCCGCAACAGATAAAATTGTTGGAGAGTTTTCATGAATCAGCCTATGGTGGTCACTTCTCCTCATCAGTGACAGCACACAAAATCATTTGGGCCAGGTACTATTGGCTGACGCTATTTAAAGATGCAGCCACCTGGGTAGCAAAATGTGAACTTCACCAACAATTCGTTGGCAAACCAAAGCTGGTTGCATTTCCCCTCAGGACCATCATCATTGATGAACCATTCGGACAATGGGGAATTTATTTCATTGGAGCACTCAATCCTCAATCGAGTGTTGGACATAGTTACATCCTAACAACAATAGATTACTTCACGAAATGGGTGGAGGCCATACCTGTCAAGCATGCCACTTTTAAATTTGTTTGCCACTTCATCAAAGAAAATATCATTATGAGATTTGGCATTCGACACAAAATCATTCTTGACAACGCTTCTAAATTTTCTTCAAGGGAGGTAATTGGTTTTTATTATGGATACGGAATAACCCTAGCTCATGCTTCTGATTATTATCCTCAAGGAAATGGTAAGGTAGAATCCAACAACAAGAACCTAGTGACTATCATACAAAAGCAAGTTGATGAAAACCAGCGGTCTTGACACAAATCATTATACGATGCTTTATGGGAAGATCGTATCACTCCAAATAGGTCTCTTGGCATGTCACCTTTCCAGGTGTTATATGGGATCGATGTAGAAATCCCTATCTCCCAAGAACTTCCTGCTCTACGCTTGGCTCGAGCAATTGAAGATGAAACTTTTCAAAATTCTCTTGAAAAGAGGATTATGTACTTGATGAAACTTGAAGAAAAGTGAGTGCAAGTGGTCGACAAGATCACTGAACATTAGAATCAAGTTAATAGGTTGTTCGATAAGAAAGTTAAGAAAAGAGATTTCCAAGTGGGAGATCTTGTTCTTCTGTGGGACAAACGAAGAGAATCAAAATGTATGAATGGGAAATTTGACTCTCTTTAGAGAGGGCCATACAAGATCAAGTAGCTCAATGGAGAGGATAGTTTCTATCTCTCATATCTGGATGGAACCGAGCTTCTGCTTCCCTATAGCAAGCAGCACCTGAAGGTATTCAGGAAGTAGAGCTTTCTCTCTTCTTTGTATAGTTTGCTTTCATTGTGTGTTTGCTTTTTGTTTGTTGTGTGTTCCCTTCCTCCCCTTTTTGGTTGCCCTTATTTTTGACTCACTGTAACCCAATGGATAGGCACATAAATATATGGGATTCTCTACCCTTAAGTTTCAGTTAAAAGATAGTCCCCAGAAAGAGCCAACTGTTATCCTATAGAATTGATAAGGGAATTTACAGGTAACAATACCAAAATTTTCGTTTTTACCCCAAGGGGAGTTTGAAAATGATCGAAGTAGCCCAAAACTTCCTTTCAAAAAATCTAGATGTTGCGAAACTTAGTCAATTTTTTTAAATATTTCAGCGCACACATCTTCATGTTGACATGACTGAAGTTGTGCCCCTTTTTGCACAAGGCACAGTTTTCCTTGTGTCGATATACCGAAATTTACGCCCACTCTTAAAATCCTTGGCAAACTCATTATTATGTTAACATCACAAGAGTTGTACCCCTTTGGCACTGGAAATATCATGTTAACACCATGAAATGTGTGCTTAGGCACTGGAATTATTATGTCAACGTCCATAAAATTGTGCTAAGGTGCATGTTCGCTTGTGTCAACACTCTGGAAAGTGTGCCAAAAGAAGTTGGTGAAGTAATAAATGCTAGTTTTCTTATAAATAGGCACCCGACACCTATCATTTTCATGAATTGAAAATTAAAAAAAAAATTCTCTGTGCCTGTGCAACATCAACATTGGATGTTGTGTAATGAAAATCCGCGCCACACATTTTTCCCTTGGTGCATTGTTTCTTCTTACAGCATCTCTCAAAGATGCACCTTGGCACACTTTAAACCCATGTTACACAAAATTTTTCAGCACCCAGCCAAAGCAGTTTTTCCTAAGGTGCAGGCACAACTTCTTTAACATAAACATGTCATGTTGTGTGCTGCAAAACTGTGCCCCGCGCCTTTCTCCTTGGTGCTGAAACTTTTCATACAACACCTTGCAAAATTGCACCCTTATACTTGGCGCAATTTTTCCTAGGTCAACACCAAGGAAAATTTTTTTATGTTGACACCTTCCTAAATGCGCTTTACCCTTTAGTGCCAAAAATTACATGTTAACATCTACAAAACCATTCCCTTTCTACTTGGCACAAATTTTCTCCTATAAACATTAGGTGCAACATTTTTCATGTCAACACCCCAAAAAGTGCACCCAGCAATAAAAAGCCTCTACAGTATGCTGTGAACCTATGCCTTGTGCCCTAAACCTTATAATTGCTCATTCTTCATTCTGTAAGCTTTCATTATGAATAACATGATGGTTGACATGGCTCTTCTGTGTTGGACCTCCTTGATTCTTCTTGCAGAACAACAGCATCCATCCTCAAGCTCACACATCTTCATCAAGCAAGAAACCAACTAAAGCTAAAGTTAAAACTAATCAGTCAAAACAAGAGATGAAGTACAAATATCAGAAAGTCAGAATTCCTGACTCATATGCAAAATGCAACCTCAACATCAGAGACTCTAAGCTAGGACATATTGACATGGATGATTTCTGGGCAAGAACCAACCAAGCAAGTAGTGGCCCATGGATGAATAAACTAGTCGGCAGTGGATTACACTTTGTAGTTGGTCTTCCAATCAGCACCGTAAATAATGAGTTCATCATGTTGGTAGCTCAGTGCTATAACAAAGACACTAGATGTGTCAAAAATAAAGAATGACAACCCATCATAAACCTCACACCTCGTCACTTCAAAATGATCCTGGGCATTCCTCATCACAAGAAATATGTGGAGATAAGCCTTGAAGACTGCAAGAAGGCCTGGGACGACAATGAGGAAAAATGTATGCAAATGATGAATGAACTTTACCTAAAGAACAAAAAGTCGGTGAGCAGATGGCCTCAAACCATCCACCGTAGTGATTTCAATGAAGAGTTGAGTGATATAATCACCTTCTTAAATAGAGTATTTGGGCTCCCTGATGCTCATTATTTCCACAAATGGATGCTAAGGTATCTGGAAACCATGAATAAAAATGCACCTGATTAGAATTTTGGCTGGGGTGAAATCATCAGCGACACCATCTCCCAGCAGCTTCAATAGGTTTTAACAACTGGGAAGTTCTACATGAATTCCTATGTTGTATACGCTACTACGACAACAAGGGATTTCACAGGCTTAGCTCGAAATGAGGTATGGCCCCAGGTCAAAATATATGAATTCTACCCAGAGATGAGGCTCGAGGCCAGCATCTCCCAATTCTCTAAGATTAATGATGCCTTCTTCTATGAGGTAATCTACTTGTTGAGGCCGAACATGAGACACGGTTGGACCAGCCTGAGTGTGATTATTACCACAAAGAAATGGGGAGCATTGTTCACACAATTCCCCACATTCACATACCTCAGAGCTATGAATTTTGAGGGTGAACCAACTAAGCTGCCAAGGTATGCAGGGTCAAAGATGATCCTCTTGGAGTTGTCAAGGCAACTGATCACTTACCATGAAAAGTGCATGAAGAGAAATAAATGAGGAACTACATTCCCCCTTACAGTTGGCCGATACACCTGCCCCACACTAGCTAAAGCATGGGAGATGTATGCTGAGCTAGAATTGCTAAATTTGAAGTACAAATTTCTAGCAAGGCTGACCTTCAACTGACCGAGTTACCTCCCAAAGGTAAAAATTGATCCCATCCATGTTCCTGAGATCGAGGACATTTGGATTGACCTGACACATGAGATAGATATCAGGCGAAAGGATCACTCTCGACTGGCTTTGGAGGAAATCATTCACTATGACGTAGCCATCATCCCAAAGGAATTCTAAGAGACTGATAAGGAAATTGATAAAGTTTACCTTGACACAGATGGGGACGATTGGATGTTCGCGGAGATCGACAGAACCAAATCACCAAAAACCATTCAGGAAAGGGTTAATCCCATGTTGCAATGCACCAAACATTGGTGCAAATAGAATGGTATCGCCTACCTCAGAGTAGATTTCACTACTCCTTCAGGAAGAGAACCTCCAAGATCGGCCCATGTGCCGAAAGGAAAAGGAAAAGAAAAGGAGGGAGAATCAAGCAAACAAGAAGAATCACCTGAATGCCTTCCTTCTACTTCTAAGAAGCAAGTAGTCAACCTATGTCTCCAGGTAAAGAATAGGAAACAACAGAGGTTCCAATGGATACATCTACCTAGGATGTTATCACAACTACAACTGCAGAGGTACCCATCATCCCTTCTTCCATTTCCTCTCCTCCTCCTGTCATTCAAGCACCATTCCTATGGATGTGTCTTCTCCTCTCCCAGGTTCCTCCCTTCCATCTCCCACCTCTTCCATCTTATCCTCCCTATCAGAACTGTTGCCCAGTATTCCCTCCATCCAATTGCATATCCCTTCCATTTCCATGTCCTTCTCTTCTCCTGTAGTAAATTTAGGTCCCACAAGCAGCGGTGCATTAGACTCCTTATCAATGCCACCACCAAGTGTTTCAACATTCTTCCCTGAGGCCTCCATAGTTGCTTCCCCTTTCACTCTCGTTTATTCTTCTATTCCCTCTACTCCCACTCCCATAAGTCCTAGTTAGATTTCTGACCATCTAGGACAACATAAGAGAAAGGTTCCCATCACACCCATGGACTTCTCCATCATTCCAAAGAAAGGACCCAAGAAGTAGAAAGCGATAACTCACTTTTCTAAGAGCACTTCAGGGGAGAGGGTCATGGAGATTCCTTACCCGAATCCCACCAAGGAAAAGAAAGATTTGCCTCCCAAAGACTTCACAGTGACTTAAGTCACAAAGGGGACCTCACTGAAATCCTGCAAGGGGAAGCCTTATCTGCAGTAGATGCTCTCTACAAGAAGCTCCAAGAAGCTAAAGAGGAGAAGAGAATACTACAGGAACAGAACAAACATCTCCGCCAAGCATTGCAGAAAATGGGTAATGCTCCTCCAATAACTGTCGCCAAACCCATTGAAGTTCTCAGTCAGGATAAAATAAATGAATATGTTAAGATTAGTGAACAAGGTGCAGCAGTATCATCCTGGATCGAGCAGATCCTCAGAGATGGTCACCAGATGATTGGGAAATTCACAGTGCTTTATTAAGATATAACCCAATCAAATAAGGAGCTACAAGCAGTAGCAAGTTCCCTCTCTGAGGAGTTGGATAACGCCAAGTTGCAACATGAAACATTTCAAGCCATGGTTGACTACCCAACTGATGACCTATTTAAGGTCAGCATTATCAATCACCCACATGCACATAACAAAGCTCTCAATGCTTTAGATTACCAAGTTGATAAAATGGAATATATCCTGGAGAGAATAGATAAAATCAAGGATGAAGCCCTGGACACCCGATACAACATGGAGCAAACAGTCACAAAAATGGCTCCATATATGCTCAGTGAGTCGTACAACTTGAGGGAAGTAGATGATACATTCCAGCACTTCAATACTATCGTCACTCAATGTTTGGTGCCAGAGGTCGCTTTTGACTGAGAATCAATCAATAACCTCCTGGCTTGTCGCGACTTCATCAGCTTTTTGATCGATTCATACGAAACTTTCACTGAATTACCTGACAAGCTCAAGAATGAAAAAGAAACTTGTGAAGTCATTAGCAACCATTTCAAAGGTCCAGATCATGATCAACTTCAAGCGATGATCAACAAGTTTATGGAATACTGAGTGTAGTGTCACATCGACTCTCCTGATCAAAAACAGGATACCAAGTTCGAGCAGAGAGATGATGAGGAGTAGTTTCTCCTCTTATGTATGCTTTGATCATTTTTGTAAAAATATTTAAAAAGTGTGTTGGCATTTACGATGACATCATCCATGTTGCACCATGGGATGTTGCCATCTAAAAACTTGCCCCAAAGAGTCAACTTTTGAATTTTTAGATATTTTGTAAATATCTTGTAAGATATTTTGTAATTATTGGTTAGTTTGCTTTTGTCTTCTTTCCTCCTCTTCTTCTATAAATACTTGAATACTTGTTGTATTCAAGGGGGTTGACATTTTTGTATGGAAAGAGAAGTGAAGAAAGAAAGAATTTGTGTTTTCTTGTAACAGAAGAAATATTAATACATATGTTTAGACTTTGTGCTTAATATGTGTGTTGTTTGCATCAGATCTTTCTTAAGTTAGATCTATGTTTTTATTTTGTTGGATTCATTCTTAATTTTTTCATATGTTCATCAGTATTACTTTAATTTTTATGCAAGTAAGTTTGGCACTGTTTACTACCAGCACAAAGCATAAACCTTCTGACCTTTCCGTCTTGGAATCCATTTCTTTTCTCCCTTCAAATATATCCTCCTCCGTTCCTTCCTTCTTATTATTCTGTTCGTTGTTGGAACTACCTCTACTGGGATGAGATCCCAAACCCCCTAAAGTTAGAATAGTGTAGATTTGCACAGATCATTGCTTGATAGATTAGCAATAAACCAATTTTGCTTTGTTGTCTCAAATAGAGGCTATGCCCTGCACACTATTGGCCTGTTTCCCCACGACCTACCTAAACGACAGTTTTTTGGGCCAACAGTTTTTGGTGACTCCGCTGTGGATCGAACTAAGGAAATAACTAAAAAACTATAAATATCACTACCAGATTGCAAATTTTAACTCTTTGTTAAAAATTAAAATTTTTGTAAAAGTGATCAAAACTGAAAATTTTCCTTATACAAATCCATAGTTCTGGACCAAATAGGAGCTTTTAGTTCGTTGAGTTTTTACAAAAACTTGTATATTTCCGTAAATATGAGATTTTGACATTTTATGTTATTTTCAAAACCTTGCAAAATTCAGGTTAAAGATCCAAAAATCAGCTTTCTAAATTGATTCACTTTTTATCCTTATTAATCTTTGTCAGAAAACTGTAATCGGTTGTTATTAAAAAGGGTAAAATTAAATATTGAAAAAGTACATGCTGTTGATTTTTTCTAGAAAAATCAAAAAAATAGCAAGTACAAACAAAAAGATTGTTGTAAATCTGCTCTTAATTGTTGCATATTTGAATAGGTACGCTGGTGGGTGAACAATTTACTCGTGGCAGAAGAGCTCGTGTAGAAATAGATCCAATTTTTGATCTACTTCGAAGGCACAATTTTAGTTTCACTCCATTTCACATGGTGCTTCGACATCAACTTGCAGTGCTCTTTTGTTGAGTGGAACCACACTCCCTGCTCATGTTCATTTTCCTATTTTTCAAATTGCAATAAATATTCTTGTACCATGGGGAAATGCCATGGGTCCTCTGGCACTGCTGCATCTGGTCAACCCCCTCCCTCATGGAAATCACAAAATTTTTCCAAAATTTGATGGGAGTGAAAATCAAAGCACGAACACACATATAGTTGTGTTTATTATGCCATGCAACATTATGGACATGACTCATGAGAAATGTATCTGTATGACTCTTTTTGGAGACCTTGCAAGGGCATGCAGCAGAGTGGTTCCAACATTTACCAGCTAGATCCATCACCAATTGGGCCACATTGTGAACTGCATTTGAAGACAGATACAAACCTTCAGAAGATGCATTTGCGTTATTATCACAAATCACTCACATGAAGAAAGGAGGCCAATGAAACCATGTGTGATTTTATCTCCCATTTCAATTCACTAATCAACCGTGTGTCACCTGTCATGATGTCAACATTAGAGAATCAAAAGTGTTTCTTCTTGAACGCCATGAGTTCGAAAGTAAGTTTCTTACTTTTACAAGAATAGATACCCACCTTGTCCCTTGCTCAAGCTATGGCCATTTGGATAGAGGAAAACCTTCTTATATCCGGTGAGTTAAGATGTGAACCATCAAAATCAAAGGCTTCAACCTCTTCTCAGGCTACCTCATCAGATCTAGCATTCCAGAAGATGGCGAATGACTTGATCTCATTAAAGAAGAAATTGGCTCAAACATCGTCTACTACTCCATACCGGGATATCCCACGGAGGAACTTCACTCCCAAAAACACCCCCCAAAGGCCGCATTTGTCTGTTGCTTCTCCAAGGTTAGCTATTAAAGCCCTCCAGTTAATGCTTTGGTTGAAATCAAAGAATATGATCTAAATTACGAAGAAACTTCGTCGCAAGGTGAAGATGATCAAGATGTCGATGAACCAACTAGCGCTCTACTATTAGGTATATGGAATTTGAAGATGAGGGTACCCAAGGGTATGCGAGTGGACAATCATACGCAGTTTTCACTCGCTTGTAAGGAAAAGAAGCAAAATTTGCTACTGAATAACAAAAGGAAAAGACTATGGAAACTCCTCCTCTAATGATCGCTAAAAGAGGTAATCCCCTTCCTACTCAACCTCCTGTTAAACCTTTTGTAAAGAAATATTCTCCTATTTCTCCTCCAATTCAGCCTTCCTCCATTCCCATAAAGATCAGTAATCCCCCTCCACAAATGTGGAACAAAGTACTTCTTCCTTCATTAGCGCAACCCTTGGTCGCATTCAATATAATCGATCACGTCAAAAAGACCAAGATCTAGATGTCTGAAGTTGAATACCTTCAGTCCAACCCAGAGTAGCTTGTAAGATTAACTAAGTATATCCAAAGTAAGGTTGTTGTCATCCCTCCTGTCTTCCTAAAAGGAATTCTTCCCACTCCTCTCACGTCTCACGTAAAAGTTGCCTTAACTTCCACATTAGGGAAAATTGAACCTTTTTACCTATCTCTCATGATCAATGGTCATAAGCTAAGTAACTGTATATATGATTCTGGAGCTTCTGACAATGTTATGCCAGTAAAGGTCACCCATGCTTTGGGCCTCACACTTACCAAACCTTTTGTCACATGCTACTCCATGGAAACCAAACAGGTACTATTGATTGGTCAGATCAAGGATGCATAGTTTGCATTCATGGTATTTCCTGAGAAGAGGGTAAAAATGACTATTCTCGTAGTTGATATTCCAGCAGCATATAGGATATTGCTAGGGAGGAGCTTTTGTAACAAAGTTGGTGGGGAAATTCAAATGGACTGGTCCAAAGCTAAGATTCCTGTCAAAGGGGTGATGTAGACATTGGAACCAGAATCACAAACGAAATATCTAGTCACCAACTCCAATGACCCTAAAGCTTAGATTATTTTCGAATCATCAGGGATGGGGAACTACTTTCTGTCCATCAACTCAAATAGAATGGACGTTCTCATCTAAAAATAGGATCTCAACAAAGTGTGGAAATTGCAGTTTGATAACAATTACATAATGAGTGGATGTGGTGTTGGGGTTGTTCTAATATCTCCTGAAGAGGAGATTTTCCCTTTTTCTTTCAAGTTGCAGTTCTTCAATATGAATAATACTACCGAGTATGAATCCTTATTACTTGGCATGAAAATTGCAAAAGAAAAAGGAATCAAGAATCTAAAAGTACAAGGTGATGCTGAGATGATTGTTAATCAGGTAAAAGGGGTATATCAAGTAAAGAATGACTGGCTTAGACACTACCACAATACAGTATGGGATACCATCAAAGATTTTGACACTTTCTCAATCAAAGCAGTTCCGTGAGCTCAAAATGACATGGCCGATTCGTTGGCCATCTCAGCCTCTCTCATGCTCCCTCACCTAGGGTTAAAAATAGATACATATACCATTGAAGTTGTTTTTCACCCAAGTGTGCCAGATAATTCACAGCACTGGCAAGTATTCAATGATACAACCAACTTATCACCTTTTTGAAAAAAGATGACAATTTCAAAGAACTCCATTTTGACGGATCAACTTCTAGGTGTCGTGAGTCTCTCACCAATCAAGCACATGAATCTCAAAAAGACACAGTGATACAGCTAAAAGGAAATAAGATTCCTAAATATTTTGTTTTCTTAGAACGATTATTTGATAATCATGACTGATTTGTTAAGAAAAAGTGATAGGATGATCCTACCTCTTCTCTGGAAATTGAATCTATTAATCTGGGTACTGCGGAACATCCTCATTCCGTGAATATTGGGAAGTGTTGTATGCCTAAGGAAAAGCGAAAATTCGTTAAGTTTCTGAAAAAATACATGGATGTATTAGCATGGTCTTATGCTGATTTGAAGTCTTTCAAGCCAAAGGACATTCGGCACGACATTCAGCTCAAAGAAGACATCAAGCCTTTCGATCAAAAGCAAAGACATTACAACCCCAAAATCTCAGGTACCATCCAAGATGAAATTTAGAAAATGTTGGACGTAAGAATTATTTTTCCAATTCATCATAGTACATGGGTTACAAATATTGTGCCTGTGCGGAAGAAGAATGGCGAGATACGCATATGTGTGGATTTTCACAACTTGAACTAGTCATCCTTAAAAGATAACTATCCACTGCCGATAATGGATCAAGTTCTACAGGCGGTAACCGGTTCAAAAATGTTGTCTGTGCTTGATGGTTTTTAGTGTTACAATCAAATTCAAGTCACACCTGAAGATCAGTTCAAAATAGCATTCACCACTCCTTGGGGTACCTTCGCCTACAGCAGAATGTCGTTTGGTTTGATCAACGTCGGTGCTACCTTCCAACAAGCAATGTATTTTGCATTCAAAGGTATGATGGGAAAAGTCATCATAGTTTATCTAGATGACATGACTGTGTTCTCCAAAAAATGAAGTGATCACTGTGGTCATTTGGAGCAAGTCTTGATCAGATTCCGAGAGCAGGATATTTCACTAAACCCCAAGAATTTAATTTTTGGGGTCACCGAAGGAAAGTTGTTAGGACATGTCATCAACAGAGATGGAACTAAGATAGATGTTGAAAGGGTCAAGGCTATTCAGAGCCTTACTTTTCCTACAAACAAGACTGGTGTTCACTCTTTTTTCATAAAGGTAAATTTTCTTGAATGCTTTGTTCCTAATTTTGCTAAGAAGACTCGTCATGTATCTAACATGATGAAAGGGTCCCAAACATTTTGATGGAGTGATGAAGGTAGGACATCATTCGAAGACATAAAAAAGCTTCGTCACTCATGCTCCTATTCTAATCTTTCTTGACTTCATCAAATACTTCATCATGTACAGGTACGCATTTGCACATACTGTATCAGCTATCTTGATGCAAAAGAACTCCAAGGATATTGAATCCCCGATTGCTTTCATGAGCTCTCCTCTCAAGCCTCATGAGCTAAAGATGTCACAATTGGAAAAGCATGCCTTTTCCATGGTAAAAGTAGTCAAGAATTTCCGTTACTATATTCTAAATTCTCATACAATAGTGTTGGTTCCTAACACAGCTGTTAAGTCTATCCTGACTCAACACGAGTTAGGGAGCTTACGATGAAATTGTATCGCAAAGTTCCAAGAATATGATTTAGACATAAGACCAACCAAGTTGGTAAGAGGTAAGGGCATGTGTCAGCTAATGAATGAAAATAAAGACTCAGAGGTACCTGAGAAGAAAGTTGCTTATGTTGATGGAGAAAAAAATGAACTGGAGAAAGCGGATCCTTTGCCCATGGTTCTATTTGTCACGACCAATGACAAATGGTATTCTGACATTGCATTCTTTCTCACCTATGGAGAGTGTCCAACTCACCTAACCACTAAGGAAAAGTGAACGGTGAAACTCAGAGCCACAAGATATGTCATATGGGATGATGGATTTTACAAACGCAGAATCAACAGTGTTTTTCTACGATGTGTTGACAAGCCACAACAGATAAAATTGTTGGAGAGTTTTCATGACTCAGCCTACGATGGTCACTTCTCCTCATCAGTAACAACACACAAAATCATTCAGGCTAGGTACTACTAGCCGACGCTATTTCAAGATGCAACCACCTGGGTAGCAAAATGTGAACTTTACCAATAGTTCGTTGGCAAACCTAAGCTAGTTGTGTTTCCCCTCAAGCCCATCATCATTGACGAACCATTCAGACAATGGGGAATTGATTTCTTTGGATCACTCAATCCTCAATCGAGTGCTAAGAATAGTTACGTCCTACCAGCAACGGATTACTTCACGAAATGGGTGGAGGCCATACCTATCAAGCATGCCACTTCTAAAGTTGTTTGCAACTTCATCAAAGAAAATATCATTGTGAGATTTGGCATTCCACACAAAATTATTGCTGACAACGCTTCTAACTTCTCTTCACAGGAGGTAATTGGTTTTTGTTATGGATACAAAATAACCCTAGCTCATGCTTCTGATTATTATCCTCAAGGAAATAGTCAAGCAGAATCCAGAAACAAGAACCTAGTGACTATCATATAGAAGCTAGTTGATGAAAACCAGCGGTCTTGACACAAATCATTGTACGATGCTTTGTGGGTGGATCGTATCACTCCAAAGAGGTCTCTCGGCATGTCACCTTTCTAGGTGTTATATGGGATCGATGCAGAAATCCCTATCTCTGCAGAAATTCTTACTCTGCGCTTGGCTCAAGCAATTGAAGATGAAACTTTTCAAAATTCTCTTGAAAAGAGGATTATGTACCTGAAGGGAACTTGAAGAAAAGCAAGTGAAACTGGTCAACAAGATCACTGAACATCAGAATCAAGTTAAGAGTTTGTTCAACAAGAAAAATAAGCAAAGAGATTTCCAAGTGGGAGATCTTGTTCTTCTGTGGGAAAAACGAAGAGAACCGAAAGGTATGCATGGGAAATTTGACTCTCTTTAGAGAGGGCCATACAAGATCAAGTAGCTTAATGGAGAGAATAGTTTCTATCTCTCAAATCTAGACAGAACCGAGCTCCTGCTTCCCTATAGTGGGAAGCACCTGAAGGTCTTCAGGAAGTAGAGCTTTCTCTCTTCCTTGTATAGTTTGCTTTTGTTGTGTGTTTGCTTTCATTGTGTGTTTGCTTTTTGTTTGTTGTGTGTTCCCTTCCTCCCCTTTTTGGTTGCCCTTATTTTTGACTCACTGTAACCTAATGGATAGACACATAAATATCTGGGATTCTCTACCCTTAAGTTTCACTTAAAAGATAGTCCCCAGAAAGAGCCAGCTGTTATCTTGTAGAATTGACAAGGGAATTTGCAAGTAACCATACCAAAATTTCTATTTTGATCCCAAGGGGAGTTTGAAAATGATCGAAATAGCCCAAAACTTCCTTTCAAAAAATCTGGATGTTGTGAAACTTAGTCAATTTTGTTAAATCCTTTGACACACCCATCTTCATGTCGACATGACTGAAGTTGCACCCCTTTTTGAACAAGGCGTAGTTTTCCTTGTGTCGACATACCGAAATCTACGCCCACTGTTAAAATCCTTGGTGCACTCATTATTATGTTAACATCACAAGAGTTTTGCCCCTTTAGTGCTGGAAATATCATGTAGACACCATGAAATGTGCGCTTAGGCGATGGAAGTATTATGTCAAAATCCATAAAATTGTGCTAAGGTGCATGTTCGCTCGTGTTGACGCTCTGAAAAGTGCACCAAAAGAAGTTGGTGAAGTAATAAATGCTAGTTTTCTTATAAATAGGTGCCCAACATCTATCATTTTCATGAATTGACATTTTGAAAAAGTGTTTTCTCTGCTCCTGTCAGCCATCCTTGTCACCCCCGCATGCCATTTTTCGAGCTTGTGGAGCCCACATCATTCCTCGTCTTTCATAAATCCAGGTAAGTGGCTCCTCTCCTGGTTGTTGTTTTTGTCTTATTTGTATTAGGTATAAAGGTTGGTGTAGAAAGATGAAATCTAAATAAACACACCTAATAAATTATCAAACCAACTGAAATCCCTTTTTGCCTCTCCTTCCAAATCTGCAAATCTAGAAGACCCCTGCCTCTAAAAAAAAAACTCATCTTTTCCTACCTGTTGCCTTGCCATAACAAAACCTCTCTTTACCATCTAAGATATCCAAAAGAGAGAGAAAGAGAAATCAAGAAAAATACACCAAACTGTCAAACTGAGAAAAATCATGGCGCACTGTCCTTTCTGACAACATGACTTTAATCTGCGCCCAGTTGAAAGAGAACTTAGCAATTTTTCCTAAGGTGTTGGCACCACTTGTGCAACATCAACATTGGATGTTGTGTAATGCAAATCTGCGCCATGATTTTTTCCCTTGGCGCGTTGTTTCTTCTTGCAACATCTCTCAAAGATGCGCCTTGGCGCACTCTAAACCCATGCAACACAAACTTCTTCAACGCCAAGCCAAAGTAGTTTTTCCTAAGGCACAGGCACAACTTCTTTAACATAAACATGCCATGTTGTGTGCTGTAAAACCATACCCCATGCCTTTCTCCTTGGCGCTAAAACTGTTCATACAACACCTTACAAAATTGTGCCCTTATACTTGGCGCAACTTTTCCCAGGTCAACACCAAGTGCAATGTTCCTCATGTTGACACCTTCCTAAATGCTCTTTACCCTTTGGCACCCAAAATTGCAAGTTAACATCTACAAAACCGTGCCCTTTCTACTTGGTGCAACTTTTCTCCTATAAATATTAGGCACAATTTTTTTCATGTCAAAACCACAAAAAGTGCACTCAGCAATAAAAAGCCTTTGCAGTATGCTGTGAACCTGCGCCTTACGCCCTAAGCCTTATAATTGCTCATTCTTCATTCTGCAAACTTTAATTATGAATAACATGATGGTTAACATGTCTCTTCTATGTTGGACCTCTTTGATTCTTCTTGCAGAACAACAACATCCATCCTCGAGCTCACACATGTCTTCATCAAGCAAAAAACCAACTAAAGCTAAAGCCAAAGCTAAGAAGTCAGAACAAGAGAGAAGTACAAATATCAAAAATTTAGAATGCCTGACTCATATGTAGAATGCAGCCTCAACATCAGAGACTCTAAGCTAGGACATATTGACATGGATGATTTCTTGGTGAGAACCAACCAAGAAAGCAGTGGCCCATGGATGAATAAACTAGTTGGCAGTGGATTACACTTTATAGTTGGTCTTCCAATCAGCGTCGTAAATAACGAGTTCATCATGTTGGTGGCTCAGTGCTATAACAAAGACACTATATGTGTCAAAAATAAAGAACAACATCCCATCATAGACCTCACAGCTCATCACTTCGAAATGATCCTGGGCATTCCTCATCACAGGCAATATGTGGAGATAAGTTTTGAAGACTGCAAGAAGGCCTGGGATGACAATGAAGATAAATGTATGCAGATGATGAATGAAATTTACCTAAAGAACAAAAATCCAGTGAGTAGATGGCCATAAACCATCCACCGTAGTGATTTCAATGAAGAGTTGAGTGATACAATCACCTTCTTAAACAAAGTATTTGGGCTCCTTGACGCCCATTATTTCCACAAATGGATGCTGAGGTATCTGGAAACCATGAACAAAAATGTGCCTGATCAGCATTTTGGCTAGGGAGAAATCATCAGCGACACCATCTCCCAGCAGCTTCAATAGGTTCTAACAACTAGGAAGTTGTACATGAATTCCTATGTTGTATACACTGCTGCAGTAGCAAGGGATTTCATGGGATTAGCTCGAAATGGGGTATGGCCCCAGATCAAAATATATGAATTCTTCCCAGAGCTGAAGCTCAAGGCTAGCATCTCCCAGTTCTCTAAGATTAATGATGCCTTCTTATATGAGGTAATCTACTTGCTGAGGCTGAACATGAGACACAGTCGGACCAGCCCGAGTGTGATTGCTACCACAAATAAATGGGGAGAATTGTTCACACAATTCTCTATATTCACATACCTCATAGCTGTAAATTTCAAGGGTGAGCCAACTAAGCTGCCAAGGTATGTAAGTCCAAAGCTGATCTTCTTGGAGTTGTCAAGGCAACTGATCACTTACCATGAGAAGTGCATGAAGAGAAAGAAAGGAGGAACTCCATTCCCCCTTACAGTTAGCCCATACACCTGCCCCACACTAGCCAAAGCACGGGAGATGTATGCTAAGCTAGAATTGCTAAATTTGAAGCACAACTTCCCAGCAAGGCTGATCTTCAACTTCCGTAGTTGCCTCCCAAAGGCAAAAATTGATCCCATCCATGTTCCTGAGATCAAGGACATTTAGATCGACCTAACACATGAGATAGATACTAGGCGAAAGGATCACTCTCGACTGGCTTTAGAGGAAATCATCCACTATGGCGTAGCCATCATCCTAAAGGAATTCCAAGAGACTGATTAAGAAATTGATTAGGTTTACCTTGACACGGATGGGGAAAATTGGCCATTCGCGGAGATCGACAGAGCCAAATCACTGAAAATCATTCAGGAAAGGGTTAAGCCTGCGTTACAACGCACCAAACATTGGTGCAAACAGAATTGCAACACCCTGAACAGTTGTTATTTTCTCCTGAGAATTCAAGTGTTGATATATGATTTCTCCTGTATTAGGACATGTTCCTTTGGTTTAGGGAAGTCATGCTTGATATGGATTATATCCTTTCTGCTCTTAAGATCTTGACTGAACCGAAATGTGTTTGGACTCTTTTGTTTCTTTCATTCTAACATTTGAGTTCAATTTGATTTTCTAGAAGATTGTGGATTTATCCACCTTTATGACTCAGCCTTGGATCAGTTGCATTGATCCAAGGAATGTTTTAAGTTTATTCAGGATGATCAAATTTTATTGACCTTTCGATAGTTACAAAGTTTGGCTGAGCTTTGAATGATCAATTTTAGAGGTTAACTCAGGCTGATCATGGTAAATAGAATTTGGTTCCAGATATCCTAACATCAGGAAAGACTTGGACCTTAAGCCAAGTAATATGTATATGTTTTATATATAAAGATTAAATTATTGATGCCAAACGAAATCTGATACAGGAATGTTTTATCCTATTTGAACTCTAACACTGATTAGTCCTATTTATGGGACCTAAACTAGAATCAGTACGGTTAATAGTTTAACCTAAACTATAACCTAATGTTACAAGATTTGTTAATCTAACCTAGTCCTAAACTATTAGCTTAATACTCCTAAGGGTTAACTAAACCTAGCGCTATGGAAATGAGACTAATGTCATATTCTATGATCTAACCTAAGTCACTAACCTATCTTAACTAATGCTAAGAAGGGGGACCTAAGGAGGGTCGCAAGTCATGGGTGGTGGTTTCCATGGCATTTAAGAGGGGATAAGGTTAAAGGACAGGGAATGCTGTCAGGTTTAGCAGAGGATAAAAATTGCTAATATAGTCTTACGTGGTGGTATCTCTAAGGATGAGAATGTTTTTTTACTTTGTTGTGGCAATCACCAACTTTGGTAGTCAGTGGCAATGGAAAATAGGTAGGAGAATAAAATAAATGCAATTAATGAGCATTGGGCCTCAAGCGCAGATTGTTTGGGAAGGCATGCAAGTGGAATTTTGTTTGGTTGTTTTGTTTTCCATGCATTCCATTTTTTTCTCTGCATGAGCACTGGTTCTTCGAACCAGCCATCTACTCTTCGTTGCATGGAAATTTTGAGAGTTTCTAGTTTACTTCTCTGTCGGGGGAAATATATAAGGCATGGAGGTAACAATATATTTTTGTTTAATCTTTCATGGAAGAAGAAGAGAAGGTGTGAGCACATTCAGAGGTCTTCTTCGAATTTTTAGCGACACTATCAGGCATGATAAGCCCTAACTTTTAAAAATCTTGCTTTCCTTTAAATGCTTTCATTAGAACAACTCTTTTCAAATGATTTTTGTACAGTCAGCTTGTCTGGTAGCAATGTATTGGTTTTCCTTTTTGTTGATTTGGGAATTTTGGGTTATACGTAGATCCTGATGAAATCTACTTCCTTAATCTTCTTTCCATGTTGTGAATTCAATATGGGCTTCAATTTTTATTGGAAGTGTTTTATGTTTTCTTGTTTGGCTGAGGTATTGAATTTAAAGACTGGCACCATGATAGACTTCATTCTTGATGATTTCGTGTTGAAGACACTACTGTAATAAACTGTTGTTTCAAATATGGTTGGTATATATGATTGTTTCTTAGCCGTATGAACTCTAACTATTACTGGACATCTTCAAGAAAGTAAATAGATGGATTTATGGTGAAAGTGTTAGTTCATTCTGTAAAGCTCGACTGGTTTAGTCGCATGAGTTGGAAATAAAGTTAAATTCTAAGCATGTACCTTTATTTTAAAAGGGGTATGAATGTTCTTATGTATGCAGAGTTTTGTGAGTAGGGTAGTGTTTTATTAAACTGTCGTTTTTACGATTTGACATGGATACAGGAAGAGAAAACATATTTGTTTAACCTTTGTATCTCCTGGCAATTTTGCGGGTTAATCTGGGACCTGCCATTGTGAAAGTTAGGTGATACGTGTGGTTTAGTTATGGCTGTGTATACCCTGAGATGACTGCGAAGTCTGTTTTTTTTAAAAGTCACATTTTACAATGTTGGGAATTCTACTATATAAGTAAAACAATGACTTCAGAGTCGTTAAGTTATTTAAGTACAACTAATGCTTATCCTTTTTGTAGTGGAGAATTGGGTTGAAATGATCCATATACCACAGAAGGATTTATTTATTTTGCACAATTAAAGCATGGATAAATACTATGATATAGGTAGTTTGGATTTTGAGGCATTGTTGGATCTGAATTTAGAATCCTATTATTGACTCTATACATTCATTTTTAGTTTAGTATCTTGAAATGATATAACGACTTAACTATGCAATGGTACAATAATAGTTTTGATCTATTAATAATAAATAGATAATGGAAGATTATCCTAACTCTTAGACCAAATGGTTTGAGAAAAGAAGGAAATGTAGACTGTTGCTTTAGAACAGGATGGTGGTATGAGATTAGTTTGTTTTTAACATTTTATGTAAAGGAAACATTATTGGCACCTATTTAAATGTATAGTTGTAAGATCGCCATGGTCTATTGGCAAATCTGAAGGTGATTCTATTTGATCTAATCCTGAGGCTAAACGTACGCATGGCTTTACTTGCCTTCTTTTTCCTGATGGGATTAGAGTATAGGTATATTTCTTCTTGGAAGTTGTACAGTCTTGAACTCGGTTAAAATAGAGATCAGAAATTCTTTGTTCCTTCCTCTAGGTAATGGAAGACAGATGTGATAGAATTTCGAAATACGAAGGTACTCTCTCCCTCTCTCTCTCACTCTCTCTGAAATTATGAGTGATCTCTTCTTTAGAATTTCTAAAAGAGCTCTACAGTATGGGTATGAGATGATTAGACTGTTAAAATTAGGTGGAAAGAGTGGAAAGTGTTGAATCTTAACTAGAAGTCTCCTTTCCTTCTTTTTAGCAACATTATTACCCTGAATGAGAATTTTAGTTATTATCTACCTGTATAAAAGTAGCATTGTAGTAAAAGTTTTGTATACTTATCAATGTTTATGAATTGATATGAAAAAGTTAGAGGAAATCCGTTAGATGAACGTGCTTGAGGTAGTAAACTGTCCTTTGCTTGAATTGTTTATATGCAAATCTGTTGGTTGCATACCTTGAAAAGGTTTCATTCTTTGATTTGAGTGATTATAACATGATTGATACTGTTCTTGGTTTTCGGATGGCTAGGAACTTAAGATTCACATCGTTTCTTCTTATTTTCTTGTATAAGATGAATCATCCGAAAAACATTTAAGTTGAAATAGTAACTATAATATGAGTTATGTTATAAAGTCATATTAGAATGGTAGAAAGGAAAGTTAGCGTGATTCATGATTATGGATTTGATGGAATTGATTTCATTTAAACAGGTTGTTTAATGGAAACAATTGGTGGAATGCAATTGTTTTAAGAATTAGTGCTTATCATGCTCAGTTCACTGAATTGACCCGTGCTAGCCAAATTTTGCAGATGGTCATCGTAAGTGGTAAAGGCATGCAAATTTGATTTGATGCACAGATTGTTTAATCTGGTTTTTATGATGAATTCCGACATGATTTCTCTAATTGTACTATAAGAAGAAAGTTACTCTTTTGCTGGTGATTATTGTATTAAAATATGCCGAAGTGCATAAGTTGTAATTCGTATAGGCTTGGAAATAAATGAAATGGGGACATATGTACTTACGTGGCTGTGTTCTTATTTGTTGAATTGAACTTCTCTTGTCTGAATGAATGAGAGTGCATTCTTATTATTATATGCAATAGGGTCTAGATGGATTCCCTAAGTAAGCCTTGTAAAAATTATGTGGCTGAATACTACATGATCTGGTTAGTAATTCTTATTATATTATGAATATGGCTAAATTGGAAATTAGACCACTGCATTTTTAGGGAAGTTGAGGTTGAACTATGCCCTAACATGTAGCTATAACTGGAAGAGTATTCTATTACTCCTTAATAATGTTCTAATTCAAGGAAATGTAATTGATGGCTATAAATCACCATGTCTTAATGGTAATAAGTCTGATATATGTCAGTCTTCGAGGTTGATACGAACCCATACGGGTTTAGTTACCTTCCTTATGGGAAAAATTAGGGCTCGTTGCCCTATTATGAGGAAGCAAGGTTATTAGGAACCAATTGGCGCCTTGATGCATGATCTTAAATCTTATTAAAACTTTTCTCTGCGAAACTGAACCTAATTACGTATGGTAACTCAAAGTGTGGGGCCCAGGGTTGGGGGAAGGCTACCTAGTTAGGAGGGCTTGTTAACCAAATATAACTCAACAATAAGTAACTTCTTGGACGGTATGTACATCTTTCTGAGGTTGTTTCATAGGATGTTGACATATGTCAACTGCAGGGTTGTACCCTCGAGAAGATTAGGATCTTCTCGAGGATTCAACAATGCAGATGACATATGGCAATACCCTTTTGCTTTGATCGTTAAGATTTACACTTGAAACTTGATCAAGACTTCCCTTCGGAACTGGTTAAGATCATAGGCAGATTATGAGGCAGCCCTCTAAGACTCGGGATAGCCTGACACATGGGGAGAACACTGGTTAACCCAGTATGTCCAGCTTACCCCTAGTCTTCAAGGGCATCCTTATAACGTGAATTATGATATTAACCTGATTCAGAGTGAAAACTTGGGACAAGGGGACTGACAGAAGTCAGTATAAGACGTTCTATATAACATGGGAGTGGGGTGAAGGACGTATTCCGGATTGACGAGTAAGCCGTCAAGGAATAAGTAACATGAACAGTATGTTTCAAATCTTTGGCCAAAGTATCGCAAGCTGCTGATTGCGTTGTCCTATGTCACCTAGTCTAAGAGACGTGATGCTGATGAATAATGTTAACAATTATTCAGATAGGTTCCTTGGACAGAGCACTCAGAATCCTCGGATTAGGGAAGAGAACCACAAGAGTGAAGTGTTCTGATGATAATCACCAACTCTAAGATACACATGAATAGATCGGTAGTTCACTGAGTCATGGAATGAATAGATCGGCGGTACACCGAGTCATTATTAACTGCATATGATTATCTGTTATAAGAATGATTGTTATGATCTGTGTGTTCTAAATTATGTATTTAGAACTAGCAAACACACAAAAAAATTTACCTTGTTCTAATGTATTAAATTGAGGATGTTACAAGACTGCTCTCACCTTCCTCGGAGTAGATTTCACTACTACTCCTTCAGGAAGAGCACCTCTAAGACCGGCCCATGTGTCGAAAGGAAAAGGAAAAGACAAGGAGGGAGAATCAAGCAAACAAGAAGAAGCTCATGAAGGCCTTCCTACTACTTCTGAGAAGCAAGTAGTCAACCTGGTGTCTCCAGGTAAAGAAGAGAAAACAAAAGAGGTTCCAATGGATACATCTACCTAGGATATTATCACAACTACAACTGCAGAGGTACCCATCGTCCCTTCTTCCATTCCCTCTCCTCCTCCTGTCATTCAAGCATCCATTCCTATGGATAAGTAGTTGACCTGGTGTCTCCAGGTAAAGAAGAGAAAATAAAAGAGGTTCCAATGGATACATCTACCCAGGATGTTATCACAACTACAACTGCAGAGGTACCCATCGTCCCTTCTTCCATTCCCTCTCCTCCTCCTATCATTCAAGCATCCATTCCTATGGATGTGTCTTCTCCTTTCCCTTCCTCCCTTCCATCTCCCACCTCTTCCATCTTCTCCTCCCTTGCAGATCTATCATCCAGTATTCCCTCCATCCAATTTCAGATCCCTTTCGTTTCCATGTCCTTCTCTTCTCCTGTAGTAACTCTAGGCCCCACAAGTAGTGGTGCATTGGACTCCTTGTCAATGCCACCACCGAGTGTTTCAACATTATTTCCTGAGGCCTCCACAGTTGCTTCCCCTTTCACTCTCGTTTTTTCTTCTATTCCTCTACTCCCACTCCCATAAGTCCTAGTTGGATTTCTGACCATCTGAGCCAGCATAATAGAAAGGTTCCCATCGCACCCATGGTCTTCTACATCATTATGAAAAAGGGACCCAAGAAGCAGAAAGTGATAACTCACTTTTCTAAGAGCACTTCAGGGGAGAGAGTCATGGAGATTGCTTACCCGGATCCCACCAAGGAAAAGAAGGATCTATCTCCCACAAACTTCACAGTGACTCAAGTCACAATGAGGACCTTATCTAAAAGCTTGCAAGGGGAAGCCTTATCTACAGTAGATGCTCTCTACAAGAAGCTCCAAGAAGCCAAAGAGGAGAAGAGAATACTTAAGGAATAGAACAAACATCTCCTCCAAGCATTGCAGAAAATGGGCAACGCTCCTCCAGTAACTATCACCAAACCCATTGAAGTTCTCAGTCAGGATAAAATAAATGAATATGTTAAGATTGGTGAACAAGGTGTAGTATTATCATCCTAGATCAAGCGGATCCTCAAAGATGGTCACGAGATGATTGGGAAATTCACAATGCTTTATCAAGATATAACCCAAGCAAATAAGGAGATACGAGTAGTAGCAGGTTCCCTCTCTGAGGAGTTGGATAACGCCAGGTTACAACATGAAACATTTCAAGCCATGGTTGACTACCTAGTTGACGACCTATTGAAGGTTGGCATTATCAATTACCCACATGCAAATAAAAAATCTCTCATCACTTTAGATTACCAGGTTGATCAAATGGAATATATCCTGGAGAGAATAGATAAAATCAAGGATGAAGCCCTAGACGCCCAATACAACATGGAGCAAATAGTCACAAAAATGGCTCCAGAGATGCTCAGTGAGTCGTACAACTTGAGGGAAGCAGATGATACATTCCAGTGCTTCAAGACTATCATCACTCAAGGTTTGGCACCAGAGGTCACTTTCAACCGAGAATCAATCAATAACCTCCTGGCTTGCCGCGACTTCATCGAATTTTTGATCAATTCATGTGAAACTTTCACCGAATTACTTGAAAAGCTCAAGAATGAAAAAGAAACTTGCAAAGTCATTGGCAACCATTTCAAATGTCTAGATCATGATCAACTTCAAGTGATGATCAGCAAGTTTATGGAATACCGAGCACAGTGTCACATCGAATCTCCTGATCAAAAGCAGGATACCAAGTTCAAGCAGAGAGATGATGAGGAGTAGTTTCTCCTCTTATGTATGCTTTGATCATTTTTGTAATATTTAAAAAGCATGTTGGCATTTACGATGACATCATCCATGTTGCACCATGGGATGTTTCCATCCAAAAACTTACCCCAAAAAGTCAACTTTTGACTTTTTAGATATTTTGTAAATATCTTGTAAGATATTTTTTAATTAGTGGTTGGTTTGTGTTTGTCTTCTTTCCTCCTCTTCTTCTATAAATACTTGAATACTTGTTATATTCAAGGGGGTGGAAATTTTTATATGAAAAGAGAAGTGAATAAAGAAAGACTTTTTGTTTTCTTGTAACAGGAGAAATATTAATACATATGTTCAGACTCTGTGCTTAATATGTGTGTTATTTGCATTAGATCTTTCTTAAGTTAAATCTATGTTTTTATTCTTTTGGATTCATTCCTACTTTTGTCATATGTTCATCAGTATTGCTTTAATTGTTTATGCAAGTAAGTTTGGATCTATTTACTAACAACCCAAAGCATAAACCTTCTGACCTTTCCGTCTTGGAATCCATTTCTTTTCTCCCTTCAGATCTATCCTCCTTCATTCCTTCCTTCCTACTCTTCTTTTATTTGTTGGAACTATCTCTACTAGGATGAGATCCCAAACCCCCCTGAAGTTAGAATAGTGTATATTTGCATAGATTCCTGTTCGATAGATTAGCAATAAACCAGTTTCGCTTTGCTGTCTCAAAGAGGGGCTATGCCCGGCACACTGTTGGCCTGTTTCCCCACAACCTACCTAACCGACAGTTTTTCGGGCCAACAAACCATAAATGAGAGTGCATCATCGGGAAATGGTCGAACTATCTATTATTTGTGGCACGCTATGGTGAATGTGTAGTGATGATGTGTGACATACAGATGAAGTGTGCATGACATTATAGCCTAAGTGTATATCACTACAAGATGAGTAAAAAGGAGTGACAATTTATCCTAAAGCATACACCACTAAAAAATGTAAGTGAAAGTGATGATGTAGCCTATCACAAGATGATGTTAGAAGAAGATACCCTATACTATGAAGTGTATAACACTAACCCTAGGAATATCGCATGAGAGAGAGATTGAATGATGAGCATGTAAAGGTGATGAGGTCCATTTGTGGTGTATACCCTCAACAGTCTAGTATGGACTGCGAGACTAGAGTGCATCATTGAGTAGTGAGTGTAGCACGTAGAAGTGAATATGCAAAATGTGTACTATGTGTGGTAGTATGAACAATATGTAATGTAGTATGTGTAGATGAACTAAGATGTGTATATTTCATGTATGAGGTGTAAAAACGCACAATATGTGATAGCTATGGGGTGATGTATGTAGGATACAAAATGTATGAAGGCGTGTAATTTCTATAGCATGTAATGTGGTGTACAATGTGTAGATGATGTAAGATCATGTGATTATATGTGGTGCCTAATGTGTAGTGACTATTGAGTAGTGTGTGGGGTTCATATATATAGAATGTCCTCAATAGTCAAGCATGAATCAAAGCACAAGAGTGTGTCATCGGGTAATGATGATGTAGATGCATATGCTAAGATGTACGTGCTAGAAGGTATGTGTGTAATAATGTCAATGCTAGGGGGGAACTATAAATGTATTACCCCCCAAGTATGTAAGTGATGAACGTTTAATCAAAATATACTAAGTGGATCAATGTAAGGAGTAGTTTCATTAACAAAAATGATGGGGTGATGAGGTGATAAAAGAGTGTGACCATTAATTGGTTCATCATCATAGTAAGTTGCATTCGGGTCCCAGTCATCGACATAGGTATGGTCTACAGTAGATGGCATAATTACAAGTTTAACTATAGGAAGTGGTTGTTGAGCATGACATGGTGATGTCATAGATACCTTGAGATGGTGGATGAGTAAGCATTGATACCTTTAGAGGAGGTTGACTTAGTTTGGCTCAATAATATTGTATGTGACTAAGTAGGAGGTGAAAAATTGGACTAACCTTTTGAGAGGTGGTTGTCTTGACCTCAGTATATTGCATAGGTCGGTGCTTGAGTGATGGAAGAACGGAATACTGAAAAGTAATGGTGTGATGCTCATTAGACATAGGACGTATTAGATTTAAGAACCCATTTGAGATGTAGCATTATGTCCTAGGTGGGCATGCAACAAAATGTTGTGTAATGAATGAGATAAATTCCGTTTGGTGCTCAAGATGTTTGATTCTTTTTTGTAAAGCATAGATATTCATTGTTTTTATGGCCATTTATTCAATGATAATTGCAATATGGGATTGACCTAGATATTTTGCTAATCGATAGGGAGGATAGTAATGAGTAGGTGCAAAATTGATCAATTGATGACTAAGGAGATCAGTAATATTGTTCATGTCGCTTAGTATTGCGATCAAAGGTGAGAGGATCCTAGTAATGGTCTGACTTGAGGTTCACTAATATGAACACATGTAGTAGACATAGAATGAAAATGAGATGTGGATAGTTGAGAATAGAATATGAGCCTGAGAAATGTCCTTAAGATGTTGGATTTCAGATTTGAAAGATGTAATCATGGATTCCATAGCCTTCAAATAAATAATGTCAAGCTTGTATTGAGTCTAACATGGATTGATTAAATGAACGATCATGACGACTAGGGTCGGTCAAAATATAAAATTGCAAAATAGGACTTATTTTGTGTGGTGGGGTGTCTTTAGGAAGATACATGGTGTCTAAGGATTTTTACAGAACAACATATAAATTGGGATGCATCTTAAGTAAATCATGCAAATAAATTTGAGCCATGATAGAGGGAAAATGAGGATCCTAAGTGTGAATATTGAGGTCAAGTTCACAAAAATGATTAAACTAAATATGAAAATAAATGCCTAATCTAATGTTATAGAAGAAGTAAGTATATAAATAAATGCAATACTTAAAATACCCAAGCAACTAAGCTATGAAATGTGAAACCCTAAAAGATAAACAAGGTTAGGAAAATCCTTAGTTTCTTCATAGATGTCACGAGACTATGTGATAGTGGAGACTAGTTGAACAGGAGGAGGAAACCGTCACACATGAGCTTGAAAAAGTGCATATCCGGGTTGTCTGGCTAGACTGGGGTGACAGGAGAAGGATGGGGGTGCCTGGGGTGCCCCTAGTCTAAGATCTAGGAACTCTGGTCTGTAGAAATGAATACGGAACCTCCCCTAAGGTGTCATTGAGTGTTCACATGTGTTCACTTCATGTCGTGTGAATTTCATTGTGTGATCACTAAAGCACCAGTAAAATCACAGTAGGAGAATCACCTCCTATTAAGTGTGATGTAGATGAACCATGCTTTATCCCTTATGGCAGATCTAGATAGATGCAAATACAGTAGTAGAAGCCTTTGATGGATTCAACCTTAGGTGATGATAGTAGTGCTTAGTGCTTGGTTTCTAATTATGGTCTCTATAACTTTATATTTATATGGCTTTCTTGCTTTATTTCATAATCAACCTCGAAAAGTCGGACTACTAAAAATATAAAAAGCTTAAATAGCTAGAATGAGCCCAAAACGTGAGAGGAAAGTGCAAAGAGGATCAGGGCACCTGGGTCACCCCAATCCTGGCTGAGTACCCCAATCAAAAATAGGGAAAACGTACTATAAAAATACAAACTAGGAAAGTGTGGGTACAAGATCAAAAGTAGCAATAGAAAAAAAATGCAATATGGCCAAAGATATGGGTTAATTAGTACTATTTTTCACTCAAGAACCATATGAATAATAGTATGAAACTAGGTCTAAATAATTACTGAAAGTGTGTGATTTAGTGCCTACACATTTCAATACTTATTTTTGATGTTTTAAGTAGAAGTTTCAACAAACCAAGAGGTTCATCACCAAAAGCCACTTTAAAATCTACCTTACAATAATTTGTCTTTTTATAATTGTGTAATTTTTTATTAATTGATCTATCCCCAATTTATTTTTGTCATATTTAGTAGTGAATCTGAGATTTTAATTTATTTTTCACAAAAGAATCACTGTTTTAAAATTAAACACATTAATATTGTCATATAGCTTCATTATAATAATTTTTAGTCTAAAAAAATATTGGTAAGGTGTAATTTTGTTGGTGTCTGTTCATTTTAGGGCTTCTTGTAGGCAGTCAGCCCCTACCTTGGTATTTTTTAGTGAAACTTGTTTTTTGGCATCCTGGGGTGTGGCAATTTCCACCTACCAAAAAACCACATTGCTCCTTATTCATGGATCTTGAGTTGTTAAGCCTTTGGCTAGTAATCATGGGTATAATTTCACTTCAAAACCTTTTACCTTCAATCCAAAAAAAAATCTCTGTCCAATGTCAATATTCCAGACAAATGTTGTTTACATGTGATAATGACACTTCTCTTTTTGTAGGTTACAAACACACACACACAATCACACACACACTACACACACACATCACACACACACACACACACACACACACACACACACACAACACACACACACACACATCACACACACTTCTACTTCGGCATGATTTACCATATCATGGTCCTTGTTTCACTTAGATGTTCCTATGTCCTTTAATTTATTTGCTTTGTCAAAGTCCATTAAAGTGAACTCCAAATTTTATTTAATATGGTCATTTATCAAATCTTATTAGCATGTATTAAAAGAGAATCCCTGTCCTATTCAAAAAAAATGTAACATGGATTTAGAGTCTTTGTGAAATAGATACATCTAAATGTATTCTTAGGGTTTAAAGTTTGTTATGCTATTTGTGTGTGTCATTATTTATGTGTTAGTCCTTATACGTAAATTATTACAATGTCACTCTACAATTAGTTAATCATCATTTTTGAATTCAAGTCGAGTTCATTTGAAGTAAATCACAATATTTAATTGGAATGATTGTTAGAGTCTTGTTTAAAATTAGTTAAAATAGTCGATTATTAATCAAAAGCATTTTTTTGGTTAGAGTCTCATTTAAAATTTGTTTATAAATAGTTATTGAATTCAAATTTCTTTAGTTACTCAGTTGGAATCATGAATTAAAGTTCAAAATTCATTATTTTACAAGAATCAGCTACATTCAGGTTCAACCAAAGGTATGCATGCATAAGGCAATAGCATTATTCTCTTTTTCAAATGTATTGACACAAAACAACAAATTAGATGGAGGATGGAGGAAATGGAGGATAGAAGGTTGATTAGCACCTCTCGTCAATCACCAACAATAGGGTTCACATTTTTCTATGGTGAATTCATTTCCAGTTGTGTGTTTTCTTTTTTCTTTGATATGTAGAATAAGAACATAAGTGTGTGCATGTTCACTTGGAACGTGGGAGCATTCCTAAAGTAAACTCTTTAACACATTATGAATATGGCATGTTGAAGGTGCAGAAATAATGAAACCAGTTGTATAAGAGGGCAGCCAATAGGTAGAAACTCTCTGATTGTAGAGATCCTCTAACTTTCATACTTATTTATTGAATATGATTGGCCAGTGAAATTTTCATTGCATTCACATGGAGTAAATGAAGGATGAATTGTAAATTAATTTGCATAGTAAAGTGATCATGTGCAGCAAGATTCAGATAGTTGTATGCAAGGGGACCTAAAAGTATGCATTAGCATACAATTTTGATTTCAATTCCACTTTTCCCCATGCTCACACTTAAGGGGGTAAGTGTTAGGAAATTAAAAGTATAAAGTGACGCAATGAATTTACATAATGTGGTCAAGTGGAATTATATTATCTAGGTGATAATATAATATTGTAATAATTAGGTGAGTGTGAGATATTAATATAGTAAATGTGGGTGTATGTGAGTTGTGAGAACAACACACTATAAGATAGCTATGAGAAAATAAAGGTGGAGAGAATCATGTTGGAGACATACATAAGAGGGGACTCGGGTAATTGATATGTGATATAGTTTGACTCTTATATTAAGGATGTCTTTTACCTATTTATATATAATCTCTTCATAATGAAAAATATCCCAGATTATTTCAAAGAAGGTCAATAGTATTATTTTTGGCGTATAATTTGTACTCAAATTAAATATCATTACCATATTAACATATACCATATTATGAACTAGTTATTGTTAGCTTCCAAAATAGGTAGGAGAACAGAATGCACAGTGGTCGCTAGCCTCACAACATCCTACTTTGAAAGCCTATAAAAAAATGGCCTAAGTGCCATTTCCCTAGTTATCTGAAATGTGCAGATCTGGTCGCGAGTTACATAAATTTCCTATCAAGGTGTGATCACACTACAAGGTTAGAATAAGTGTTTAATAAATTTACCAGTCCATATTAAGTTCCAAATTGAGCCATAAATCAACATTCTTGCAAACATGGTCTCTTAATGAATATTCATCTATCTCTTAGGATTTCTAGATTTTAAATCTTAGTTTGAATGTGAATCATTTATATACTTTCATCATCTTTCTAAATGATTTACTCATGGGAATACTTGACTTAATTTATTAAATTCATCAACATGATGGTCTTGGATGCCTTGATATCTTGACTATATCATCTTGGCTTGTTCCTTGAAGATTTTTGAACATGATAGTATGTCAAGATATGATGATCCTTAAATTACTCCATGAGCTTCCCATTTCACCTTTGAACATGATGACCCCCCTTTTAACTTCACAATTCACTTCCTTGACCAAACTATCACATGAGTGGAAACATGCTTATAGTATCTAAACACCTATTCGCTTGATGTCTCCTCATGGAAATAGGTTTCCTTCGCTATATGGAATGATTGATCCTTGAATGAGACTTGAAGTAATTTTTGATGAGCTCCATCTTTTTAAACTCCAACTTCATTGAAGCATTGTGAAAGCCACTCCCTGAATTGTAAGATGTGAGCACATCGCCAAGTATTGATTAAATGTTTAGAAACACTCTCAAGAGATATGCACAGTTTGTGAGCTCGAGATGACTACCATCACCACTCATGGTGATCCTTTATCATCATTCTCATGATGTTCATTTCCTTGATTACTTTAATTTTAAAGAGGCCATTGATGTTTCAGATCCTTCACAGACCTCATGATTCTCCTAATTGCACCCGTTGTCCAAGTGACTGTCTTTTACACACATTGAAACCCTAATATGCTCCTTGTCACACTATGATTCCCATGATTTCCCTTTTCATTAATGGATTTAACCAATATGACTACCTTTTTCCTCAATCAGGATGAGGTCCATCTTTTCCCCCTTTTACCATGGGGACATAGGGGACAATGAAGACACCTAGGACACCTAGGTGTCCAAAGTGTGACTTGGGGAGGATGATGAGGTCAAAATTTTATTTCCTTCATATCCCCTTTATCCCCTAAGGGTCTGAGGGGATGCAAGTGTGTCAAAAGTGTGATTGTGCTTTATTTGGAAAGCCAGTTTTACCTTGGATGCCCATTTTTAGAAACTGAACTTGATTTTTCACCATGGGATCTTAGAAAAATGGTTTGGGGTAAAATATTATATGATTTTGAATCCAAATCACATTTCAACATTAATGAAATCTTTCCAAAAATAAAATTATTCCTGCAACACAAAATTTAAGGCATATTCCTTCTTGAACTAAAAAGGGTAGTTGAAGAAGTTTGAAATATATTAGGAAATAAGTAAGCATTAGATAAAATTTGATATTTACCCCTTATAGAGGTCTCTAATATATTTCTAGTGTATATTTTTTCCTCTTAACTCATTCGATAACTCTCGCAATCTTCCAAAGAAGACAACATTCACCATTGAATCTCTCATTCCCTACATTCTGAATACCCATTGTTGAACAGATGGATCCTAAATGAGATTTTATTTCATACATTTTTAGGTATATTACTTCAAAAACATTCGATTCTCTTCAAAATCACCCTCAAATGATTTATAGTTTCCCTAAACATTCCTGAAGTGTGTTTACTAGCTGCAAAATGGCCAACATGGAATTTTTAGGTCTTCGGAGGAAGTTACCTTTCAAAGAATCTTACTGAATTAATTTATCACCTTGGGTATTCATCCTTGCACACTAAAACAAACTTGAAAACCTTATTATATATTTTATGAGTCAGGGTGAAGGTTGAACTGAAGAAAGGATGGTCATAGGAAGGATGGATAATGACTGGAATGATGCACATATTGATGTTTATCAAGTGGAAAGGGATTGAATATTGCTACACCCTAATTCCTGTAGCTTATATAAGATATGTAGTGCCAACTTGTGGATTACATAATCTCTCTCCTTTTCATATGTTATTCATTTAGGATTTCATATGTTTATTAGGTCAGCCTTGGTGTTGGCCATAACATAGGAATGGTACATATAGGTGGTAGTAAGGAGTAATTAATCATCATATTGATCACTTGAGTCATATTGTATGGTTTGGAGGCTTCCCCCTCAAAGTGACTAAGCTATTATAATTACATATTTTGATCATTTATCTACATTTTTGTGTTTTTTGTGTTATTTTGTTGCTAATATTCGTATATATATTTGAAAGGAACAATAAGAAGATTGTTCCAAGCCGCGATCTCAGATGATAATAGCACACTACATTAGATTTGAAAATCAGAAGAGATAAAATACCATATATGGAAATCCATCATAATCCATAATGCTCAGTACACTACAATAGAATGACTTGAATTATTCAATAAGAAAGATGTACATATAGGAGGAGGGAAGTGCAACTACTACCTAAATCAGTGGTGAAGAAATCCCAGTAACTGATACTGGTAGTTAAGTTAACTCCAAAAGACTAGTAAGCTAACTTCACATAACTGAGAAACTAACTCAACACAACTAGTAAGCTAACTCCGCACAACTAGTACACCTAAGCAAGCTAACCCAACAAGTGTAGGGTTAACACAAGTGTAAGAATTATCCTAATAAATAAATAAAAGGATAAATAATAACCTACACTAACACCCTCCCGTAAGCATAGCTTAGGTGGGTGGAAAAGAAGGTGGGTCTTGGCAACAAGGCTTGATGAGGTACCCACATACAAAAACTTGGAAAAATGGACACTATAAGGTACCCAAAACCAGTAATAACAAAGTAGAGAGCAAAATCCTGCTGCAAGATATCCTTAGAATCTTGGCTCCAAAAACTTGTACAATGCTGAAGAAGTGTGGTGCACACTATGGTCTGAATCCACTGATCGATCATATAACTCAAAAACAACTGACACTGGGCTTCACCAGAATAGCTCCATGTAAGGAGACTGTCAATGGAGTGATGTCGAAAAAGTGAAAAAAAAAAAACATCAAACATAATTTGATCAACTGCTACAAATAGGTGTGCCACGATCCAAGAAAAGCCAAGGTAACAAAGCAAGGACATGAAACCTGAAGAAGCAGTATCAACACCACACCCTCCCATACTGCTGAATGAGTAGAGTGATACCACAGATCTGTATGAGTTGCCAAAATCAACTACTCGAACACTCACAAACTAACACTGGGCTCCACCAGAATAGCTCCCCCACAAGAGAGACTATCAACATGCCAAAAAAAGTGTCGAAAATACAAATCCAAAATATCTCAACAAACAAGAGAGATATAAAATTATACACCCCTAGATACAATAATGCAACACCCAAAGGTTTAAGACGTCGGGCTTAACCGAAATTGCATCCATAAGTGATCATAACACCCTCCCAAATTTGGCACTTTATAATTGAGTGCATGTAAATATTACAATGAGTAAAAGTACCTTTTACATTTGAAATATGTGTATAAAAATTTCACCAATGCGTAGATCTCGAAAAAATACACAATTTCAAAAAAAGATCACCTTAATCCGAGCTACAGATCAAAAGTTATGAGCTCTAGAAGGTTTTGTTATTAAAATAATATTTTAATGCTGATCTTCTTTTTAAAAGGTACACATGACACCCAAATGTCCAAAGGGTAAAAGAGTGCATCCACACGATACAGGCTTGCGACCAAAGGATAAAAGCTCTACACCCAAAACCTAAAATGTCAAGAGGGTAAAAAATGCATCCAGAAGGTAAACGTTTATATGCACCCAGAGGGTACAGATCTGCATCCAGTGGATAAAAACTGCATCCAAAACTGAAATACATGCTTTGCTTATATGCAATAGATAAAAGAATGCACCCAAAGGGTACAGATTTGCATCCAATGGATAAAAGAATGCACCCTGAGGGTACAGATACATGCGTCCAGTGGATAAAAGACTGCATCCAAAACCAAAATATCCTAGAGGGTAAAAGAATGCATCTGGAAGGTACACACTTATATCCAATGGATAAAAGAATGCACCCAGAGGGTACAGATCTGCGTCCAGTGGATAAAAGACTGCATCCAAAACTAAAATATCCAGAGGGTAAAAGAATGCATCTGGAAGGTACATGCTTATATCCAATGGATAAAAGAATGCACCCAGAGGGTACAGATCTGTGTCCAGTGGATAAAAGACTACATCTAAAACCAAAATATCCGAAAGGTACACGCTTAGAGGATAAAAGAATGCATCCAGAAGGTACACGCTTTTATCCAATGGATATGAAAGAATGCACCTAGGGTATAGATACATATCTATCTAAATTTGACTGTCTCAAAACATGATCGAGTTTACAGTTGATTCTATGGTTTTGGCACCTTCCAAATCCAATGGCGCACTCTGTTTTGCATAAAAATGCATGCTGCAGAAAAGTGCTAATAAATTCTAAATACATGAAAAAATAAACTCTTGCTTGCAAAGAAAAACTTACAGATGGATGTCTACATCATCTATAGCTCTGATACCATGAAAGGAATGATAAGAATATTTTTCCAAGCCACGATCTCAGATGATAATAGCACACCACATTAGATTTGCAAAGCATAAGAGCTAAAATACCATATATGGAAATCCATCATAATCCATAATGCTCAATACATTACAATAGAATGACTTGAATTATTCAATAAGAAATATGTACATATAGGAGGAGGGAAGTGCAACTACTACCTAAATTAGTGGTGAAGAACTCCCACTAACTGATACTGGTAGTTAAGTTAACTTCAAAAGACTAGTAAGCTAACTTCACATAACTGAAAAGTTAACTCAACACAACTAGTAAGCTAACTCCACACAACTAGTACACCTAAGCAAGCTAACCCAACAAGTGTAAGGCTAACAAAATTCTAAGAGTTATCCTAATAAATAAATAAAAGGATAAATAATAACCTACACTAGCATTTACTGCATCAAGTCAGCTGTATCATTACAACATGTTTATCTAGGTATGGTCATGGTTATCTGACATTTACTTCCAAGCTTGAAAGTGTCTGCATTCAAATAAAATCACGATTTTTCTCAGCCTGAACTTCAATGTTAGAAGTATATGAGGCATTGACAAATCTAGGTTATGCAATAAGAACCCTCAATTTATTCCTTTGAAAGCTTATTCAACAGGTAAAAAAGATAAGAAGGGTCTGTATGATAATAACAGTGTGGATCTGATATCCATATCAGGATTATGCTTGGGATCCACTAAATTGAAGAGTTGCAACTGGTGAGAAATGTGAGACGTGATCTTAGCATAATAGACAAGACTTAGAAGCATACATCTACACGAGAACTGCAAGTTATGAAGAACATACGATTATTTTGTAGTCGCACCATTGCGGAGAAGAAATACATACCTATTTCTAGTGGCTTCCTAACTACGACCTATGAAGTCGCTTTGAGTATGCCAAGTCCTTTCATTAAAGATAATGCATTGAAAATGAGCAATCTTGGCAATTTGGGACCCTCTCACATTCCATTGGAATTCAACCAAATGTTTTAATAGAGTTTTCAAATAAAATGTAATGATATTCTCATCATGCTTTAATGAATACACTCACACCCCTTGAGGATTTAATTATCAAATTTAATAAATAAATAAATAACGATAATCCTTTCACCCCCTATTCATCTCCTTGGGGGAGTAAACCAGTCCAACTCACTCAAGTTGGGAAACTAGAGTCACATAGCACACTCGAGAGTTCATAGAAGCCACTATAAAGATGGTAAGCTAAAACATATGCATGTACAACCACCTTCTCGAATAAAATCACATACGGTGACCCTTGACTCACTCCATGAGCTTTGCATTTCTCTCTTGGAAATGATGATACCCTTTTTCAAACCATCGTAACTACACATACCAAAGATCAACTTGATACTACTTTAGTAGAAACATGCCTACAACATCTGAACACACTTTTGATCAATTTTAAAAACGTATAATTAGAAATTGAATGTGAATCACATGGTTCTGACCTCCAGCTATAAATATGAGGCTCAATCATTCATAATTAATCCTTGGAAGATTTAAGTCATTTGCAACAAAACTCTACCCAGGTTTCCATTGATTGAGATGATTTCTAGCATCACCTTTGAAAGGCCTTAGATGCACGTGGATCACTCATGATTACTCATAGCATTCCTCTGTTCCCTTGGAGACAAAATTACTGAGCATACACAATCAAACTAGTCCAAAGAGATCCAGTCAAGTGTAGTAACACTTCAGACTATCTCATTCCTAAGCACCTGCAAGAACCCACTGAAAGAAGAGGTTTTACATGATATTTATTATTTTCTCATTTCCTCATTTCTTTCGGCTAAAACTTGTCACACATTCTGGCACGCCAGGTGTGACTCCCACATAACAACTTTATCTACTTTTTAGCTTTGTCATATCCCTACTGAAGGATGCACACTTCGCTTTAAAGTGTGTTACTTACTTGTCCTTTCTAGACTTAATATCAGAATTTTCAGTAGTGTTTGGTGGAGTGAAGTGAGATGGAATAACCTCAAAAACACAGTCATGTCTACCATATGTTTTCATTTTTTGATGCACCTACACGATCCAATGCACTACCACTATCACTACATGCACTAGGTGATCATGACCTGTAAATTAGGTTTTATCATATAACTGCATGTAGGCTAGCATTGGGAGCAATACCTATTTTCATTATGGCTCTGGTTGTCACACACTAAGTTTAACACTGCACGTGCTAGTCAATTAACCACTATGTGCACACGCTAGTGTAGCGATACATGTGTTAGCATTGAACTATCATTTTACCATTTGTATTTTTACACATACTGCCATAACCAGTATTGAACTTGAAAAAGTCTTTATCACGCTCAGTGTACACTATTTGAGTGTGTTATTGTAACCTTTCATGCTAGCGTACCTAGTTGAGTGTGTTATTCTATCCTATCATACATGATGCTCACCTAGATGCTTACAGTGTGCTAACGTTTTGTGTCATGTATTAATTACTATTTCTCAAAGATATTTGGAAATAATGGTAGAGTCAAGATATGATGATCATTAATTCACTCCTTGGGCCTCATATTTCACCTTTGAACATGATGATCTCTTCTCAATCTCACGATTCACCTCTCTGACAAAAATATCACATGAGTGGAAGCATGATTATGATGTTTGTATCTACCCTCTATCTAATCAAACTACTCCCCATGGAGATGCTCTTCTCTTGCACTCCTGATTGAAGGATTGATCCTTGAGAATAAAAAATGGTGAGGTTTGTTCATTTTATTTTATATCTATGTTTTTGACCTGCAGGAAAATGCACTAATTTATTGATTGTAGGACAAAATCATACGAAGAATGCCTTGCAAGAACTCAGTTCAAACTACTAACATTGTGTGATTAAGTTTCCTTGATCAAAGACACTCCCCTAAAACTATGACTTTATTTGTAATAAATTTTAGGTAAATTTGTATCACTAACACTGATGAGAATGAAGGAAACTCTTATGATGCTCCTGAATGACCATTCCATTGATTATTCTGAATTGCACCCATTATCCTCATGATGTTTCAGATCCTTCACACACCTCATGATGACCATTCACTTGATTATTTGAATTGATAAAAACTTACATATGTGTTTTTATTTATTATGTGTTATAAGGAATTGCATGAGTCCATATATTCAAGCAATTGTTGCTACCTTTAGGAGTTGGGAGCTTTATAAAATATAGTTTTGACACATCTAAAACTCCTATGAATGTCAATAACCAATCAAGAAGACCCCAAAACCTAAACAATGACTATATTCTTTCCCAAAACAGATATCGATTGTAGAATTTAAACCCTAAAAGCTTTAGGCTGAATGCTAAAATCTTGAAAAATACCTATATACTGACCAGATTAGATTATTAAAAAATATCTCCTAAACCATGACTCATGGAGCTACAAGACTAGTTTCATAAGGTGTAGAGTGACCCTAATTTCTTATAGTTACTAAAATAAATTTAAATTATAATTAATTTTTGTTGTTGTAAATATATACCTCCCAAATGCACATTTATAACATTACTTACAGGAACGCGAGTGCGTTATAGCGCACTTGCAATATAATGCGAGTGTGTTTTTGGATTGGTAAATCTAATCCATAATGTGATCACGTTATAATGGAAGATTGATTTTTCCTTGTCATGTTATAACATGAGCACGTTATGGAAAAAATGGCCAAAAAGCTGCTTTTTGGCTGCTTTTTACTCCCTCGTCTTCATGCACATGTCCGATAGTGTATTTCATATTTTTGAAAAAAAAATTGGTACATAGGAATCAAAAAATTATAAAAATAAAGTGATTAAGTATGAAGTCTTCCATAAAATTATGGAGTCTTTTATAAAACAAGAATCTCTCGTATATAATGCTTCATTGGGTATTACAAGTAAAGTCACATGAAGTGATTATTTATTCAAACACAATGTAAATAGTCTAAGGAGTTTACAAATGAAATAATTAGGTTGTTAATAAGTGGCATTACAAAATAGGTTTCATTATAAAAAACATGCAATAAATTCTCAATCCTCCTTATTCACCTTCAAGGGAAACTTTAAAATGCCATAACTATGTCAAATAGTCTTATCTCATCTAATTCAAAGGTGAATATCAATGTCATTCACATGATCAATAGAGCTAAACAACATATGCTCATTTGATGCAAAGGTGGAGATCAAGGTCATCCACATGTCCATTTAAGCCAAATTTTGAAATGCACAACATAACACACAATTTGTAGAACTTTGTAGCACACATTAGCTTTATAAAAATGTCTACAACTAGATCTTCAGTAGAACAAAACTTGAGGTCTATGTCACCATTCAAAACTTTCTCGAATGAATTGTTTATGAATCTCAATATGTTTGGCTCTTTGATGTTAAATTGGATTATTTGTAAGAGTAATGTAACTTTTCCTGTCACATAGAAGAAGATTGCTTCCTTTAATTCCCATATGAGGTTCATCTAACAATGTTTTCAGCCACATAACTTCCTTTGTCGCTTTTATAACACTTTTATACCTTGTTGAACAATAGAAGAGATAGATTTTGTTGGTCACTTCTTACTACTCCAAGTGATTTCACCTACACCCAACTTGATAACATATCCAGAAGTAGATTTTGTATCCATAAGATCACTAGCATGGTCAGAATCACAATAACCAGATAAATTTACATCATCACAAGAAGAATAATACAAATCATAATTGATTATACCTTTGACATACCTTATAATATTTTTTTCATTTTGCAATGGTCCTCATAAGGATCCTGTATGAATATAGAAACAATTCCAACTGTATAGGATATATTAGACCTAGTGATGGTTAAATAAATAATACCACCAAAAGTTGTCTATATAAAGAATGATTAAATTTAGCATAAACAGGTTTTGGATCTAATTTAACTCCAAATTCTATAGGAATCTAAACAGGCTTACAATCAGTCATGTTAAATATTTTAAGAATGTTATAAGTATACTGTACAACTTAAAATGTAATAATAGATTTTTAATTTTAACAAATAACCATGCCTAAGAAATGATTTAACATTCCTAAATCAGTTAGTTCAAAACATTGTCTTAACTTCTCTTTGATTCTAGGAATTAAATTATTATCACTACTAGTAATTAAGAGATCATCAACACATAAGACAATAATAATAAAATGATTACTTTCAAACTTTACAAATAAATCGTTATCATCAGAACAATTTTTGAAACCAAGATCTTGAAACAAACTATTTATCTTAGCATACAAAGCTCTAGGAGCTTGTTTAAGACCATACAAATATTTTTTTAAGCTTACACACATATTATTCCTTACCAATTTCTTCAAACCCTTTAGTTTGATACATGTAAATTTTATTCTTCCAAATCGCCATTTAAGAAAGAATTCTTAACATTCATTTGGTGAATCTCCCATCCATGTTGTGCAACTAGAGCTATAATAATTATAATGGTGCTCATTTGGGCTATAAGAGAAAAGGTTTCAACATAGTATACACTAGGTTTCTGAGTAAACCTTCTAGCAACTAATTTTTCCTTAAATTTGTCAATATAACTAGCAAATTTATGCTTGATTTTATATAGGCATCTAGATTCTACAATGCGTTTTTTATGAAGAAGATGGACTAATTCCTAAGTATTAATGTTTATTAGAGCATTGTATTCAAATTTTCTAGCATCAACCCACCTTTCATATATGCTAGCTTATTCAAAATATTGAGGTTCAACCTCATATAAAGTTGAAAAGGCATGATAAGAATGTTGACCGTGGGTCATCTTTCTCAGATTATTGGCCTGAGAATCAGAAACCAAATTTTGAGCTCATTAATGAATTCTAGACTGAGACACTGATTGGGAAGACTCCCACTCAATATCTACATCCATTGTATTAGAATAAGTATGATTGACTTCTTGGAAATACATTTCCATATTGTCTGAAGAAGGATTATCAAAAAGAAGAGATTCATCCTTAGGAAACATTGAGGCATGAAAAGTGGAAGATTCAAATAAAGGTTTCTTAAGAACATGAACATTCATATTATCTATAACCACATGTTTCACTAGATCATATACTTTTAATACTTTTTTGCAACCACCATACCCGATAAAAATTCAAGAGTAGGAGGTAGTATCAATTTTTTGCTTTTGAATTTAGGAATGAGAAGGGAAGCAAGAATACTGAATATATTTAGATGAGATATATCATGTTTTTTTTTGGTCCAAACTTCATGAGGTGTAGTTTGATGTAAATCTTTAGTAGGCAACTCTGTTTAGGATATGAACAAAAATGTTTATAGCTTCAGCCCATATAAACTTAGGCACTTTAGAAGAATGAAGCATAGTCCTAGTCATTTCAATGTTGGTTTTGTTATTCCTTTCAACTATGCCATTTTTTTTGTGGGGAATAGGGATTTGTTAACTCTCTTTGAATTCTATAAGAAACAAAAAACTGATCAAACTTCTTATTGACGTACTCACCTTTATTATTAGTTTCGATTCTCTTTATTTTTCATATTAGCCATGTTTTCAACTAAGGCTTTAAACTATTGAAACTTAGACAAAACTTCATATTTTTTATTAATGAAATAAGACCAAGTCATTCTATAGAATTCATCAATGAAACTAACAACATACAAGGATCTACTAAGAGAAGTAACTTCTAAAGGATCTCTTACATAACTATGGATTAACTCAAGCAAGTTAGAGGAATTAGACTGATGATTTTTATAGAATGGTTCAACATGTTGCTTACCACACAAGAAACATTCAAAAATCTTAAACTTAGGGATACCTATAACAAGGTTAAGGCGGGACATTTCAAATAAACGTTTAAATTCACTTTCCCAAGCCTTTCATGTCATAATTGAACATCATTACAAGAAGAAGAGGAAAGACAAGTTTCAACAACAAATCATTCAAAAATATACAAGTCATTCTTATGAAACCCAACAATAATAATCTTACCAAGGTCATTCTTTACATACTATTTATCTTTTAATAACACAACTTTATAGTTTTCTCTAGTAGTTGAGAATAAGATAAAAGGTTCTTCTTTAAGTTAGGAACAAATAAAATGTTACTAATGGTTCCATTTGCTAACTTAAATACATGCAAATTAGTAAAAACACTTTAAAAAATGTATGAGAATAGATAAGGGAGGTTGAAAAACAAACAAACAAGTCGCGAGAGGCTACAAGGAAATAGATAAGAAGATAAAAAATTCTAAGTTCACAAACTGTAGTACAAAGGAACAAAGATATGCGGGATTTTTAAAATTTTAGTGTTCCATGGAAATTTAAGGTAAAAGTCGAGGAACATAGGGATGTCACGAGAAAAGAAAAGTATGCCAATCACAGGAGCCCCGCGAAGAAAATAAAATAGTTCGTGAGAGACATATATTCCGTGGAATAAAGAACATTGACCACAAGACAAAAGAAGTTCGTAGAAAAAAGAAAACAATCCGCAAGACCAAGGAAATACGCATAACAAAGAAAACATTCTGCAAGATAGAGGAAGTTTGAAAAACATAGAAAACAATGTGGAACAAGGAAAAGATCATCAAATAAGGAAAAATTCACACAAGGTAGAATGCTATGAAACACAGAAAGAGTCACACAACACTCAAAAATACCGCGCAAGGATAAAAAAAATGTTATACAACAATTAACAAGCCACACAAGAATTATATAATCCATACAATACAAAAAAATGTCATGCAACACTTAAGTAACTTGCACCAAACATAAACACGCCACATAATACTTAACAATTTGTGCAAAACATAGAAATGATGTGTAATGCAGTGACAAGCTGTACATAAAGTGTAGAAATGTTGTGCAAAGAACAATTATTGTTGTGAAATAAAGAAGAGGGCCGCAAAACAGAGAAGGATCCGTGAAAAAAACACATAAGTCACGAAGCATGTGAATAATCCGCATAACACGTGAATAAGCCATGAATCATGTGAATAAGACATGAAGCACATGAAAATGAAAAGGAAGGCTGCGAAAGATTAAATTTACCAAATCAAATCATACATAAGACTTGATAAAGATAGAAAGTTAAGAACAACAAGGTTTTGATCATTCATAATAATTTAAAGCATCCAAGCACTTGACATTTATCTTAATTCACATGAATTGGGGTTTGTACACCTTATAGAACTGAAACAACTACACAACACTAGTTATGGTGTCAAGGATCTTGAAAATTTCCAAGTTATTTAGATCTACAAGATTCTTTGTACCTGCAAATAAAAAACAACCAAATCTATCTTGGACAAGCATAAACAAAAGCTCTGATACCATATCAGGAAATAAGAGGATAAATAATAACAAAAATTTATATATCCACCAAAATAAACAAGCCAAAGATTATAGTTTATGTTTGAACAATAAGTTATGATAGATTGCATTGCAGAATGAATTAGATATAAGATTCCATACATAAAAATGAAAATAAATGAACACGATATATAAAATTTAAGTGGGAAAACCTTTTAGTTAAAAAACCACTGAAAAACCACTTATCTTTATTGAGAAAATATGCTTCACCACTACAAGAATATGGGTTTATTATCCACAAGGTTTTCACAATATTTTTGTAGATATCTTACTCAAAATTGTGAATCCAATTTTGTGGACTCCACCCACAATTGTTTTGTGGAAAAATACAATGTGACAAAGATTGTGACAAAATCCACAATGAAAAATAGTGTGAAAAATCCATAATTTTATAATTGTGGCATTTCCCACAATTCTAATATTGTTACATATCTCTAATTTAAAAAATTGTGAAGATTTTCACAATTTAATAATGTTATAAATCTACAATTTTAAAATTGTGTGATAAATCACAATAATAAAAAAATCATATGCACGTTTATAATTTATAATTGAAAATATTTTAACAATTTTAAAACTTTTACAATATTATAATTTTATTAATAATAAAAAATATTTTTCAATTTCAATATTATTTCCAATAAAATTATTCAATTTTAAGAGAAACTTCTAATAAAAAATACTAAATCTATATTTATAAAAAATAGTTCACATTATATAATAATATATTTTAAAATTCTTAATTTATTTAAAAAATTATATTTTTAAAATATAAATGATTATATTTAATTAAAAATAATAAAAATATTGAAAAACATATTTATTAAAACACAAATTATAAATTAGAATATTAAAATTATCTTTAAGATATAAATATACATTTATGTATACCAAAACATAATAATTAAACAATAATAAAATATTAGAATATGCACCAATCTTATTCAAAAATTAAGTGCGAAGGAGTAAGTAATTTGTAATTGATAAAAAAAATATTTTTATGAGCCACGTGTTTCATACATAAAAAAAAATTGTTTAGAACAAATATTTATTTATTCATAAAAGTAAGTTTCACAAGATAAATCATTGTAAAATATTGAATAAAAATGTTTTTTTATCAAAATAAATATTTTTAATGTGCACATGCATTTAATATTATAGTAATTTTATTTCATAAATGCATTGAAGTTTGGATATTTCTCATGAAAATTGGGTTTATCCCCTCTTGTTGAAATATTCAATTCCTCTTTCCTGTGCCTGAATTTCGATCTACTTCAATCTCCATCACTCCTTCGGGTAATGTAGATCCTGCAATGCTTTCAATTTTCTTTTACTTACAGCATATTTCATTATGTTTTTTCAAAAATATCTTTTCCAGTACATAAATGTTTATATTTAGGAATGAGGAATTCAATTTTTAATATGAATTAATGTCATGAGTTATATATTGATAAAAAATATACTGCTCTCAAATTGTGTGTCTAGATGTTATCTTCGCAAATAATTGCAAAAATTATTTTACAGTCAAGTTATTAATAGATGTCAGAGATGAATCTAGAGTAAACTTGTTATCTCTAGCCATTCTTTTCCTGCAGCAAAAGTATGAATCTGCTAAAAAAAATGACACCGTAGTTTTTTTAGAGAAATACTTCCTTTTGATGTGTAAAGAAAAGATGAAGCAAAAAAAATTGGGTTAAAAAATTGGAGCGCACATAAATCACAACCAATAAATCAAAGTCTAGCATGCACAGGGATAATTAATTATTTATTTCAAAAAGCCAATTAAAAAAATTAAAAAGACGAAACTTATGGCCAATAGAGATGTGTATACTACCAAAGTGGACTATGGAGAAGTTTGTTTTAGATCTACCAAACTGCTAGATGTGTAGTTGATTTTACCGCTCCACTTTGCTTGAATGGTACCAGATTTAGCCTGAAGAAACCAATAGATGTGAAAGGCTAATAATGAATGATATATCAAATTTCGTAAAAGATGGAATTGTGAAAAAGCGTTGTGGAAATATAATTAATTAGCAAACCTAATTGGATCGACACAATAAACAAACTGTTTTCTAAAACTGAAAAGGCTTGTAAGCTCTCCCACCATGTATTTCAAAGAAATTGTGTTAATTAAAAATAAAAAATAAAAACAATTTTTTTGAAGGCGAATGCTATTTTACCTATTATACACCATTTTATTTTGCAGAAAATGTAGTTGTAATAGGGTATTCACAACCATGAAAGCACAAAAACTTATAATATTATCCCCAAACAATAATCCGCATAAGCTAATTCCTTTTCCGTTTAAGTTTAATGCCATAGACATTGGTTCACAAGAGAGAGAAATCATCTTCCAATGTTAAGCCTCCTCGGCCCTCGCGATTTGCATTTTTTGATAACAATTTGATCTCATTCCATCTACCTCCAATTATCTACTCATATGAGCTCCAGTTTGCATGCAGCTATAGATTAGATCCACTTCACAAATTCTTATGCCCTTTTCATAGACGCTCTTGTAAACAAATACTCCTAAAAATGTTCATAGGGGAGAACGTATTTAGGTTTCCAAAAAAAGGGGAGGAAATTTATCCCTGCCCTTGGATCATTAGGTTTTATCAACGGCCTATAAATATTTTTTCTCAATCCGTGTGAAGAAGGGAAAATAATTCATAGCACAACATGTGTATGACGAGCAGGGTAAATCGTATGGCTATTAACTAAATAAACTTCACCTTTTCTCTAAACTATTAAAATATGACGACTATGATAAAATAAAAGTAATAAATGGAATATATGTTTCCATGAATAGTAAATGCACTTTATTTTATGTTATTTAACTAGATATTATCATTTTGTAATGTTTCAAAGTGATGGGAGAAATTTTAATGAAAGATTACGTTAAAGATAACTTATTCTTATTTTGAAAATAAATATCTTAACATTTAAAATGTGGTAATTAAATAAAAATTTATATTTAGTTTTCGATATTTTTATTTTATAAAAACATATCATAATATTTAAAGGGTAATTGTGAAACATGTAATGTCAATATATCTGATACGAAGAGTCAAAATGGATAGGGTAGATATTATTATCGTGGTGACTTTGACAGATTAGATGCCCTCTAATTGCTGTTGCTTAGCGAAAGGAAGACTTTTACATAGATATGTGCTTACTCAACATGTGTACACCAGCTAAAGGTACTCTTCATTCTAACATGAGGTAGAGATGTTGATATGTAAAATTATTGTTTCCCATCAAAAAAATTATAATAATAAACAATTTTTTGTGGAGAATTCTAGGACAACTAGTTTTTTTATTTTAGAGTTGTAATCTACCACTTCACCTTTCGTAACCCTTACAAACATTTTAGTCAATATACTAACCTCTACACTTATTTTAGCAATGCCCATATACTCTACTTCTACTCTAGCTTCATATGGATGTCCATTATAATATATTAGTACGTAATCCCAAACTGGCTGACATGATTTATCCATGGAATTGTAAACCCAAAACTTCATAGATTCTTATGTAAACATGGGTGATACCATAGCTATGGTTAATTGGTCGTGAGATGGAGTATGCTTTCCTACAAAACCATCCCTTCTCCTTGGATTGATTTTATGACACATAAAACATTACTTGTTCGAACAAAGAATCCCACATAATTTGTTAGTAAGAATTGTATGCAGCAACATATAAACATAAACCTTAACATAGCATGGCCCTTATACTAATATAGGTAATTCCAAAAAAGAAATTGCATTCCTACCAAAAAGAAAAATATCTCATATTTTCATCTTCGAATAGTGTAAATTAACAATAATAAGAGTTAAGAAAAGTATTAAGCGGTGTTTCATATATAGTGTGATAAAATGTGGATATTTTAAAAAATTTAAATTGAAAAATGTGATTTCTCCACAATGAAATTTTAAAAATGTGGATATTAATTTTATTTTATTTTTGTCTTTTATCAAATTATGGAAAATCGACAATAAATATTATAGAAGCTATCTATTTATGTTAATAAATCACACTTTTTAAACAAAATCATATTTTTATGGATAACAATGTAGATATAAAATGACCCTATTTCTAGTAGTAGTTCAATTTTCAAAATAATATTTTTTATAAATATGAAAGAAAGCATGATTTTTCACAAGTAGACTTTAAGAATATATATTTTAAAAGCATAAATTTGACTTTTATTATATTGTGAAATATCTATATAATATTTTAGAGAATGCACCAATTTATTGTAGACAATTCACAATTTAGTTTTTGAAATTAGTGTATCGTGGATTATCAATAAATAATATTTTCAATTTATTTATTATTTATAGGTAGACTTTATTCATGATTGTTATTATTTTTGGTTTCATAAATTATTCATAAATAATATTTGGGTTATTATGTAGATTATCAACACAAAATGTCAAACTGGAGGTGATGTATATTAGTCATGATTGAATAATTTTTACCATGTTTAAGGATTTATCATCCGCACAAGCAAATTATAGTAGTGTTGATTATCTACAATTATAGTTTTATTTATGTTTTTTAGTGTATATTAATAAAAAATAGAAATAACTATCATAGTAACTTTTCCAAAATGCGTATATTTCGAATTTTGCTAGTAATACAAATTCATTAAAATGTTTAGAATTTTCAAAATTTTATTTCAATCTTATAAATAGTGCTAAAATTTTGAATCATAATAAAAATTATTTACTATAGATTATGAAAAATTACTATTCAATGGTGTACTAAATTGTCTAAAATATATGTATAATTTATAAATTGTGAATAATAAAAAATAAATTTTAGTGTAGACTTTGAATAATAAAATATAAACCTTGGAAATTGTATAATAAAATCTCATCGTGAGATACTATATGTGGGTTATGTTTTGTATCCATACTTCTATTTTAAAAGTTTTAGATTCTTTCAAAATATGTGGAGAAAATGTGATTTTACTACAATGAAATTTCAACAATGTGGATATTTCACAAGTTTAGCTTTAATTTTATGAAATTGTAGAAAATCTACATTTCCTTTTATAGAAGATATTTAATTAATGTTAATAATTCACAATTTTTCCACAAAATGATTTTTTTGTGGATAACTACGTGGATAAATAACCATACTTCTAGTAGTGCACCCAACACTCCCACTATTTCCTTAATCAACAAAATTTACACCTTCAAGGAAGAATTATAAACTATCAATTACATTCGCTCATGTGAGTAGATATCAATCTTGACTCCATTTGCATCATGTATATTTTACATTCTTGCATAATTTGTTGTTACATTTTGTGTCCATTATTGAATATTATTGTTGTTTTTGTTACCAATCTTTAATGAGATCAACTTGATTTATATCAAGGCGGGTGGCCTTGTTTGGGTCACTCTTATACTTTAACTTTAAATATGTGTCGACCCGATATGGAAATCCATCGCACACTTATATTTCAAATTTAAGGTATATGCCATGATCGATTAGTCTTTGGTGGGTTTCTATTAAGTCATTTTTGCTCTTAATATTACAACCCCAATAGAGAATTACATTAGTGTACAATATTTATAGTTTTCAAAAAATGGGATCCTCCCCATTCCCAAGATGAGGGACTTAGTCATAGAGTGTTGGCAAAAAATTACATATTTTGGCCTTGACAAAATATTTTACTGACAAGGAACTTTTGTTCTTTTCCCCTTTTCTCATGTTTAAAATTCCACATTGGCCTTTATCTTGTTTGAAAATCTTATTTTTCTTTTACGTTGTTAATGATGAAATTCAAACAAGGGAATCATATATATATATATATATATATATATATATATATATATATATATATATATATATATATATATATATATGAATTACTTACCATTCTAAGGGGCTGGGAAATTCGAGCTATTACTTCCTATATATTACTTGGGAAAGGAGCCACATTCAAGGACTATATTTAGGTTGCATCATTCACTGTATAGGCAGTGGAAAATTCTGAATTCCATCTCACCCATTCATCTTGGGGGAAAATTATTTTAAGATCGCTATCTTCGTGCGACTGACATAAGGAAAACCTAGCTTCAAGCGACACATTTCAATCTCTCTCTCACACACACACCAGAACAAAATTGCATCTAAAATGTAGTGTAGCGCTCTATGATAATCACATTGGGGTGACCGTCGAGGTCAGTCTCACTCAAGTATATACATTATTTATTCCATCTAATGTGTTCTTAAGCCTTATGTAGGTAGATAGGGTTTGTTTTGTAGGTACATGTGTGACATTGAAACCCTACAAAAAAGGTAGAGTGACAAAGAAAGAAGTGAAGGTGAGATTTTTAAACCATAAAAATATCATATCCAGACTCGCTGTCAAGACACTAGCTCCCAGTTCAGACACTAACACTCAGGGTGGTCCTATTCTCCTTTGGATGGTATTTTCTGAAGGACTTTTAAATATCTTTTATCCAGACGAAGATTACTCAGTTCAGATCTAACATGTTCCACCCATTCTCTAGCTTAGAGTCAGTCCAGTCAACAAGATACAAGCTAAGTCACTATCATCTTCTCATTGTTTACGCTTGCTTATTATTACATGTTATATCTTTCTTATTTCAGATATACATTTTTTATCTCATTCCTCTGATAAATATTTAAATTATGTTAAATCAATATGTCGATATGTGCTTGACACATCCATGGTGTTTTTTTTTTTCCCTTCGGTCTATCGATGTGTTAATGACACTCATTTATTTTATTCTTGTTGGCATTGTAACACATGAAATCCCTTTCTTTTTTTGTTGTATTCGAAATTTATGTTTACAATAACATAACAATTAGGAAATATGTGTGTGTTTATAACCATATACTATTTAAGGGAAAAGTAAAAAGGAAAACATATAGCAATTACATATGTTGTGCTTCAATAAAGGTACTCAACTTTGCAAATGGTGTTAAGGGTTATAAAAATAAGAGCGTGACCATATATGGAGCAGAACCATGCATGTATAGAACCAATTGAAACTTAATATGAAGATTTGGTTTGAAAAAATAAAAACAACACATTTTTATTCAATAAGGGATCTCACTTTGCATTACATGGGAGAAAGCACGTAAAATATGAAGGAAACTACATTGTATAATGCATGTCTACAAGTCTTCAGTAAATGCATCTAGGAAATCTACATGGTTGAATGTATAGTCATCTTTCTACACCTAAAAAATGGCACAATAGACTTGTTCTTTTCTATTATACAACTCTTTCGTTGCAACTGTAAAGTGGTATTTTTAGAAGAGCACTAACTTGAGAACATACCAAAAATTTTCAGGTGTCAACCCACCATTTGTAAATTTTGTGCAGTGATGCCCATGATATTTGTAGTGGCGTCTTCAAAGGTAGAGACACACATTGTACTTGTGTCATCCTTTATCAAGAAATTTAATACATATTTATTATCACATTTGTTGATTTCTTTTTTGAATTTTGCATAGTCCCAGGACCTATCTGGGTTTTGAACAAGTTTTTTCTTGTATTATCTATTTTTTGTTAAAGAAACTCAAGAGAGGTAGCAATGTTTTGACATTTTTATGTGGATGATCATTGTTGTAACTTTAAATCCGATTGTGTTTCCTAGAACATATGATGTTTTGATGCTTGCAATATCATTAACCTTAATAACATCTGTAGCTAGTGATATAGATGGTATGGTAGAACTGTAAGAATCAAACCAAGTTCTCATATGGTGTTCTTCCACTGCATCTAGAATGATGAAATACTATGTTGGAACCAATGCCAATATTTTTTACCTTTGTAAAATGTTATCTTGCCCTTCTTAATTGTGATTATTAGTTTCAACGATTCCTTGGATGCACAAAGGTCTACAAAAACCTTTACCTCCTCATCACAGAAGACACCCAAAGGGTTGTGTTAATGCAATAACCTGAGAAATCTTGTAGGACAAGTGTTCTTGTTGGTTGTAGGTGTCATCTAGTTTCCTAATTGTCAAGTTTGGAGTAACAAACAAAACAACAACAATGATGTCTATTATAGAGTTGGCAAAGGTCGTTATGATCTCCTTAATTGGCTTGAATTGAAACTAGCAGGTTGGTATTAGTGGCATTTATTTTATACTTAGTTTGACATATGATGTTAAGCCAAGGAAAACAATCCATAAGATTTTTGAATCATTGTACCCGTTTGTGTACCTTAAGGTGCCACTAGAGACTGTGTAAACCTTACCATATTGCACATGATTGTAGAACACTTCTGCATCTTGGTCAAAAGAAGTGATAGTTATGCAGTTGCCATCCATGTCTACAAGACCAAAATTGAAAACTTGTCCATTTTTTGTTGAATCTACGAAGAAATCCCTCTTTATGATGCAACCTTGAATAGTCCAATCATTCTCGTAAGTATTCAAACTCTTTACGCTAGTGATTAGTTCCATCCCTTTTTAATTTGTGGCCCGTGCAGTACGTGATAGAGTGCTATTGGTATTTAGGTCTTTCGTATTTCCATTGTTAGAATTTGGAATCTTTTGGCATGAAGGTTAACAAGAGTAGGGGAACGTGTAACGTATGTATGTTTCCTTTAAAATAGTGGCAAACACAATTTAGGCTTTAGTTTCAGGCATTGAAAGTGCTAAAAGGGGTAGAAGCAATGGGGGGAAAATAACTCAATGTGAAAGTGAAGCACTTGTAATATGTATGTGGTCGTTGAGGGCAACCACGCAAGATTAGGAAAGGAAAGTGTTCTAAAGATTAACATGAGGAAACAAGAAATATCAAGCAAATGAAACTTTATATTTAGTAGATAAGAACTTTAAACAGGATGTGCACAAGCTCAATTGTTTGTACATTCAAGAAAAACATGTATTTGAAGATGTGTTTGTTTCCATATTATACATTCATAACACTACAAGGTTGCAAAAGTGTAAAGGGTAGACCGAGAAATGTCTTTCTATGACAACAGTGGAGTTAAAAGCTCCAATAGCGTACTAAATTTGGAGGATGGGATTGCGTAAGTACTCGCTTATGTTGAACTTTTTAAAAACAACAATGTAAGTTATACCTTTCCCTTTATACTTATTAATCGTAACCTAATTCTCGTAAAAATGTTTTCATCCCTTATAACTAAAAATAAGTTTTTTCAACCTTATCCATTAAATCTATGTAATCTAAATTTTCCATTATCAATAAAATTCAGCTTTTTATGTGTTAAAAAAAAGTAATTTTCATTAGAATAATTTACTTGATGTACTTCGCACCTACTAATATCTTTTCCTATTGACAACACTTTTGGACTATGTATCGTTTTCTAGTCACCTTCCCTTAAAGAGTTCCACAAGAGTTAAATTAGATTATTAAGTTTTGATAGGAGCGTTTTTAAAAAAACAAGACCTTTTCAACAAAGTCAACGTCAAAGTACTTTTCTTCTCAACATAACTATTCTTCTCGGACATAATTAATGGCAAGCTTCTTCCTTCGACCTTCCGTTTACCATTTATTCACAGATGTGAGAGTGACTGTTAAAAAAAAAAACATGTTCATCCCTTATGACGAAGAATTTCCCCGCGAATTTCCCTCCCATACTTAGTTGGACCACTGATGCAGATGTGACAGACCCCATCTTCTTTGAATTTTCCTACCATCTTTTCTCTCGACTTTCTGCCCCCTTCCATACGCCTTCTGGATTAGAGCTATTGACTCTGCATAGACTTTCTGTGGAAAATGGAGCCCCCGTTTTCCATTAAATTCTCTCCATCATTTTTACACCTCTCCATACAGAATTTGTGCGCCTCTTTTGGATAGTAAGCCATGGAAGAGGAATCGCAGAATAATCATCGGAGCCTTTCTTCAGTGCAGTGTATAATATTTGGTGTTGTATCTGTGCCACTCTTGTATTGGACTGTGTCTGGGCTCGGGGGAAATCATGAAGCCAAGAAGCCTCTGGATATCTTTCGTTGCTTTGTTTTAATGTGTTTGTATTTACGTTCAAATTCTGCTTTTTTGCTGGTATTGTGTAACGTGATCATTGGTGCGCTCACGGTTCTGGGTAAATCCAGTGAAAGCCATGATTTTTACAGTGCATATCTCAGGGAGAGCGAAGGCATGAGAAGCAAGCAGGTGATTGTTGCAGAGCCGTCTGGAATTGAAAAGAAAAGAGACATTGTTAGTGAATTTACAGAGATTTGCAGTGCAGAAAATGTAATGAAGCCTGGAACAAGTGGTGGGGATTGTTGCAGTGAAGAGACCGAACCCAAAATGTGGGTATCAAGTTCAAGCTCAAACATGGCGGTTGTTCCATATACAGAGATCAGCGACAGCAACGACGAACTGAAGAGGAAGTGTGATGAATTCATTGCTCAGTTCCGCCGCCAAATGAGTCTCCAAAGCCGTTCTACGTGATGAACTGCTGCAATTTGCTACAATTCTGACATGCTGTCATCAAAAAATCAGAAGGGATGTTTTTTTAGCTTTTTTGATTTGCGAACTAGGAGGGGTTATATGGGGAGTCAGGCTGTGACTCGAATTATTGTAAAGTTCCAATGAGTTAAGTTTTTTTCTGGCTAAGAATTTAGCGGTTTGCTAATGGATAAAATTATAGATCTCCATTAGGTTTTGGGTGAAGAGGTTTTTTTAAAGGATTTGACGGTTTGCTAATGGATAAAACTATGCCAGTAACTCTAGTGTGTAGGTTACCTTAATATTGTACCTGGACTGAAATGTTTCCCAGAAAACTCTGCTGTGAAGGTTACTTTAATATTCTATATGGATTGACGTGTTTTCTAGAAAAAAGATTTTTTTTTAAAAATCGAATGGGTATTTCGAGATGATGTATTAGGGTTAGTATACTTATAATTTATGAGAGGGGATTATTAAAATTAAAAAATGAATTGAAAATTAACATGTATTGTTATTGTTTGTGTATAATTAATATGTTTTTTTAAGTATTTGAAACTGTTATGATATGGTAAATTTTGTGGAAGTGGATGTAATTTAATAAAAAGAAGAAATTACATTATGGATAAAGGAAATTTTATGTAAGTATATTTGAATGTAAGAAGTAGAATGTCAAATGAGTTAGTGGGCTCATCCATTGAATTGTTTCAATAGTGCAAATATCTTTTTAAAAAATTATTTGAAATATATTGAGAGTTATCAATTTTATGGTGCTGAGTTTAAAGGTTAAGATATTAGTATTTTCTAATTGACTTGCATAAATATCCATTTAACATGTGCAATCACATTATCCTATATCCTTGCATGAACGAGTCATTACATGCTCACAAGTCCACACTTGTAATATTTTTTTTAGTAGGGTATATGGAGGTGATGCTAAAACTTTGAGGAACTAAGGCCACCATGTGAAATCATGCAAACCATTCATTTTCATCAAAAGATTGAAAAATCTTAATTGTTGATATGACTATCAATAGCGGCTCCATCATTTTCATTTAAACAAATACTTATCAACATAATAAAAGTCCTAAAAAAACATTGAAATATCTAAACATATGCTAATATTTTTTTCAAATCTCATAATAAATAAAATAATAAAATGAAAATCATGCTCTAGGAATCAAACCTTATAAGTGCACTCTTGTTAAAAAAAAGTGGTGATTCGGATCATTATTGTTTACAACCACCCAATCTTATTACAATAATTCACTTGATATACTTTTCACTTTTTAACTTATTTTGTTATTGACAAAATTTTTGGAGTATGTGATGTTTTCTAGTCACTCTTTTTTTATAAATTAAATATGACAGTTGTATAGACTTTTTTTCATGATTTTAATCATAAAATACTTACAAATATTTTAATTAAATGTTTACTTGTGACCATCATTTTATATATATTTATGTGTAAATTATATAAATATATATTACAAATAATTAATTAAATATAGAATAGTCATATGAGAGAGAAAGAAGGAAAAGAACTCTGAACATTGCAGAAAAGAAAAGTCTTTTTGACGATTAATTTCACCGTTAATTTACCTCCTGTAATACAGATGTAAAATATTCCTCACCCATGACAGAGACCGTCTTCTTTGAAGTTTCCTATCATCTTTCTGCCCCCTCTCATACGCCTTCTGGATTAAAGCAATTGACTATGCATAGACTTTCTGTAGAAAATGGAGCCCCCACTTTACATTAAATTATCTGTCATTTTTAAGCCCTTCAATACAGAATTTGTGCCCCTGTTTTGGATAGTTAGCCATGGAACAGGAATCACAGAAAAATCACTGGACCCTTTCTACAGTGCGATGTATACTATTTGGTGTTGTATCTCTGCCACTCTTGTATTGGACTGTATCTGGGCTCAGGGGAATCCATGAAGCCAAGAAGCCTCTGGATATCTTCCGTTGCTTTGTTTTGATGTTTTTGTATTTACGTTCAAATTCTGTTTTGTTGCTGTTACTGTGTAACCTGATCATTGGTGCGCTCACGGTTCTGGGTAAATCCAGTGAAAGCCATGATTTTTACAGTGCATATCTAAAGGAGAGTGAAGGCATGAGAAGCAAGCAGGTGGTGGTTGCAGAGCCGTCTGGATTTGAAAAGAAAGGCGACATTCTTAGTGAATGTACAGAGACTGCAGAAAATGAGGGGATTGGTGGTGGGGATTGTTGCAGTGAAGAGACCAAATCTAAAATGTGGGTATCAAGTTCAAGTTCAAGCATGGCGATTGTTCCAGGTACAGAGATTAGCAACGAGGAATCGGACAGGAAGTTTGATGAATTCATTACTAAGTTCCGCCGCCAAATGAGTCTCCAGAGCCGTTCTACCTGATCAACTGCTGCAATTTGCTACAATTTTGACATGCTGTCATATAATAAATTCCAAAGGGATGTTTTTTTCCTTGTTTTTCTTTGTGTAGGGGACATATGGGATTGGCGAGTCAGGCCGTGACTCGAACCTGGGCCAAAGGGATGTCATTATAGAGCTCCATTAGGTTTTGGGAGAAAGAAGCTTTTCTAAAGCTAAGGATTTAGCGGTTTGCTAAAACTCTGCAACTAACTCTGGTGTTTAAGTTACCTTTAATACTGTACTTGGATTGAAGTGTTTCTCTGAAAAAAAGAGTTTTTTAAATCCAAAGGGTTTTTTGAGATGATGTGTTAGGGTTAGTACACATACAACCTATGATGTGTAATGTTGGGGAGAGCAGGGGATTATTAAAACTAAATAATAATAATAATAATCAATATGTATGTTGTTTGTTGTTTGCGAATGATTATTATGTTTGTTGAGTACTTGAAGTGGATGATTATTATGTTTGTTGACTATGTAAAAGTATGTTACCATGTGATAAATTGTGAGGAAGTGGATATGATTTAGTAAATTGTGGATGAAGAAAATTTAATAGATATATCTGAATGTAAGAAGAAGGGGACCAAGTGAAAAGTAGAAGTTTGAAAAACAATTTGTTTTTTTTCGTAGAAAATGCTTATCCTTTTTCACATATTTAGATAATATGTTGAATATATTGTTGCACTTGTTCAAGCAAGTGTATATGTAATATGTGTTAGTTAAGTGAAAGATATATATTTTGCAAGAGAACCATTAGGGCATCTATGACATGTCCATGGAGGAGGAGAGTTAAAGATCACAAAAACATAGATTGTGGTCATTATCAATTTGTCCAAGGCTTCTAGCACAACTTAAACAAGAATGTTATTGGTGAACTTTCAATGATTAAAGAAGTTTGTAGCATCATTGAAATCACACTAAGATTCATTCACGCATGACGCCTATGTAGATTAGTATATACACTTGACGAACATTTTGGATGCATACATCATTGATTGTAAGTTCCCACAAATTCTAGACATATGGCCAACTTTTGAAATTCATTGGAAGAGGAATGCCCTTTACCTTGAATGAAGAACAAGAAATGTTACTTCCATTATTCATTGGTGTTTATTTCTATTTTGGCCCAAATATTGTAGATCTTAAGACAAATCCCATAGATTAAAGGGTTATTATGTAAGTTGATCACTCCTAGGCTCATCATAGACCAATACCCATATTGCTTGTATATGTTTAATTAGTTTTGTATCGACATTTCCAATTTACTTATCTTGAAGGCAAATTAATGCAAGAACATTCAAGATCACATGCAATCCTAGATCAACGAATTTTTTTTTATCAATTGGAGTTTGTTGTATGCATTTTGTGTTGTTGGCAAATCATGCTATGAAGGAAGTATGTTGTTGATGGGCCACAGAGTGTTGTGTTGCATTTTATGGCGTCTTAGCACAAGCCACACAAGATGTGACAGTTAGTCTTACAATCATTGACAAGTTGGCATATTCCGTAGAACTCTAAGGAAGCCACACAATATATAGAGCTGCAAAACACTAAAAGGAGTTGTGCAACCTTAAGTGAGGCCACATAATACTCCAAAGGTTGAATTGAATCCGTGAGGTACTGTTTGTAGTAGTGAAATACTGAGAAGTTGTTTGGAATCCAAAAACTTTAAAATGTTGATTGAATCTGTAATGGGTCATTCATGCCATTATTTCATATTAGATGTAGAGTTAAGTTGTGGCATTGGTCATCTCTATAAATAAGGTTGAATTTCCTTAGAGAGCTCAGTGTGAAGTTTTTACCAAACTCAATAAGTGACGTGAGCTTAAAGCTTGAAGTAACATGTCTTTGTAGGTGAGCTAACATGACACGAGTAAAGAATGTTTGAGTGAGTGAATCATTGATGATCAATCTATATATGTGTATTTCTCATTGAGTATACGAATAAATCTTGTTGAGTTGTGTTATTTTGTTATTGGATTCTACTATGTGTTTATTGCATGCATTGTTTGTATGTTTTTTGCATCTAGTTTTGAAGGTTGTGTGGTGTAAGGCAACTCTTCATTGAGCGTCGTGACTGTGTTTTCCTTATTTCGTATTAGAAAAAGGTTTTGGTCCTTCCATTCGATGCCATAACAGAGATTAGTGGTTTTCTACATTTGCGAGTGTGGGTAGAAAATCCTTGCAGACATTTTCTAATGGGTAGCTATTAGGTAAAAGGTGTGAAGATTACACATCAAGATTGGTGGTTTTTGATCCGAAAATGATCAAGTTTCTACTTGATCTCAGACCCGTATAGGCTTATTTTATTTGCCAACTAGTTCCGCCTTTTAAGTAATCAATTTAAAATTAATGCAAGCATATAATGACAAATTGCACAATGATTGATTATGGAGTTCGTCAATAGCATACGTCTCTGGGTTCTTTCAAACCATTCCACTAGTAAAAATTGTAAGTACAACGTTATTTATTACAATAAAACCTAATGGAATTTCCACTTGCCTAGTAGTACGTCAGTCCTTTGAAGAACTTCCGATGATCAATCGAATCGTTCTTCACCTTCCTGATGCACAACCTCCTTCGGAACTCGATCAACCTTCCCAATGCTTCCCGACATCCTTCAGCACTCCAGTCGATACTCCAGGCATCGCAAGTGAAAATATTGTGGGTCAATGGGCCTATTGGGTAGTGTGATACTCCCAATCACAAATATTTCATCTACTATTTCCTAAAAAATAATAGGCCAATAAACAATATTTGCCTATAGTAATTTTAGGATTTTAATATAGTTCCCGCAACTATATTAAAATTGTCCTATTATTATATCTCATAAATCCCATAAATAAGCTTAAAAAATAATAAGCTTCAATGTTCTTTACAATGAAGAGAGGTCCCCTATTTATAGTAATATAGGGCCCTTAAAATAATGCCTTTAAATTTATCTAAAGGCTATTATTAGCCTAACTTGTAGCATTGTGGATGGGATTATAATCCCATAGGGGACGACATATATTTTTAAGTGGGTTAAATCCCACATTGGGCCGCTTGTATGTTAAATGGGATAAAATCCCACATTGAGTGGTGTTTACGTTTTGATAAGGTTTTAATAAACCTTACCCATCCTCCATTCATGTTGAACCTTCCACGCATGGGCCTTTGCCCCACCATTTATCTACCACGCGGAAACCCCCATATATGGGGGTCGGCGGATTTTACTTGGGTTGACCACTTCGCATATCTTTGTGGCTTAGATAAGCCCGCCCAATTTGACCTTGACATGTGGCATGGCCACGTTTGCACTTAGCTAGTCAATTTATGTTGGATGTATAAACCGATCTTCGTGAATTCCTCCAAGGTAATGTGGAAGGCTGGCATAAAATATAAATGCAATAATTTCAAGCTCAATCATTGTGGATAGCTCGCCGAGATAAAATGTAACTTGATCCTTGCATGACTCGACTAATAGCTTGATGTCGATCCTCGATTTTCAAATCGATCGTATTTGATTCATGGTGGCAAGCCATGTGGTGGCTTGAGGACCCACCATGTTGACGATAATACCATAGTCCCCATGGCGCCCGGGCTCCCCTCCGTAACAAAAGTTGAGCCTCTTGCTCCCACGAGCTATATCATTTTACGGCAGTCGAAGACCGACTATAAAATCCTCTCTAATTTTTCCAACACCTTTTTGCCATGTGTCGCAGTGCTCTTGGTCCACTATTGACATGTTGACCAGAGTTGACTTTCCCATTGATTGAACTTTGACCGAACATAATTAGAGCTCTCAATGTCCGTTTGTCGCATTCTCATAGTTGATGGAAAGATCTTGAAAATATCTTCTGCAATGATAGAATTTAGGGATGTTTAGGGAAATTCTGATATAAAAAATGATCCCCTGATCACACCTCCCTAATGAGAAAGGATTTTTGTCCCAAAAAGCTTATATGGGAACATTTTACCATCCTGTCCTGAATGTGGAAACTTTGTTGCCACCTTGGAAGTGATGTTGTAGTATACCCTTTGGTCTCTTCCTATGCAACCTTCTCACTTCGACAACTTTTTTCTGATCCTAGACCTATGAGTTATGGGCCCACGACGCTTCTGCTGCGCTACTCTGATATCCGAAGAAGACCTCCATGACTCTGTGGTGCGGTGTTAGGCTTCCAGATATCTAACAAAAAGGATCTTCTTTGACTCTATAACACAGTTCCCGACTCCTAGTTGATTCCGTAGAATCCAAACTAGTTTGAAGGAACTCCATGTTATTTAGAGCAATGATTGATCTCATGTCGATGATGGAAAATGACTTGTCAGGTATTATCCTGCTATAGGGTCATAAGAGACTCTACACAGAATGAAGTTACGACCCAATGTCACATCCCTTTCCAGACTTCGACGCCTCTAATGAACGACGATAAACCTCTTTCAAGACCTCAAGCCTCTAATGCACGATGCTAGTCTGACGATTAGCTACCATTCTACTGCAAGGTCACAATGCCTCTACACAAAATGACGATCTGAGCTGATTTCTCACGAGCTCAAAAATGGTGACTCCAATCCTGATGCATGGTTGTTGCCTCTACATAGTACAAAGCCTCCAGTTGACGATGACTATCTGGTACCACTCTGCTGCACGGTCATAATGCCTCTACACAATATGAAGTTTTGACCAGTTGTCAGATGCCAACGGTGTTCAACTACCATTTTGCTGTACGGTCACAATGCCTCTACAAAAAATAAAGTTCCAAATTGACACCTGCGAGCTCCATTGTCTGCACAAATGGATAACAAATCTCCAAACTCATAGATATGAGTATCCAAATGTAATGGTCACTCAAACATTTGATTAGGAGATATGTGCCCTTAAAAGGGTCTTTATACAAATTTCAAATATAAGTGTAAGGAAATTATATCCTAATACATCATGCAAATTAGTTGTAAAAATGCTCCATTTTTGGAGTCTTGGTACAATAAGCTTAGTTACCAATTTTATAGGAAAATAATTTCACATGATAAACCTATTGCAAAACTTTCTCCTACTTGGTGGCTTATGTACTTGGTCTTCCCCACTATATCACAATCATGGTTTGACCTCATTTGTCTCTTTCCTGCTAGAAAAATAACACAACAAGGATGAAAACATACTGCATCTCCCGGTATTAGCAATTTACCAAAATAATTTCCCTCTAAGGGGTCTTACTAATGCAAGTATAAAAGAGTACAAACATTGCCCAAGAATTGGGTCTTTTACTAGTGTGTCTTGATCGGTTAGATGTATACAAAAATTGACCACACATGGGTCTTATTCATTCATTATACCTAACACAAACTTTAATGGTTTTATTACAATAGGAGAAATAAATAATGCTCAGAAAAACCAATACAATAGCTGAACAAAGTCAACTTTATTTGCACCTTATATTTCTTACCAAATGTAGAATCCTCAGTGTCTATATAAGATACCTCAATAGGTATCATGTGGATCCTTGAGCTCTCTCTCCTTTGCATACGGATCCTCATGGTCCACTGGAATGTACACGACCTCAGTGTCAGGATCTAGCTGATCAACAGGGACATATGAGCTCAAATTTGTACTAGGATCTGCATGATTCCCAGGTACATATAAGTTTGATGTCTCACTGTCTTCGCCTTGTGCAAGACAAATAACATGTCTTGTCGTGAACTCAATCCTCCAGTTGTACCCAATGCGAAGCTCCACTCCGCTCTTGTCATCAGTCATATAACTTTGATGAGAAGTTAGGTAGAAGTTTCCTAATACCATTTTATCCATCTCCAAAGGGATGATGTTGAGAGTGATATTGTCAAAAACGCGTCTCCCCATTATGAAGCTTAGAGTTTAATAGCTAATAGACACTCCATGCAGAGTACCATCCTCTATACCAACTATCTTGGGTCAAGGAAGTGGTGTCGTGGGAAGTCCTATTCAGAGCACCAAATCAAAAGTCACGTATCCTACTCTGATAGTCCAATCGAAAATAAGGGTGACATACTGACCTTGTGTAATAATTAGAATCCACTATCTTAAGGCACTCGCATGTCACAGTATAATATTTGGATGTTCCAATGTTGCTTTCTGTCCTAATGGTGCCCTTGACTGGCCAGTGTTTAGTCCTGCAATAGCCTTTCCCTTCTTCTACATCCACTTAGGCCTCTTGTTTGGATACAATTTCTAGCATTTCAGTGTCATGCCCTTTTCCACAATGATGACATATGACTGAGTCTAGTGAAGGTAGCCTCTCCAAGCGATGCTTTTGAAGCTAACTTTCTTCAATAACCTTTCCAAGTGGATCATTTAGGCTTCTTTATAACTCTGCAATGCGTTGTTACTGCTGGCACTGATGCTCTCAAACAATAGCCATGTGGGTTTATAAATCCATGATCTAGAGACCATGTTCTCAATGTCGAGTCATCATCACTTGAACCATGGTGCCCAATAATGCAAGAATAACTATAAACTAGAAGAAGAGGTATAGATCCATTTCTACAAAACCAACTCTACAAAACCATCTCTGATACCAACTTGATCCAAAAATGATCAAGTTTCTACCTGATCTCTGACCCCTATAGGCTTATTTTATTTGCTGACTAGTTGCTCCTTTTAAGTAATCAATTTAAAATTAATGCAAACATATAATGAAAAAATGCACAATGATAAATTACGGAGTTCAACAATAGCCTACATCTCTAGGTTCTTTCGAACTATTCCACTAGTAACAATTATAAGTCCACTGTTATTTATTACAATAAAACCTTATGGAATTTCCACTTGCCTAGTAGTAGAACTCCAATGATCAATTGAATCATTCTTCACCTTCCTGATGCCCAACCTCCTTCGGAACTTGATCGGCCTTCCCAACACTTCCTAGTGTCCTTTAGCACTCTGGTCGATACTCCAGGTGTCATAAGTGAATAATATTGTGGCTCAATGGGCCTATTGGGTAGTGTGATACTCCCAATCACAAATATTTCATCTACTATTGCCTAAAAAATAATAGGCCAATAAACAATATTTTCCTATAGTAATTTTAGGATTTTAATATAGTTCCCACAACTATATTAAAATTATCCTATTACTATATCTCATAAATCCCACAAATAAGCTTAAAAAATAATAAGCTTCAGTGTCCTTTACAATGGAGAGGGGTCCCCTATTTATAGTAATATAGGGACCTTAAAATAATGCCTTAAAATTTATCTAAAGGCTATTATTAGCCTAACCCGTAGCATTGTGGATGGGATTATAATCCCATAGGGGGCGACATATAATTTTAAGTGGGTTAAATCCCACATTGGGCCGCTTGCATGTTAAATGGGATAAAATCCCACATTGAGCGGTGTTTAAGTTTTGATAAGGTTTTAAAAAACCTTACCCATCATCCATTCACGTTGAACCTTCCACACATGGCCCTTTGCCCCACCATTTATCTACCATGCGGATTTAGCATATACTGGGGGTTGGTGATATTTACATGTGCGCATATCTTTGTGGCTTAGATAAGCCCGCTCAATTTGACCTTGACATGTGGCATGGCCACATTTTCCCTTAGCTGGTCAGTTGATGTTGGCTGTATAAACCAATCTTCGTGAATTCTACCAAGGTAATGTGGAAGGTTGGGATAAAATATAAATGCAATAATTTCAAGCTCAATCATTGTGGATAGCTCGCCGAGCTAAAATGTAATTTGATCCTTACATGACTTGACTAATAGCTCGATGTCAATCCTTGATAGGTAGATCAATCATATTTGATTCATGGTGGCAAGCTATGTGGTGGCTTGAGGACCCACCATATTTCGACGATAATACCATAGTCCTCATGGCAGCCAGGCTCCCCTCCGTAACAAAAGTTGAGCCTCTTGCTCCCACGAGCTCTATCATTTTACGACAGTCGAAGACGGGTGGTAAAATCCTCTCCAATTTTTGCAACACCTTTTTGCCATGTGTCGCAGTGCTATTGGTCCACTATTGACATGTTGGTCAGAGTTGACTTTCCTATTGACTAAACTTTGACTGGACATAACTAGAGCTCTCAATGTCCGTTTTTCACATTCTCATAGTTGATGGAAATCTATTGAAAATATCTTTTGCAAACATAATTTAGGGAAGTTTAGGGAACTTTTGTTATAAAAAATGATCCCGCGATCAGTTTTCCACTTTTGCAAAGGGGGGTAGAAAATCATTGGGGACATCTTCCAACAAGTCATTGTTGGGTAGAAGGTGTGAAGGAGTGTGGAGTCCACATTTATATGAGGAAACATAATGGAAAAATAAAGGAATGTTGTTGTTGGGCTTGCTAAAATTAGGGAGCTAGAGTTAAAGATTTGTCCAAGTTAAAGTAGATTGCCTGTTTGGAGGGCATAAAAGACACACAATGCTAAGGTGTTGATGTGGGAGATCACAATGATGATGGAGGATGACCCTCCTAACAAGGAGCATGGGTCATGAATGCAAATGAGGAAGAAGCAAAATAAGATATAGAAGAAAGGTTTTATGCACAATTGGTAGAATGAGGAGTAAGGCTAGATTGGATTACAAAACTCAAAAAATATTTTAACTATAAAGATATGGAAGATACTAATAAACTCAAATTCACTTGTATGAAATTGAAAGGTCACACCTATCTTTAGTGGGTGTTGTAAATATCTTCCCCCCGGGTAGATATAGAGAAGCAAAAGAATATGGAAATCAAAGAAACTCGGAGCCTGATATTTATTGCGTCACCAACAGCCCTTGGCGCAGGTAAAGGGCGCACAACATGAGGTGTCGACATGAAGAAATTTGTGCCTTGGCGCAGGTAAAGGGCGCACGACATGAGGTGTTGACATGAAGAAATTCCTTGGTGCAGGTAGAGGGCGCACGACATGAGGTGTCGACATGAAGAAATTTGAGCCAAGGCGCAGGTTAAGGGCACACAACAAAGACTGTCGACACGAAAAAGGATGCACCAAGGCGCAGACAAAAGAGTGTCGACACGAAAATGGATGCGCCAAGGCGCAGGTTAAGGGCGCACATCAAAGAATGTCGACACAAAAAAGGATGTGCCAAGGCGCAGGAAAAAGAGTGTCGACACGAAAATGGATGCGCCAAGGTGCAGGTTAAGGGTGCACATCAAATAATGTCGACATGAAAAAGGATGCGCCAAGGCACATAGCAAAGAATGTCGACACGAAAAAGGATGCGCCAAGGTGTAGGAAAAAGAGTGTCGACACGAAAATGGATGTGCCAAGGTGTAGGTTAAGGGTGCACAGAAAAGAGTGTCGACATGAAAATGGATGCACCAAGGTGCAGGCAAAGAATGTTGACATGTAATTTTCAGTGCCTATGGCGCATCTTCGGGAGGCACAACATTTTGAGCGCTGACAGGAAGCAAACCCTGGCGCAGATATTCAGATGGCCATTACTTTTCACAGGGAGCTCGGATTCATGCAAAGTTAGACTTTTCAGAAAGCTTACGAGGTCCTCTGTCCAACTACGAATGGATATATTTAATTGGGTGGGAACAAGTTCTTAAAAATTAAAAATATAGTTCGCCACTTTTTGGGTTTGCTAGGGTTCTCACCTACTGCCATAATGAGATGAATTAAATGCAACCTAGAGGTGGTTTGGGTAGATTTGGATTTCCTCTCTCTTCCCTCTCTCATTCTTCCTATAAATTGTAAGGAGGGGATTCTTTATAAAGGTTGGACATTCTTGTTTTGCCCCTCCCTTCTTCTCTTTGGCAGGTGAATTTGTGGGGTTCAAACCTCCCATTTAAAACTGTAATGCAACTTTGCCTCTTGGTATTTTATAGTGTGTTGTATCAATATTTGGAGCAAATAATGCATGTCTGTGGATGATTCTCAACCCTCTCTGTGTTCATTTGCATCCTCTTGATCTTTCACTGCAAATCTGGTTATCTGTGCATGATCTTGCACTGCAGTTTTATGGTTTGTGTTTATTGGCAAGACAGGTGTTCTTCATTCCTCGGTGCATCACCTTTGTTAGTTTAGGTTTATTTGTATGCATCTTCTTACCCTGTCTCCTTGGAAAGTTAGATTAGGTTTTTTGAGTGAACCCTCTGCATTTTTATGTGTGCATCTGAACAGAGGAATAGGAACCGACCTTCATTCGGAGAGCTTTCCCGATTCACAAGGTCTCACACTTAGGAAAAGTTCCATGTTATGCAATTGCACTGAGAGTCTCAACCCATCGAGTTGCAGACATTCAGGGGTGCCATGATTCGCCATCAACAGTGGGAGAATACCAAAACAAAAAAAATGAAAGAGGAAAACCGAAGATCAAGACTTCGGATAGGCTAGTGGAAAAGTTGAAGGAAAAATAAAAAGAAAGAAAACTTGAACATTAAGATGAGAACAACCTTATTGATGATGAATTTCACCATAAATTTCACTCCAATAATTGGGCCACTAATACAAATGTCACTTTATGCCCCCTTTTGGATTAGAGCAATTAACTTTGCATAGACATTTTGTAGAACATGAAGCCCTCACCTTCCTTTAAATTATCTCTATCATTTTTACACCCTTCAATAGAGAATATTTTCACCTCTTTTGAATAGTTCTCCATGGAACATGAATCACAGAAAAATCATTGGACCCCTTTTTCAGTGTAGTGTACGATATTTGGTTTTGTATCTGTGTCACTCTTGTATTAGAATGTGTCTGGGCTTAGGGGAATCTATGAAGCTAAGATTCCTTTGGATATGTTTCATTTCTTTGTTGTTGGTATTGTGTATGTGATCATTGGTGCACTCATGCTTATGGGAAAATCCATTGAAATCCATGATTTTTACAGTTCATATGTCAAGGAGAGCAAAGGCATGCGAAGAAAGAAGGTGGTGGTTGTAGAGCCTCCAAGAATTGAAAAGAAATGTGACATTATTAGCGAATGTATAGAGATTTACGGTGCAAAAAATGTAAGGAAATCTAGAATGGAAGGTGGGGACAGTTATAGTGAAGAGACAAACTATAATATGTGGGTATCAAGTTCAAGTTCAAGTTCAAGTATGGTGGCTGTTCCATATACAGAGACGAGAAATTGAATAGGCCAAATCCTTCTCATTAGGCACATTACTGGAAGAGTTTCTCTTCCACTCAACTCCTATTCTCAGAAATAGGGGAGATTGTCATGAGGCATCCTTATGACTGGGTGGAGAACAATGGTTTTCACAAGGAACATTCCCTAGAGACTCTAACTATTTTGCATTGGTTTGGTATCGCTAGATGTAAACATCAGAGGGTATTTGTTGCTCGATATCTTTGGCAAGGAGGAGTGACATAGACTAGGTCCCACTACTAGGTGCACTATCAGACTTGTAGAAACTGAAGTTGAGGGGTTATTCCCGAAGACTATGCTTGCCCCTTACCAGATTGAGCAAGGAACTCTTCAAGTTCAGGAAAACTAGGAAAAAATATGAATTTTGATGAATTCATTTCTCACTTTATCTACCAAATTAGTCTCCAGATCCATTCTACCTAATCAATTATTGTCATTTGTTGCAATTCTGACATGCTCTCATCAGAAAACTCTAAAGGGATGTTATTATATATCTCCATTAGGTTTTGGGTAGAGAGGTTTTTTAAGCTAAGGATTTAGCGGTTTACTAATGCATATAAAACTCTGCACTAACTCTGGTTTTTACGTTACCTTAATATTGTACATGGATTCAAGTGTTTCCATGAAAAAGGAGTTTTTTTGAATCCAATGGGTATGTTGTGATGATGATTTAGGGTTAGTATACATATTACCCATGTTGTGTATTATTTTTTAGGGGAGGGCAGGAGGTTATAAAAATAAAAAAATTAATGTGTATTTTTATTGTTTGTGAGTGATTATTATTTTTGTTGATTATGTACAAATATGCTACCAAATAAATTCAATTAAAGTGGATATGATTTACCAAAAAAGAGAAAAAAATTGCAAGTGTGAATGAAGAAAATTTAATACATATATCTGAAGGTAAGAAGAAAGGGTAACAAGTGAAAAAGTAGAAGTTAGAAATAAATTTTGTTTGTTTGTTTTCGTAGAAAGTGATTATCATTGTTTAAGTATTTAATATGTTTTTACAACCATTGTCCTAATAATAGAAGGAGAAAGATTTGCATGAGAATAAAATCAACAATAAGAATAGTTTTTCATTATAAGTGAATTATGGAATGTTACATAGGGAAAATATTTATGTATTATGGAGTTGCACTAGTACATTTATTAGATAGATTTTTGTTTTTTAGAAAACATGTTGAATATGTTGTCTCACTTGTTGAATCAAATGTATATGTAATAAGTGTTAGTTAAATGAAATAGATATATTTTTCAAGATAATCACTAGTGCATCTATGATATATCCATGGAAGAGGAAAGTTTAGGACTGGAACAACAATTTTTTTGGTCAATATCAATTTGTCCAAGGCTTCTAGCACAACTTACAAAATAACTTTATTGGTGAACTCCTAATAACTAAATAATTTTGTAACATCATTTTAATCTCACTTATATCCATTGACACATGAGGCCAACTTGATGAATATTTTAGATGTATACATAATTGATTGCGAGTTCCCACAAATTCTATACATATGACCAACTTTTGAAATTCATTGAAATAAGAATGCCCTTTACCTTGAATGAAGAACAAGAAATGGTACTTCCATTATTCATTGGTGTTTATTTCTATTCTGGCCCAAATATTGTAGATCTTAAGACAAATCCCATAGATTAAAGGATTATTATTTAAGTTGATCACTCCTAGGCTCATCATAGACCAAGATCCATATTGCTTTTATATTTTTATTTAGTTTTGTATATATTGGTCCAAAAATCTGTCCTGAGAGCAGATCTATGGATAGACGAGCCAACAGTGTGCAGGGCATAGCCCCTCTTTGAGACGACAAAGTGAAACTGGTTTATTGCTATTCTACCAGCAGGAATCTATGCAAGTCTCACTATATTCTGCCTTCAGGGGTTTGGGATCTCATCCCAGTAGAGGTGTTTCCAACTATGAAAAGAAAGGAATGGAGGGAAAGATGAAGAAAGGATGGGTCTGAAGGGAGAAAAGAAATGAATTCCAAAGCAGAAAGGTCAGAGGGTTTATGTTTTGGGATTGGTAATAAATGGAGCCAAACCTACTTGCATAAACGAACAAAGCAATACTGATGAACAAATGACAAAAAAAGTAGAGATAGGTCCAACAAAATAAATGCACAGATCTGACATAAGAAAGATCAGATGCCCATAACACACATATTCAGCACAAAGTCTTAATATTTGTATTAATGTTTTCTTCTGTTACAAAAAGTACAAAGCCTTTTCTTCTCACTTCTATTTTTCATCTAAAAAGTGTCCACTGCTTGAATACAACAAATATTCAAGTATTTATAGAAGGAGAAGGAGAGAGAAGGCAAAAAGAAACCAACAACTAATTACAAAATATTTACAAAATATCTAAAAGTCAACTGTTGACTTTGGGCAACTTGGTGGATAACAACATCCCATGGTGCAACATGGATGATGTCATCATTTGTGCCAACATACTTTTAAATATTACAAAAAGAAAGCCAAGAAGAGGAAGGCTATTCATCATTGTCTCGTGGCTGGAAAGAAGTACACTGCTTCTGCTTAGGAGAGGCAATGTGGAATTGGGCTCGATACTCCATGAATTTGCTGATCATCGGCTAGAGTTGATCCTAGGCAGGACCCTTGGTGTGATCGTTGATGACTTCACAAGTCTCCCATTCATCTCTGAGTTTTTCAGGGAGCTTGAAGTACTCATTACCTACCTCCATCAGGTATCCCACAAAGTCGCGGCAGGCCAGAAGGTTGTTGATGGATTCAGCATCAAAAGTAGCTTCTGGCCCTAACCCTTGCGAGACGATCTCTTTGAAGATCGAATGGTTTCATCTGCCTTCCTCAAGGTGAATGACAGAGTGAGCAAGCCCAGAGACATCCTTAGGAAAATTTTCTCCATTTGATGCATTGCATCCAGGGCTTCCTCCTTGACCTTATCTATCTTCTCCAGGACAAATTCCATCTGATCGACGCGGTAGTCCAAAGTAGCAAGGACTTTGTTGGGTGCTCTGGGGTGATCAAAGACGTTGAATTTAACTAAATCATCGACTAAGCAGTAGAGAATCTTCTGGAATGTCTCATGTTGCAACCTGGAGTGGTCCAAATCTTCGGAGATAGGTCCTACAATCGCCTGGAGTTCCTTGTTCGCTTGACCAATATTCTGATATAACTCGGTGAACTTGACGATTACTTCCTCACTATCTTTGAGGATTTGGTCTCTCTAGGTGGATACTGCCATGCCTTGTTCACCAATCTTGGCATATTTGTTTATCTTATCCTGACTAAGGGCCTCAGGAGTCTCAGTGGCAGTTGTAGGAGGTGCACTGCCCATTTTCTACAGGGCGTGGAGAAGATGTTTACTCTACTCTTTTAACAGCCTCTTCTCTTCCTTTACTTCTTGAAGCTTCTTGCAAAGGGCATCCATCGCAGATAGGGCCTCTCCTTGAAGGCTCTCAGATGACGTTCCCATTGTGACCTGCGTCACTGTATAATCTGTAGGGGACAAATCCTTTTTATCCTTTGTGGGATCGGGATACACAATCTCCATTACTCTTTCTCCTAATGCACTCTGAGAGAAGCGGGTTATTGGATTTTTCTTCTTAGCCCCTTTTGTTGGGATGACGGAGAAGTCCATAGGTGCAATGGGGAATTTCCTCTTATGTTGACTCAGGTGCTGGGAGATCCATGCTGGACTTAAGGGAGTGGAACCAGAGGTGGAAGAAGAAGGACCAACTGTAGTGCACTCGAGGGGAAATGCATTGAGATGCTTAGCGGCAGAATTTATAAAGAATCCGAACCTCCAAACGCTCACAGGGAGTAGGATTTATCTGTAGGAGAGGAAGAAGTCATGGGGGCGGAAGGGAGCTGAGAGATGAGGGAAGAAATGCTTGGGGATAACTCCAGCGAGGGAAGAGAAGATAGAAGGAAGAGGAAAGGGGGAATAGTAGAAGACGGGGGAGAAGGCACAACCAAAGGAATGTTTGTTTGAGCAGATGAGAGGAGGGGAAGGAGTAGCGGGAGAAGGGACGGTGGGAACCTCAATGGTTGTAGCAGTGGAAACATCTTGGATGGATGTGCTCGTTGGAACACTTTCTACCACTTTTTCCTCTGGAGATACCAGGGTTACAACCTGTTCCTATGTGGTAGAGGGAGGGATCCCAGGAGCTTCTTCTTGAGTGGCACTTGATTCTCCCTCTTTGTCTTTTCCTTTTCCCTTTGGAAAATGCTTCAGCTTGGAAGGTGCATTACCTAAAGGAGACATGGTGAAGTCTACCCCAAGGTAAATGAGCCCATTATACCTGCACCAATGCTCTGTGCGCTGCAATGTGCCCTTAACCCTATCCTCAATGGTTTGAGGTGATCTTGCCCTATCAATATCGGTAAATGGCCAGTTGTCCCCGTCCGTGTCTAAATATACCTGATCAACTTCTTGATTAGTCATTTGGAAACCTTTCGGAACAATGGCCACGCCATATTGAATAATTTCTGCCAGGGCCAGATGGGAGTGATCCTTTCTCCTGAGTTTGACCTCATGATATAGGTCGATGTAGATGTCCTTGATCTGTGGAATGTGGATTGGATCGAGTTTTGCCTTTGGGAGGCAATTTCATGGATCAAAGGTTGGCCTTGCCGGGAAATTGTGCTTCAGGTTGAGCAGCTCGAGTTCTACAAACATTTCCTGGGCCTTGGTGTGAGAAGTGCATGTGTACCTACCCACTGTGAGGGGGAATGGAGTTCCACCCTTCTTTCTTTTCAAGCACTTCTCGTGATATGTTATGAGCTGTCTGGATAGCTCCAACAAGATCAACTTAGGGCCTGCATACCTTGGTAACTTGGTGGGCTCCCCCAAGAAGTTGGCTACTTTGAGATAGGTAAAAGTGGGGAATTGTGTAAACAACACCTCCCACTTCTCTGTTGTAGTTACTATGCTGTTGGTCATCTGACTGTGAGTCATATTGGGCTTCAAAAGGTATACGATGCTATAGAAGAAGACATCGTTGATCTTGGTGAACTGCAGAATACTTTTTTCCAGTCTTAATTATGGATAATATTCAAATATTTTTACCTGGGGCCATACCCTGCATCGGCTCAGCGCTGGATAATCTCTCTCATAGGCAGCAGTGTAGACCACATAGGAGTTCATGTAGAACCTCCCCGTTGTTGTGAGTTGTTGGAGCTGATCCGAGATGGTGTTGCTGATGATTTCTGCCCACTCAAAACGATGATCAGGCACATTTTTGTTCATTGTTTCTAGATATCTAAGCATCCATTTGTGGAAGTAATGGGTATCAGAAAGCCCAAACACCCTACTCAGGAAGGTAATGGTGTCACTCAGTTCCTCCGAGAATTCACTGCGGTGAATAACCTGTGGCCACCTAGTTATTACCTTCTTATTTTTTAGATACACTTCGTTCATTAACTGCATGCATTTGTCTTCATTTTCCTCCCATGCCTTAATGCAATCTTCTTGACTCACGGCCAAAAAGTGCCGGTGGTGGGGAATACCCAGCATGATCTCGAAGTGCCGGGCAGTGAGATTGATTATAACCTTGCCCTTCTCGTTTTTGACACATCTTATGTCCTTGTTATAGTAGTGGGCCAGCACCATCATGAAATCATTATTCACCACGCTAACGGGGATCCCTCCAGCGAAGTGTAGACCATTACCCACTAGTTTTTCCATCCATGGACTACCTGTGACCCTTCTGGTTCTAGCCCAAAAATCTTTCATGTCTATATGGCCAAGCTTGGAATCTTTGATATCTAAGTCACATTCCGCATGGGATTCTGACATCCTGACCCTTTGATACTTGTATTTCATTTCTTCTTCTGTGAGTTTGGCCTTAACCTTTGACTTGGTTGGCCTTTTGCTTGATGTATACATATGCGAATTTGAGTTCAGTTGCTGATCTGCAAGAAGAAGGAGTGAAGTCCAACGCAAAAGATCCATGTTAGTTGATAGATCATCCATCAAGGCTTTACATAATGAGGAGTTAGCAATTTAAAAGCTTCTAGGCACTGGGCGCAGGAATATTGTAGGCTGTAGGGTCAAAACAAAAAAATCAAGGCGCACTGACGCAGAGTGTTGCAAGAAAGAAAATAGTGCCAAAGGGTGCAAAGTGCAGGAAAGTTACACACAACATTCAGTGTTGATGTCGACAAATTTGCGCCTGCACCATTGTGTAAGGTTTAAACTGGGTGCAAATATTTTTGTGTTGCATGGCAGCAGAATGTGCCAATGGCACAGACATGAAACATGTTGTAGAAAATTTTGGTGTGCCGAGGGGTGCAACATTAAAGGGTGTATCACTGACTTTATGTGCGCCAAGGGGCCTTTGGCATGACGTAGGAAGAGCTTGCATGACACCCTTTGTTGGTGTAAGCGGGAATGTGCCTGCACCCGTGTAAGGATTTTCTTAGTTGTAGGAAGGATGTGTGTTGCAGGAAGGGATAGTGCACCCTCTTGGTGTGACTGTGTTTTATGCAACAAGGATGGTGATTGCGCCAAAGGAAAACCATGACTCAGGACTGATAACTTTTAGGTTTTCTTTCTTTTTGATTGGTTTGCGGTTTTTAGGCCTCTTTCGACATGGATTTTGACAGTGAGGGCAAACAGAGCAAAGAGGCTCTTGGATCACTTCGGCGAAAAAGCCCTCCAGGCTAGAAAATCTGGGAGGAGGGTGAAATTGGTTTGGGGGAAGCCTCTTAGGTTCATTTATTATTTTTATAACAAGCACCATCACATAAAACCAATCAAACAGATATCACAAGAAAAGCAAGGACCACTTACCAGAGATATATAGACTGGAAGAAACAAAGTGGGGTCCACGAACGCGACGCAAAATGACACGGGGATGACAGAGGCACTGACAGGTGCAGAGGAATAAACTTTTCATGTGTTTTTAATCATGAAAATGACAGGGCGGATGTGCCTATATATAGCAAAAGGCGTAATAAATGTGCCACCAACTTTTTCAAAGGGCGCACCAAAACACACATCGACAGGAAAATATTTGTGCCCTTTGGCATGGTTATGCATCTGTCAACAAGAAATTACCCGCGTCTTTAGTGTGAATTCATGACTGTCAACATAGGATTTTGAGCACCTTGGCGCACCGCTTAAGGGCGCAACATTTTTAGTGTCGACAGGTTGGCGCATACACCTTGGCGCAGGCAAGAAAGGCATATGATAAGGAGGCACAACAATTGTTGTGTTAACACTCCAAAGGGTGTGCTAAAGGAATAGAAGGGGGTGCAAATTCATCCTGTGTTGCATGAACAAAATATGTGCCCGGTCAAAAAAGAACCAAAATGACTAAGTTTGAAAAACCAAATTTTTTGGAAAGGAAATTTACGCCATTCCGAACGCTGAGGGACCTTGACGAGGAACTAGAAAATTTTTTTGGTATGGTTACCTGCAAAATTTTCCTTAGCAATTTTACAGGATAATAATATCAACATTTCCAATTTTTCATATCCTGAAGGGAAATTGATGCAAGAGCATCCGGGATCACATGCAATCCTAGATCAACAAAACATAATTTGAATAGTTGGAGTTTTTGTGTGCATTTTGTGTTGTTGGTAAGTCGCGTTATGTTCAGGAAGTATGTTGTTGGATGGCCGAAAAGTGTTGTGTTACATTCTATGGAGAATATGCACAAGACAAAAAAAATTTTGCAGCTAATATTTCAAGCATTGACATGTTGGCGTATCCCGCATAACTCTAAGGAAGCCGCACAAGTCTGTTGGGAGCTAAAAAACAATAAAAGGAGTTGTGCAAGCTTAAGGGAAGTCACATGATACTACAAAGTTTGTATTGAATCAGTGATGTACTACTTGAAGTTGTAAAATACTAAGAATTTGCTTAGAATCCACAACTTAACATTGGAGAAAGATATTTATAATCTACAAAAAATTGAAAAGGTCAACTAAATCTGTAATGGGTCATTCATGCCATTATTTCATATTAGATTTAGAGTTTAGTTATGACATTGGTTGACTATATAAACAAAGCCTAATTGCCTTAGAGAGCTTAGTGTGAAGTCTTTACCAAACTCAATAAGTGATGCGATCTTAAGGCTCGAAGTAACATGTCTTTGTAGGTGATCTAACATGACACAAGTAAAGACTGTTTGAGTGAGTGAATCATTAACGATCAATCTGTATATGTGTTATTCCTCATTGAGTATACAAATAGGGGTAAGTGTAGCAAGTTGGGGGGCCAAAAAGGGGTCATAAGTGGACGTCATATTGTAAAAAACAATGAAATCTCAACTTGTAAGGATTATTAGCAATGTGTACACTCAAAATTAGAAAAAATTATATAAATTTGAATCGTAGCATCCAGAATCTAATTTCTAAACTACTATTTTTTTTAAAAATAGACAAGTTTAGCTATATTAAACACTCACAATTCAAATACTTGGTATTTTAAAAAAAAAATCTTATAAGATTGTAGTCCATTTGCCCATGATTTGGATGACCAAAACTTGATATTTTTATTTTCCTTAGTTGAAAAGTTAGATGCCACTGTCTATCTTGGGATAGATTCTATTTTGATTTTTTTTGAGAATTTTTTTTAATGATTTTTTCAGTCAAAGTAGCCTGAAAACATAAAGAAAATGAAGCACTTTCTATTTTCCCGCCATAACTTCATAAAAAAATATTGAAATCAAATATTTTTTTAATGTGCATATAATTTCGCCATGGTTAGGATGTTATGGGTTTTATCACATTCTGACAAGTGAAACAAAAGTTGCAGTCTTAAACGTAGACATGAACATTCATGGGAAAAAGTGTCTTAAAGACCTACTATTAGTAAAAAATTATAAAATGATATTTATCATATTCTATTCACTTCAAAATTAATATTTATATGAAGCTAACAATCTCCCCTATGCGATGGTACCATTTTTATGACATGTTTTCAATTTTTTGGCATGGTTTAAGTCCGTGGAAGAGAAAATTTGATGTTTTTGTCCTTTCACATGCCATAATGACCTCCTAAATCTCAGGTTCAGGAAAAATAGAGATTTCCTGAGCCTTGAGGGTTGTATTTGATGATGCAGTGAGGACTATGATCATTGTTTATAAACCGTGATCGCGGTTCTAAATTGACCTATTGGTAAAAGAACCGCGATCATGGTTTATAGACCACAATCACAATTCTTAGAATCATATTCACATAAATCATATCTATTTTTTTTGGTATTAGAGGACCATGATCATGGTTTATAAACTATGATCATGCTTTAAAACTGTGATTGCGGTTTATAAACCGTGATTGTGGTTCGTAAAATTCAGGATTTGATGTCCATTTTTTGGTCCCCTAACTTGCTACACTTACCCATAGGTAAGTGCATGGAAATTGGGGTCCAAAAGGAGGTCTTAAGTGGACACGTTTTTCTGAAAAATAAAAATATTCAACTTGTATGAGTTATTTGAGATAGTTACACTAAAAATTTGAAAATGTTATAAGAACATGAATTGTAGCATTTCAAGTCTAGTTTATAAACTACTATTTTTTTAAAAATGGTTAAGTTTGAGTGGGTTAAAAATATAAAATTCCAATAGGTTCACTTGTTTTTGTAAAAACGTAGTAGACAGTCAATCATGCCCCCCATTTTTAAGCACTAATAAATATTTTTGAAAACCCCTTGGTAGAAAGATAGATATGAACATCTAGTTTGGGATATATATATTTTTAGATTTGTTAGTGAGTATTTTTTTAATGGTTTTTCAAGTGCAAAGATTTTAAAATTTGAAAAATAAGGGATAACTGACGTTGTCACCCATAACTACTTCAAAAAATATTGAAAAATTAGTTTTTTTAAATATGTATAGAATTAGTCTTAGTTTGGGATTATATAATTTTTATTCAATGTTGATGAGTTGAAAAAAAGATACAAGATGAAATATAGACATGTATAAAATTAAAAAAAAAAACTATAAAAATACATAGTTAGAAAATAATTATCATGGAAACCTTATACTAGTAAGAAAATTTGAAAAATCGTATATTTAGAAAGAAGATAGGTTACTCGACCTTGTAGTCATATTTTTAATAATTGTTTTGATCGTTTTTTGTTTGATTTGCTATGGAGGAAGACAAATTTTATCATTTTATTCAAAAACACGTTATCTGTTGTGCTTTAGCAGGTCTATGCCTTAGGCTTGAGGACCCAAATCAGATCCAAGCCAAGAGGTTTTCCTTGGAATAAGGAAATGGAAAAATGTGTAGGCATTATAACGCATACACGCTTTGTTTTTTAATAAAATTCATGCACTCCAATGTCATTTTTCACCTCTTTCATGATATTTATGTCCCCACTTTGTGTACTCTAGACATTCATGTACATTCCTGCACGAATTTTGAGGAGTTGAGGTTGTCCCCTACCCCACTATCTATATTTTTCTAATCATGGGGGATAAAAAATGACGTAATGACATGAAGAAGGTCAAGAAAAAGACACCAGAGAAATTGGAAGAGATTAGAATAAAGAAAGTGAAGCGGATGCAAAAAATTCATTGAGGGCAAGGTACATCTACTAAATCAAATATATCCAATGTTTTAGAAAATGCGGATGAAATACATAATGAAAATGAGGAGAATAATGATTTTTCAATGAATATTGATAATGTTGTTATGGATAAAAAAATTGGTATGAATCCAAATGTTGAACCTTTACCTGAGAATCCAAATGTTAATCCTAAAATTTACATGGAAACACTGATTGAACAAAGTAACCTTGGTAATGAATCTTTACCTCTAAGAACACCTCCTTCCATTTTGCATAGGAACCCCATTTACTTAATTGAAATTGTTGAAAACATTATACAACCAACAAAATGTCTGAAAGAAATGTGAGAAGAAAAGTTATGGGAATTCAGGATAATTACTTTGAGAAATTAAATAATACACAAAGATGTCAATTATTTGTTAGGTTGATGACATTAATTAATATGAGACCTATAATGTGTAGTACCCACATTTTACACACCCAAATACAACAGTAAAATACCAATTTTTTTTTTTTTGACTTACATTGCTCACTACACACAACACAACAAGGGCTCCAAGTACATAAACTTGACTCGCATACGACAATCACATAAGTCATCGAATCACATAGGCACATGAAAACAACATAGGCATGTTGATGCCACACTTTTCCCAATGAATGAATACTAGCAATGCCCTAACCACAAAAATAAGACTCAATGAATGGAGAACCCACAACACATCATTTCTTTAATTGTATTTTAGTTACGATTAACATTCCAAGAACATTATTGTACAAGGATAAATTCCTCGTTTGTCCACCTACAAAAAATTTAAGTTCATTCCACATTTAATTTGCAGTTCGACCATTTTAAGTTGGCTGCTTATCCTTTACAAAACTTTCCATAACTTGCATACTTATTTGGCATAATTTGAATGCATATAAAATACTTAATTATCTTGTTCTTATGTTAAAAAAAAATCTTCTTCTTGAACACACATTCATTGTCTACCTTTTTATTCTTACAACTCAAGTGGATGTGACTTGGTGTCCATATAGTGATATTAGATTTTAATGGAGATTGAGATGCGAGATAGCGTATTACCGAAAACATACCTTGATCATGGTTTAGTTATTTCACTACCATAGTTATTCCAATTCAATGACTTAAGGAATACTATTTTGATTTATATATGTATTTTGTTTTCTCAAAGGTTGATCACACCAAGGCAATTCATATTCTTTGATACAAAGGAATATATTTAATTGAATTATAAGGTCTCCCAAAAGTGGCATCATTTCGAACCTCAAATCTTTTTTTTTTTTTACTTTTATATGCTTTATTTTCTACGTCACATTATGGTCTTATTATTTTTAGCATTGTCTTATAAAAGAGTTATGAAATATTTATATAACCTCTTGAAGACATATATGATAAGGAGACTTGAAGCTACACACCAACCCTAAGTTAACATCCAAATCAACTGAGGTTTAGATTAATTCCAACTTCACCTAAGGGTCTACCCCTCAACTAAATATGAGTTTTAAGCGAGAGGACCAATTTATGCTAAACTGGCTTCCAGAAGGGACCAAGGTGTTACATTGAGAGAATACCAAGGTAACACATTTAGCTGAGTGGAGCTAAGGGGCTCATTAATAGGAGTTTAAGACCTATAACAACTAAGTCACAACCTCCATCTATGACTTCTGTATCTAACAGGGTTTTCACTCGATGAAGAACTTTTAATTCTAAATCTATCTTCAGAAGGCAAGGTAGTTCACTAGGATATGAAGGAGGAGTTAGCTCTACATACTCCAATTTTTTTTGACCATGTCACTCTTGTCAGACAGGTTAAAGACAATGTCACTAAACCTACTGACTAAGATGATAAGCCCATTTCTCGGGTCCTTGTTTACTCAAACTAGGAGGTTCCATCGAATGCAGAGTTTAAGTTCATTATACAGTTTTTAAAGTCATCTATGGTAAGGAGTATCATACAGGAAAACAAGTTATGCTCCGATACTATACAAGGGTAGAGTGTTTCGATTAAATCTCCTTATTACATTTACAAGTATGAATGCACAAGATGACTCGTTAATCATTTATTGAACACTAAATATGCAATAGAAGATATTACTTCAAGTTCATTCACCTTATATAAATATCAAATCATTTTTACCAGGTGTACTATAAATCAAAATTGAACTATGATTAAATGCACATTCCCTAGATGTCCTTGAAACTAGCATTTCATACATATCAACAAATTATCAATTATAACCTCGGTAACATGAGACTACATTATACATTTATTCATTTAACAACCAACTATCTAAGTTACAATGATAATTAATGAATTACACATCGCCTTTTCGTCGTCATTCTTTCATCCTGCAAAATCACGTGAGCATGATATCAGCGATAAATCACTGGCATGGCATCCACCCTAATCTAACATAATTATCATTTTTTAGTTTCCCATTTACATATGATACTAATTTCAATTTGCAATTGAAATAAAAAGGTTTAGAGACATGTATTCATTACATTTCATTTTATTTCATTTTGTAACCCAGGAGAGAGAAAAGAAGGGAAGAGAGAGAAAACACCATGTTGTCAAAAGTTCTATTTCACACCACAAGTTACACTATAGAGTTTTAAATAGTTATTTGCATGTGTTAAAAGTTTCCACGGTGGTTTGGCAACCCTACGAAGGTCCCGCAACTTTCTATTTTTACATTTTCTCACTAGCTACAAAACGTTCAAAATGGGCTCAAAGGCTAAGAAAATGCTTCCAAAAGTTATCTTCCGATGAGAACACACACCACGATTAACTCTCTACGTGTCCCTAGATATACCAAGAGTTCATAGAAACTAACGGAATTGGGAAAAAGTGAACGGTTTGCGTTTGGCGGCCAATTCTCCGGGGCTACTAGTTGTAGCTGACCCAGTTGCAAATGAACAAAAGTTAACTCGAGGGCCCATAAAACCATGTCCATAACTGACATTAGATGGATGAGCACGCAATGATATACTTCCTACAATTTCCCCTATATAAGGAGACTTCATCAGAGTCAACAGGACGAAGAACTAGAAAACCATTTTCAAACGGCGACAAGTTTTCTAGAGCGAAAAGTCGAAATTGGTCAAGTTGACCTCGTCAAACTACGACCGGAGGCCTACAAAATGGCTTTACCAAACTATCCAGAAAAGTATTTTTTCCTAAACTGAATGCTCCATGCAATTGTCTAGTATAGACACTAGAGGTTTACGAAGACAAGAAATAATTTCTCTATCCAGGTTTCAAATGGTGGTTCAAAACGAAAGCCAAATTTCTAGATTTAACAACTTTCTACTACTGTATAACAGTGTAACGGGACTCCTCTAAGAGTGCCAAAAAGATCTCATATGTTCGTTTGGGGTCAATCCAAAGGTCAAGGTGACTCCTTGCATACCAAGGTACACGAATGAAGCTTAACATCTTGTTTTCAAAGTTATGAAGGGTACTAAATGAGCCTCCGAAAAATGCAAAAATTAACTATTTAAACTAGGAAATGATCAATGTTATTACTGGAAAGTCAGTTTCGTCTAGTCGATAAAACAATGTTGTAGCAATCCAGTTGGGTAGGAAGTTTTCTACATCACCTCAGAATGAGGGTGGAAGTTCATGTTTTAATGCAACCGGGTTATTTTGACTTTGTGAGTTTCAACACGACATTTCATTGTTTTTACACGAGTTGAAATAAATATTTAACGGTATTAAAATCCTAATATGTTAAAATTCTATTAAGTTGCAAAAGATAACTAAAACATAAGAATTGTGAGAGATAAGGGAAGATGAACCATGCCTGGAGAAATGAAGTCGGTCGAAGTTCCTGAAGTTCAGTTCAACATCTCACTAAGGCCTTTCACCAAACAGTTCGTTGTCCTAACATAACTCCATTTATTTAAAAATCAAGGGTGTGGTTAGAGGAGCAAAAACCACTATTCATTATCCTTAGATGTGTTTCCATACAACGACAAGGGGTCCGATTATATGAAAACTTAGCAGGTGCTGACAAATGTTATGGGCCAAACATCCTTCCCACCCACAACATCTCATTCTACATAGGCTGAGGCGTGTAGATCTGCCACAAAAAGGTAAGGGCCTCTATACAGCCTTCATAAACAATATATTTAAATGTGCAGGACAATACAACTCTTATATTCTCCACCAAAACTTCGAAACTGGTCAGAAGTCTTGTTCTCAATCTTCCTAAACTGTCAAATATCAAAAGGAAGCTAGTGACCGCTAATTTCTAATTTGATTTAGTTCAAATGGGTTCAACCATTAAAGTTGTGAAGCTTCTATCATATCAAGTTAATCAACATTAAACCCTGATAAAAGCTTATCCAAATCACTGCTTTCCCTTGTAGCTCAAATACCCCCACACCATTCTCGCTAGATGCGTGTGCAGATTTTCCAACGAGTAGAAATGAGGGACTCTGAGTGTACCACCGCATATCACAAAAAAATGGCTACCTCCAGGTTGTAAATGGTCACACTAGTCCATATCTACATCTCGACCCCATCTCCAAGTTACCCCACTCCTTTGCTGCCAAGGATGGGCATATTTCCCTTTGAATACAAAAATTGACGTATCGCTAGACTCCATTCCAGTTGTCATAGAAGGTGTAGTGCTCCTGCCAATCCCTCGTAGTTGTAGGCTTATTTGCTAAAGGTCCACACAAGTCAAGGGTTTTGTGATTGACATAGGTTGGGAGAATGCTGGCACAGGCCATGAGTGCACTGGTAAGTGTAACTCATCAGGTTGGAGACCTGTTTGTTGCAATGAGAAATGGTGTGATTTTCTCCTAAGGAACCCACAAATTCCTTGCATAGCTGAAATACTCCATGAGAGGCTGTCTCCCTCTTTCATTTGGTCAAACACTGGATGCGGAAGAAATGCAAGCATTTGCTATGATCCACGTTTCATAGGAGGCAATGGCGTGATGTTATACTTCTATGGCAACAACAACCAAGATTTTGCCATAGTTTCTGATAACAACCTGCAAATAAATGCTCATTTTATTGGCAGAAGGCAAATATCAAACATCTTCTCTTGTGGCCATAGATTGCAAATCTTACATTTTCAACCACCTCACAAGATTCTCTCAGACTTCGCTTCCAAAATTTGTTACTAGCGTGGATTACACTGGGAAAGGAGATAAAGGAAACGGTATCCTCTGCAGAAGATAAATGCATAGGAATTACTTTTATAAGTCAGATACCTCAGCAGCATCAAACCAACAAAAACCACGGTAGGATAAAAAAACCCTTTGACATACAGACTATCTTGTTTCAAACGCAAATACAGATCCATGTCAGTTAAATTTTTGACGAGTGATGTGACAAGACATTAGAGTTGTCGTGTGCAATCAAGTCTAACCCACAATAAAGTGATTTTGGGTGGCTAAAATGAGAGCTACATTTGAAGTAGTACTAAATAATTTATTATTTAATTTTAAAATTTGTGTGGGGCACTACATATTGAAGACCCTAACGTTAATAACATATAATGTTGATGATCAAAATGCGATAATTTTTGAAAATATACATAAAGCATACCATATTATAGGTACCCAAAAACACACCAAAGATAGTAATGTTACATGGTGTGCACTTACTAGTTGTATAGTAAGTGATAAAATAGTTAATAAATGATTAATTAGAAAAACAAGTTGAGATTTGAAGCTAAACATAAAAACACTAATGAAAGCAATAAGGAGACACAAAATTCTTGAGTCAACCAATAACACTGACTATTAGGAAATCTCTAGTAGACTCCCACTAAAAGATAATGATACATCTGATATTCTAAAATAATTACTTGTAATTTTTTGGAATGAGAACATAAGGGTGTCACCGAATAGAAGAGATACAGTAAAAATAAAAATAGGTTCTCGTAATCGTGAAGTATGTGAAAAACATTTCTTGGATATAACTCAAACATAATTATTCTCTAAGTTTAAGAATGAAAATCTATAAATTAACATTAGCCAAAGTTTTTTTGAAAGGAACAAACCATTTTATGTGAAAATCAATCACTCACATACCACTTGTTGTTGTAGGCATCATGTTGAATTTTTAATACATTATGATGTTTTTTGTCAAGTACATTGTGTTTTTCATACTAAAATCATGTTGCACGAGTGTGGATTAAATGCCCCACCAAAATTTGTATGGAAATTTATTCCTACAATATTTTGTTAAAGATCAATAGGACAATTTTTTAATAACAAAACATGTTTTGATGGAACGTACAACGTATGTGGTGGTTTACCAAAATTTAAAATTTGAATCCATTAGGAGTGTACACATTCAATAGGAAAATAATTAGTTGGTTTTAAAAAATATAAATTTGTGGCATATCAATTAAAAGATGGAAAAGAATTTAAGATGTGTGAGCTTGTTACATAACAATTACTTATATTAGAATATATGGTCAAATTCAGAGAGAAATTTTTTCATGAGTATGAAAGGCATACACATAGAGCTCTATGGTGGGATGAAAAATTCAAGTTAAGAAATGTCACATTCCCAATTGGTACTATTGTTTTAGTAGTTGACTTCATAGATAATTACTCATTGCAGCCATAAATGGAGGTTCACTCACAATATTATAACTCAGTGCAAGTTGCTATTTTTGTGGATATAACATTCATGCACTCTCCAAAAAGCACTGAGAAAGATCCAAAAATATTAAGAGAGTATCATTTCTACATCAGCGATGATCGAACACATTCTACAAAATATGTGCAAGGGTGTTTCTAGTTGTTTTATGTGAACTTGGCTGAGAGGAACATTTTTTTCAATCAACATTACATTTGGTTGGACAACTGCACATCACAATTCAAGAGTGCATGGATGTTTTATTGGCTAAGTAGGATGCACATAACAAAATGTGTACAACATATCGGAAATGTTATTGAGGTAAGACATGGGAAATGAGAGCATGATGGTATAGGAGCATGTGTGAAAATATCACTTATAAGAGAAGAATTAAAGTTCAAAGATGGTGCTAAATTTATAGGTGCAGAAAGAATTGTCGATTGGTGTATCAAGAACATGAGCCATGAATCTCAAAAGAGTTCATGGTTTGTATATATTTATGGTTGATAGAGGAACAAAATTTGGCAAGCTATACAGATTGTATGCCAGTTACAAGATCAAGTGATATGCACTCATTACGTAGTTCAATTGCAAGTTATTGCACTATTTATACTAGGTGCATGACTTTTTTTTGTATATCATGCATTGATTTTGTGTGGAATGAATGTGAGTTACAGTATTGGGTTAATGAATGGACTTTTAGACCTCTAATTCCACTAGACACATATCAAGTTCCATGAGCATTACAACTTCTAGTGTCTTCAGATCATATGATAACATCACTTGACTTTGACAAAGTCTCTGATTTAGTGCAACAAGGTACATACATGTCATGTTATAATTTTATAAATTATTAAATGATAATCTCTTAATGTATTTTATGTTTTAATTGAGTGTTACTTTGTGATGTAGAACATGTTTTTGTAGTTATTGCGATAAAGTTTTAAGAATAGGGAACAAACTACTTCTTCTCTCGCTGTGTAGAGGGGAATTTTTTTTTACTTCCACAATCATTGATGATGAAAATCTTAAGTATCCCACTTGGTCAGTGGTAGTCACTGGAACTTGGCTTTGACAATATCCTATCAATAAATCAAACACTTGGTTGTTTGAAGACTGAAATACATAGAAAGATACTTCACTATTCACATTTGGTTTTTACAACAAATATTCAATTGATCAAATATTGAGGTAGGCCATCAAAAACGAATATGTGGAAGGTTTGTGAATCCGATCATGAAGAAATTTTTGCTACTGTCAAGAGTAGAGTTGATCCTTGCAGTTCATTGGATTGAATTTTCAATGGTATGTTCACTTAAGGTTAGATATAAATCTACATGAATTTAATTTGAATATTTACTTTAATGATTTTGTTTACATTTTTTAAGTTTTAAATTTATATTTAATTTCTTACTAACATGTTTACGTAGGTCATTGGGGCCAAAAAAGCTTCCACCTTCATGTGGTTGGAATTGTTAGTAGAGATTTCATTATTTTCGAAGCTAAGGGAAATTAAATATTAGAAAAGAAAAAAAAGAAGAAATTCTAATTTCACCACCTATATTGTATGATAAATCTCTTCTTACAATTCTCATTTCACCACCTATATTATATGAGAAATCTCTTCTTAATATGTTTCATAGTACTTGTTTTGCATTGAAGGATTTTGGGAATCGAAATGAATCCTCACTCACCATTTATTAGGACACCTTGACACATACCTTGGAGTCCCAATGTTGAAGTGTAGGATCAAAAGAGACCTTTCAAGGTGCCTCGCAGACCAAGAAATCACCCAATGAACTTATTACATTTTTTACTCTAATGGATCTTAAGCTACTACACCCAACCGACATATCTCGGAAGCACCGAGATCATTGGGAACTGAAATAAAACCTCCCAAAGTGTTTACCAGGCCACCCCGATATGTGGGTGTAGTCGGTTCGGTGCAAAGAGCCTTTGTTTGCAAAATATTACATTGGGAAATCTTACATTGAATCACACTGCATTATTCAACATAGTTCTAAACAATAGGACATCGAGATGACTGAAGTAATATGGGGAAAATCGATTCAGGATTTCATATAGGGTCCCAATACTGAGGTGTAGGATCAGAAGAGACCTTTCAAGGTGCCTCAGAGACCAAGAAATCACCTGGTGAACTCATAGGATTTTTTCTCTCTTAGGGCTCTTAAGGGACTATGCCCGACTGATGTAGCCTGAAAGAACCAGGATCATTGGTAACTAAAACAAATCCTCCCCAAGCATTTAATAGGTCACCATGATGCATGGGTGTAGTCCATCTAGTGCCATGAGCTTTCGTTTTCAAAATGTTGCATTGGAAAACCTTACACTGAATCATACTGCAATATTTGACACGGTTCTAAACAATATGACATCAAGAGGACTGAATTGATATGGGAAAAAAATGAGACAATATTTCATAGAGGGTCTAAAAACTGAGGTGTAGGATCAGATGAGACCTTTCAAGGTTCCTTGAAGATCGAGAAATCACTTGGTGAACTTATTGCATTTTTCTCTCTTAGGGATCCTAAGGGACTACACCCGACTGACATAGCCTGGAAGCACCAGGATCATTGGACACTAAAAGGAAGCCTCCCCTAGTGTTTACCAATCCAACTCAATGCATGTACACAATCCATTTGGTGCAACGAGCTTTATTTTGTAAAATATTACATTGGACAACCTTACATTGATTCACACTAGACTATTCAACATAGTTGCGAATAATAGGACAATGAAAGGACCTAATTGAGATGGGGAAAACTAAGATGATATTTCGTAGAGGTTACTTACGTAGAGGTGTAGGATTATATGATACCTTTCAAGGTGCCACAGAGACTAAGAAATCACCCAGAGAACTTAAAGTCATTTTTTCTCTCAAGGCTCTTAAGGGACTACACCCAACTGACATAGCCCAGAAGCACCAACATCATTGGGCACCGAAACAAAATATTGCATTTGACAACCTTACACTTACTCACACTGGACTATTTGACATGATTGCAAACAATAGGACAACGAGAGAACAAAATTTATTTGGGGAAAACCAATACATGATTTCGTAAAGGGGTTTGATGCGCAAGTGTAGGATTAGACAAGAACTTTCAAGGTACTACAGAGACCTATAAATGGTCCAATGAATTTATATCCTTTTTTTCTCCCAGGGATCTTAAGGGAATACACCCAAACGATATAGTTCAGAAGCACTGATATCATTGGGCACCAAAACAAAGCCTCCCCAAGTGTTTACATGGCCACCCCGATGCGTGTGCGAATTCCATTCGGTGTCATGATATTTCATTTGCAAAATATTACATTGGATAGCCTTACACTAACTCATACTGAATTATTAGGCAAAATTGTAAACAATAAGACAACAAGAGGACCAAATTGATATGGGAAAAAATTACACAAAATTTCATAGAGGGTCCCAACGTTGAGGTGTAGGATGAGATAAGACCTTTCAAGGTGCCTTAGAGACCGAGAAATCACCAGGGGAACATATTGTGTTTTTGTTCTCAAGGATCTTAAAGGAATACACCCATTCGATGTAGCTCAGAATCACTGAGATCATTGGACACTAATACCTAAGTGTTTACCATGCCACCCCAACATGTGTGCTCAGTCCATTTGGTGCAACGAGCTTTTGTTTGCAAAATATTGCATTGGATAGCCTTACATTGACTCACACTGGACTATTCGACAAAGTTGCAAACAAGAGGAAAATGAGAGGACCAAATTAAGATGGGGAAAAATGAGACAAGATTTTATAGAGGTTTCTAACATAGATGTATATGATCATATGATACCTTTCAAGGTGCCACAGAGACTGACAAGTCTCCTAGAAAACTTATAGCCTTTTTTTGCTCTTGGGGCTCTTAAGGGACTACGCCTAAGGAATGTAGCCTGGAAGAACTGACATCATTAGGTACTGAAACAAATCCTCTCCAAGTTTCTACCATACCACCCCGATGTGTGTGCACAGTACATTTGATGCAATGAGATTTCGTTTGTAAAATATTACAATTGATCTAGCCCTATACTAAATCGCACTAGACTATTTGGCACAGTTGAAAACAATAGAAAAATGAGAGGACTTAATTGATCTAGGGGAAAATGACACAAGATTTCATAGAGGGTTCTAACGTGGAGGTGTAGGATCGTATGAGACCTTTCAAGGTATTATGGAGATGTAAAAAACACCCAACAAACTTATAACCTTTTTTTAACTTAGGGATTTTAAGGGACTACACCCGACCGACTTAATCTGGAAGCATCGACATCATTGGGCACTGAAATGAAGCCTCCCTAAAAATTTACCAGGCCGCCCCAATGTGTGTAAGTAGTCCGTTCGGTGTCCTGAGCTTCCATTTACAAAATATTTCATTGGATAACCTTACATTGACTCACACTGGACTAGTCACCATGGTTGTAAATAATAGGACAATGAGAATACAATATTGATATGGGTAAAACCTAGACATAATTTTGTAGAGGTTCCTACTATGTAAGTGCAGGATCAGACGATATATTTCAAGGTTCCTTAGAGACCAAGAAATCACCATGCAAACGTATAGCCTTTTTTTCTCTCAGCACTCTTAAGGGACTATGCCCGATTGACATAGATCGGAAGCACCAGGATCATTGGGAAATGAAACAAAACCTCTCCAATAATTTACTGGGTCACCCTGACATGTGTGCATAGTCCATTTTGTGTAAAAATATTATGTTTGCAAAATATTGCATTAGATAACCTTACACTGACTCACACTACACTATTTGAGACAGTTGCAAATAATAGGACAATGAGAAGACCAAATTGAGATGGGGAAAACTGAGATAGGGTTTTGTAGAGGATCACAATGTGGAGGTGTAGGATCAGAAGATACCTTTCAAGGTTTCCCATAGAATGAGAAATCACCTAGAAAACTTATAACCTTTTTTACTCTCAGGGATCTTAAGAGATTACCCCCGACCGACATAACCCAGAAGCACTAGGATCATTGGGAATTGAAATGAAGCCTCCCAATAATTTACCGGGCCATCCTGACGTGTGTGCATAGTCCATTTGGTGTCACAAGCTTCCATGTGTGTAGTCCATTTTGTAAAATATTACATTGGACAACCTTACATTGAATCACATTGGAGTATCTCTCTCTATCTCTCACCTTCTCTCTCTCACTCTATCTATATCTATTACTCTCTCTCTCATCTTGTCTCTCTTTTTCAGTGTTATTGGTTGACTCAAGAATTTTGTGTCTCCCTATTTATACTATCCTTATACCTATTTATAATGAGTAATTGATTTGGGATCTAGTCATTCATGTCGTATTTTATCTAGGGAAAATCATAGCCCATAATTGACTTGGAATCTAGTTGTTCATGTCAATTTTTATATGGGGTAACTCAAACCACACAGGGAATGATATCAATAAGGTTTTTTTAGGTTACAAAAAACATAGATGACCAACTAACCTGGAGCCATATATCTTGACGACATGATCACATGACCACCATAAGATATACCATAAGATGTCATACATGCAACACCCATGTGTGGGACCCGTTTTTGGAGACTGTGGTATTGACTCAACACAACCTAGTCACAACCTAGTCAGTGACTCACCTGCTAAGAGAAGACAGAGAAAAAGGAGGCAAGAAAGGACTGAAAAATGAAAAGGTTGTACATTTAAGAGGTTTAATGCTTCTCTTTGGTTTTTTTTACACAACCACCAGACTCACCATTTTGATTATTCAATCCAAGGTTATTGATGTTAAGCGTTAAAGCACTTATAACTTTTTTTTGAAGCTCCATATGACTTCATTTTCTACCAAAGCAAGGTGCCTACAGCCGGTGAACACTGGAGAAATTCTAGGTCATGTTGAGGGGATACAAAGCTGCAAATATATTTATTCATAGCATTTTTAATGGAGACTATTTGATAAGTACAGAAACACAAAATCTAAATACTGCAAAATATATAAGCTCCATGAATGAGTGAAGTTACAAAGAACAAAGTTTTATAGTACATATTTTCTTCTATCCACAACCAAGTAAATCATACCTATGAAATATGGATCAATTCATGTGAGAAATGAAACTCACACACCCCTTTTTTGGTTGGAAATTTCTCTACCCAAGAAGCATTATATTCTACAAACAATCATTTCTAGATTATGTAAGACAATATGTTTGCTCCCTTCAAATCTTTACCAAGTTATTAGTAATAAAAAAATTAGATTAAACACCTGAATAAGAGGATTTATGGTTGTATTTATTAGGGAAATCAAGACTTACAAGCACGAAAAAAGGGAAATAAGATTATACAATCCAATACACAAAAGCTAAATACTGAAAAATATATAAGCTCCATGAATGAGTGAAGTGACAAAGAACATATTTTTATAGTACATATTTTCTTCTATCCACAACCAAGTAAATCATACCATATGCAATATGAACCAATTCATATGAGAAATGGCACTCACACACCCTTTTTTGGTTGGCATTTTCCCTGGCCAAGAAGCATTATATTCTACAAACAATCATTTCTAGATTATGCACGACAACATGCTTGATCCCTTCAAACCTTTACCAAGTTATTGGTAAAATAAAAAAACTTGGATAAAACACCTCAACAAGAGGATTTATTGGTTAGTTATTAGGGAAATCAAGACCTCTAACCCTGAAAAAAGGGAAATAAGCTTATACAATCCAATACTCTATTTGAATTTGATAAAATTCATTTGGGGTCATAGTGTTTGGAATTGTCACAGTTCTTGGGATCCTCATAATTTTTTGGATTCTCATACCTGGGATCATAATAAAATTTGTCATATTCTCCACTTCCCTCTAGCTCTTGTTCAATCCATGGTGCAAATTTATTTTCCTAATTATCATCATCCTACTACAAGAAAATATTGGTAGTCTTCTGCTGTGGAGGGGTTGTTTTTGCCTCTTTTAAGATTTGAAAATTTCTTCTAGACTTTGAGGATGGTTACTAGGATCAGCATATTGGTAGTTTTGCTTATGCACCTTCCATGAGTTCCCTAGGCAAGTTATTTATGAACCATGGGTGACTCTTTATCTCTTGAATGGTAATCCTCTGAATTTATTGTTTTGACATATACACGCATGATAGTGTGTTTAAATAACAACATAAGTTACTTGTATACCATATTTTTTGTTGTATGCACACAATAAAAACATTTGTATCATATAGTACACATAAAAAACACATTCATTCCTACTTTCATACACATATGCATTGTTTCATATACACAATATAAATAAATTGTGTATATAACTGAATACGTGTCCCAAACATTTTCACTACTAGTATCATATTAGGGTATTGGCATCATTTGCCACATATGCGAATCATTTGACTGTGTCATACACATAACTTTAAGAAAAAATATTTTCATTGTGTATACCACATAATTTTAAAAATAGTTTGTATAATCATATAATCATTTTACTACTATCAACCCATTGTTATTGTTTTTCACATATACATTAGCACATAAAAAAAAAATGTTTGTGTATACCAACATAATACACATAACAACATAGCATGCACGCTTAAAACGACTAGCATTTCATACACATTAATACATAGCTGCATTTTTCATATACATAATATAAACAGACCGTGTATACCACATAATACGTGTCAAGAAAATTTTCATTACTAGTATCATATTAGGGTGTTGGCATCGTTTGGTGCATACACACAAAAAACACAGCCTATGTATACCACATAATTTTATAGAAATACATTGTCATTACTACTATCAACCCATTATTTTGTTTGGAATATACATTTTGCATAGTGTGTACACAGAAAATACACATAAAACATAATTGTTAATGTTTATACCATATATACACATAACAACATAATCATTACTATTTTCATACACAACATACAGGGTGTTTTTCATTTATACACATAAAAACACATGTATACCACATAATATTGTACCAGAACATTTTCATTACTACTCAACCCATTGTTTTGTATCATATAGACGTGTTGGCCACATACATAATTGTTGCTATCAGACACGTGTACACAATATAAACAGACCATGTATACCACATAATACGTGTCCAGAACATTTTCACTACTAGTATCATATTAGGGTGTTGGCGTCATTTGGAACATATGCACAAAAAACACACCCTGTGTATACCACATAATTTTACATAAATACATTTTCATTACTACTATCAACCCATTGTTTTGTTTTGCATATACACGCTTAAAACAATAGTGTGTATACCATAGAATACACATAACAACATAATCATTACTAGTTTCATACACAACTGCATTTTTTCATATACACAATATAAACAGACTGTGTATACCACATAATACGTGTCCAAAACATTTTCACTACTAGTATCATATTAGGGTGTTGGTGGTCATTTGGAAGATACACACAAAAAACACATCCTGTGTATACCACATAATTTTACAGAAAAACATTGTCATTAATACTATCAACCCATTGTTTTGTTTGACATATACACATTTAAAACGACGATGTGTATACCAAAAAATGCACATAACAAAATAATCGTTACTAGTTTCAACCCATTTTTTTGGGTGTATGCACACAATAAAAGACATTTTGTATAACTTATAGTACACATAAAAAAACACATTCATTCCTAATTGCATACACAGTTGCATTTTTTCATATACACACCATAAATAGATTGTGTATACTATATAATACGTTTCCATAACTTTTTCATTACTAGTATCATATTAGGGTGTTGTTTGTTTACAAAAAACATAGTTTGTATATCATTCCATGCAAGTTTGTTTACAAATATCTTAAGAGCATAATACTTATGTTTTGTTTGTCATATTTCATCATATATTGATATGTTCAATACCATGCTTATTTTTTCATACATTTTTATTTACATGATTTTGTTTAGGATGCCTCGAAAGACAAATTATGAAAAAATTGCTTTCCCTAGATGTTCAAGATGTGGGAAATGGGAAATCTCATTTTTCACAAGATGATCTTCAATGGAAACTGATAGGTGAGGATACTGATCATTTGGATATTTTTGCAGTGATCCCTATAGTAATGATCGATGCCATTATTAAAGGGTAAAGCCTTCTCGATAGCACCAAGATGACATTCATATGCAATAAAAAAAGGATATCCACAGATACGGTGGAATACATAACACCACATGCTACCATTATATACTGTAGGTTTGATTATATTAACTTTATGTTTGGTACACCTTAGAAATAATGTTCACATATGTTACTGCCACATTTTTTTATATTCCATACCTAATATTAGTTTGTATTTCCTTTTATTTCAGCTACTGGTGTGCTTATGGCCCTGACGATAAGAGGAACAAACCACCTACTAGTGAAATAATAAGGAGGTTTCAGAAAAAATGTGGATGTCAGTGCCATTTCAATGTGAGGGTTATGTTTGGTAGACCAGATGTGGCACATATCATATACAATGATATGTATCATTGTGATATGAACAATGAGTTTTTCCATGGTGCAAAGGACACAGGATTAGATGCATGAAGTGGGTTTGATCCTAATTTATCAGCTGAATTCAAGTAATAAATTGAATCTCTTTTTCTTGCTGGTATATCTATTGACACCATTATCGAAAGGCACTACATGGATCTAGAGTTGGTGAGGATTTTCAACAAAATGGATGAGTGCATAACCAGGAAATATGTGTTGAATGCATGGAGGAGGGTCAAGTGCATTAGATCCCAAAAACACCAACATGATAACACTAGTATATAATTATGGCATGTCATAGAGAGGGATACATTTTTCTATTATCAGAGGTCATGTGGAAGTGACGAGCCTTTCATTATGGGCCTTTAAACACCATGTATTCTTGAAATGATGGTTCACCATTCCCAAAACTCCATCATTGCAATGGATTCAATGTTTCCAACTAATAATTATGGGGTAAGGTCATTGTTATCTCATTTCCAAACGTATTTGATATTTAGATATACTTGTTTATGTCATTCTCATTCCAACCATATTTTTGTGTACACATTTTCCTTAGTACCAATTATACACGCTTCTTATTTTTGACTAGCAAGAGGATGGGGTTCCCGTTGCATGGGAAATTTTTTCCCGTAATAAATTTGACAACATATATGTATGACTTGATGAAGTATACATAAGGGGAAAAGGGAAAAATATGGATTGACATTTCAATGCATTCATTACAGATGATGTGGATTCTAAAATACAAGCTATAAGGTACAAATCTACTAACATTTTGTTGTATAAATTTAATGCACACAATTTACAACCCTAACAACATTCTTTGTGTGTTAGGGTTGTATTTGGTTGTCGTGTTTTGTTATGCATTTGGCATGTTCACAGGGATTGGCTAAAGAATATTTAAGGTTTTTTTTCTTCATTTTTTGATACAATATTTATAGGATTGGGTTGGTTTTTGTTTTTTTGCATTACTTATTTTATACAAAATGTTTATTTACAAATATACGAAGAAGGAGGTGGGGACAATTATGTTTCAGAGACTAGGTGACATCATGTGCACCATCACTGATAATGAGCACATGACCTTTTTCCTCATCAGCGAATTCATGGAGGAGTTCAAGGAGGAGACAATGTTTATGGATTATTTTAGAAAGACATGGCTATAAGAGGGACATGTTGGTAAGAGTTAATAGTACTTCTTATGATTTTATTTGTAGCTATGTATATAGTTAACAATTTTTTGGTCGTTTCTAATGGTTTTATTGTTTTCGAGTGTAACTATGTGGTCAATTTTTTTTTTTAACTTCATCTATGCCAACCAGGATACAAATGCATCCATAAAATTGTATCATTATTTCTTGAAGACCTGATAATTGTACGATCAAAGACAAAAATGCACTTGAGGATAATTTATTGGTTGTTGTAAATGATGGTGTTTCAAGTTGAACCACATTATAAAAATAAGAGGAAGTTACAAGTATCAGGATTCTTGACAAATTACAAGAAGGAGAAGGAAATTTTTTCTGCCACTGAGAGGGCCATAACAATACCTGATAGTGACTGTTGCATGCAAACAATACAATTTTTGGGTCTTACATGGTTAGAAGTCAAACATCTAGGGACTGATGGTATTTGGTTCAAAGATTCAGCCCATATTTTCATGTTTGTAACTATCCTTGGGCTACCTAAGGAAACACCTGCAAACATGTTTTGAAGGTGTTGCAACTTCAAAGGACACACAAGGGTATTCCATCTACAAGGGATCCAAATTTTGGTGGTGAGGGTGCATTTTTCACTTTCATTATTTCAACTATGTTGTATCATTTTTATCCTGATAACAATTCATTGTACATTAATAAAGTTATTGTTGTAATTGTAGGTGACCCTGATGTTCATGTTACAGAAGCAGTTGAATGCAATGCACCTAAAGAAGCTGCATCAAAGAAGCCCCGCATTGTCATTGACAGTACATATTTTATTATTACTAAATAGTGTTTGTTATGTCAACTATTTCACAATTACTAATACACTTTTCTTTTTTTTGTGACAGTTGAGGGTGATGATAGAATACAATAGACAACACATTACCTCAGTCCCGAGCAACATGATAGAAAACATGGGCATGTATTATAAGTGCTTTACTAATTGAAAGTGTTTTTGAATGCATTTTTGGATGTGGAGCCAGATACTGATGAAAAGATATTTTCTTTTGGAGATTGTGTGCAGAAATTTGAAAATATTTTACAAGACTCAGGTTCGTTTCCATTTGATTTCATTCCAAATTGTAGTGGAAATGAAAGTTCTACAACCCACTTACAGCCATGGTTCAGTGCAAGTAGGAAACCTTGAAAGAGGAAGAAAAAAGAGGTCATGGTGGAGGATTTAAATAATGATGCTCATGACTATGAGGAGTACACATTTTCTGACACAACTTGTGGAAGAAAAAACACAAACAAACATAGAAACGGTCTAGTACAATAACTAGAGATAGTTTTGAAGCTATATCAGAGAGTTTGGGTGAGTATCAATCTTATGTGATTATAGGATGTATTTATTCGACTTCAAAACAATTAATTTTGTGTTTGATGAATCACATGGAAAACCCCCTTAACTGAAATTCAAGTTCCACATCGTTCAACTGTCTTTTGGAACATTGAATGCATCTTGAAGGTATTTTTATGTTTTATGACCAATAATGCTTAATGTTGTTTTATGTGTGTTCTGTGGTTTACACAATCTGGTTTTAGTGTGTATATGACAAATAATGCTTCATGTTGTTTTCGGTATGTTTTATGGTATACAAAGTCTGGTTTTATTATGTGTATGAAAAATAATGCTTAATGTTGTTTTCTATGTTTTGTGGTTTACACAGTCTGGTTTTATTGTGTTTATGAAAAATAATGCTTAATGTTATTTTTTATGTTTTTTTGTTTACACATTCTGGTTTTTTTGTATTATGTGATGTTTTTTGATCTTGTATTTGATAATGGTGGTATCTGGTTTTTCACGGCTTATACAATGGAGGATTGTGTGAAAGTCTTGAAGTTTTTAATAATCCTATTGTCAATTTATTAAATATAGGCTCCAAATTAATGATCCCTCCAGTTTCTATAAAGGGTCATCTACATTATCCATGCATTAGTGCTTAGGATTCATCTTGTAAAAGATGTGACTCATGTAATTTAGCAAATTGTGCATGAAAACTCAGGCTTTAACAATTTTTGGCTCCTTTCTTTGGACTCCATATTTATTTGGTCCTACATAATCACAAATTTTCATATTCGTATCAAAATCTATAAGATCATTAGTGCTAGCCCTATTGTATAGAGGCAATTTTATCTCTAAATTTTATGGAGATGACTCTAAAATTTATGAGTATATGTCTACACATTGAGCCATGCCATTTAGCTTCACAAAATGAGCTCATAAGATTGTCCATCAAATTCCATGTTTAATCTAGTATTAGTCTATTATGCAAGCATTAACATGATCAAAGCATAAAGTTGGGGTGTTTAAGTGCAAATTAGGATGTTTGGGTGAAAATTCAATTCATCTGCTCATAAGCAATGACTAGTATATCTCTAAACCCTTAAGATTTAATCCACGAGAAAATGTATCTCTTTCTTTACACATCTTGAGAGGATGAATCGCATTAAATGTATGAAAATTTCAATTAATGGTATTTGAGAAATTGGTCCAAAATATATAAAATAGAAAACAATTCATATTTTAAAAATACTAGATTAAGATCATGGATGTTGCTTAGAAGCCAACTACTTGTTTGATTTTTAACTCAATATAAGGAGACCTTCTAGGGAGAAACTTTTCATATATCGATCAGGGGCACATGGATATAAAAAGTAGGGAACTAGTATGCAAGTAGGAAGATAATTAAATGGAACTTATCCATTGATGTACTCAACAATTTTTGGCATTGTAGTCTTGGATCTGGGCTCACTTTGAGTTGTCAAGATCCCCATTCTAACTAAACATTGAACTTGCTATGGATTGTATCTCATTGACAATCTCCTATCTACTAACTACATCATCTTCTATCTCTCATGGAGGCTCTAAGTAAATTCCATCAATTCAACCTCCTCCTTGACATAATATCAAACACCATCACCACAAATTTATAGACATCCATATTTTCAGATATAGGACATGGAGGATTTTAGGAATATTTTGATATTCAAGCATCAATTCACCCAACCGCTGTCATTTCTTAGTAGAGGAATTAATCACTCGAAAATATCTTATCATACCCCTGAATGTAATATCAAGTAACACATGGTTGATATTGATATTTTTATGAACTAAATTCTTCTCCCAATCATTGTGCAAGAATAATATTACCTCAACAACATCCTTTGCCACCTTATATTTTCTAGGTGTTGGCGAGAAAATATTTTGATGGGAAAATTGATGGATTTCCACCAACGCTCTAGGACTAGGTCCCTCCGCTTGAATGGGGTAGCTCCATTATTGTGTGTAAATGAAAATAAAATTTTGTTGTTGGAATTAGAGGTCGGGGATCCAACAAGCACACTTCTATATAATTGTGGAAAATACTTGTAGTTTGTGTAAGGGAGGAATTTTATAGGAAGGTGGGGAAGTAGGAGTGGGAAATTAGGAGAGGGATTAATACTCCAAGTAGAAAAATCATATTCTTGTAGGGATTAAATAGAGATATTAACACACAAAATTAAAAAGAATCACAACCTTGCTAGTTAAATCAAGACAAGGTGAAACCATGAAAAATTAATTCACTTATTTACTCATACAAAAAGTCATGAAAATCCTTTCTTTATTGACATGTTGAAAAATTTGTACAATGAGAGAGATGAAGGAACATATGAGAAGGGAAATGGAGGAAATAACTCTCTTTCTTATTCTAAGTAGTTATCTACTCTTGAAAATACACAATTGAAAACCCTTTGGAACGGGGAAGTCATTATACTATATAGATTTTAGAAAGACTCTTCACCTACCCCCCACATAAAATTTCATTTCTCTTTTACAACATGTGACTCTTCATATTCCTAGGAATAAAATTAAGTCTCATTTTGATTAGTTTAGGGTGACTTATTACATTATCAAATATAGTCACATAAGATAAAATGATAGTGTTTCACCTGAAAGTAATGTGATAAAATAGATAAGAAGGTAATGGGAATAGGAGGAATACATGTGTTATGTAAACAAAAGAAGGGGTTGCGCATGTTGTAGAATTTTGATCAAAATGATTGCGAGAGATTCCTTTTGGCTAGGAGGAACTACCTGTAAATCACAACAAGACCACACGATAATATTAAATAATATATGGGAGTGGACTTCCTAGAAAATGCTAGTATCGGGAAGTATGGTACTTCTAGATGGATTTCAAACCACTGTTTAATACAACTTAATATAGGAAGAAATGAAAAAGAAATGATTCCTATTGTAATTAATAAGATTTAGGTGTCTATTATTAAAATAAATAAAATAATTTAACTTAAAAATAAAGGGTAGGCTTGGTCTGGAGGGTTGATGGGTTGGCTTGGATGTGCAGGTGCGGTAGGGACTATAGGTGAAGTTTGGGTGAAGTTAGGAAATCTTTTAGGCTATTTTGGGAAAGTTGTGAGCTTGTTGGTTTAGGTAAAATTGTGAGTTTTAGAGACAAACGTTGGTTAGGTGACTAATTCCAGATATGTGGATAGATCGACGTTGGTTGGGTGACCGGTGTCGGTAGGGGAAATTAGGTAATAATGTAAAAAACTGAGAATTGGGAACTCTCTATGATTACACAAAGAGTGATGGGGACTGAGATAGGTTCATGAAATTCTTGTTAAGAATCAAAGATACTGATAGGTGGGTTTATGTAAGTTATGGAAGGTAAAAAAGGTAGAAGGTTGTTAAGGCACTGAGCATCAAATATGGGTAAGGCTGGAATAAAAGTAATGGTAGATAACTTAATAAAACAAATTAAGTGACTAGAAATGACAAAGGAGAGACAACACTTACTTGTTGAATGTAGCCTAGAAATTTATGGTGGGGGTGGTTGAAAAAGGTGGTGATCTAGAGTGAATATAGCAACAAAGAGACATGGTTCCTTCTACTCCATGTGTTAGAGCTCTGGAAGAATTTGTGGAAGAACGAGATGACATTTGAATGGTGTGATAGGGTCTGGAAGGTTGTAAGGTCGTAGGAGTGCTTGAACGTGTGAATGTAAGGAGCGTAAGCCAAATAAGTTATAACTCTTATTTAACCTAACTGACGATGGTTAGGGAGTTGGTGTCGGCCAAGGGATAACCGATGTTGGTTAAGGTGAATAAATCCAAGTTGACAAAAAAACTCGATCTTTGCTATTTTTGGCATCATTTGAATCCTCATTTTAGGTCTCAAGTGGAGAATGGAACTTAGATAAGTAGGAGTGTTGTTGGAGAATAAATAGGGAATTAATGTTAGGGTTAGACTAAGTCCCAATTTGTTGGGATAAGTAGGGAATTAATCTTAGTTAATTAATAGGCTAGGAATATGTATTGGGATGAGGTGGAGGGATGATGTGGATATTAATCTAATTAAATTAATTAAATTAATAATAGTATGAGGATGAGGATTAATTTAATTATAGGTGATTAAATTAATACCAATGTGGTGAAGGGCACCATAGCTAGGTATATGTGTCGAATTAATGAATCAAAAGGGGTTAAAGGGATGTGTCCCAAATTTTGGTGTCTATAGTTTCCCCTTTTATTCATGTAGCTCTTATTAATGAGAAATGATGATAAAAACATGAGTGGTTGCCCCAAGTATGGGTGGAGATGATCGCCCTCAAACCCGGAATTGATGAAGTAGCAGGCTGAATTAGTGAGGGGTTTGATAAAATGGTAGGTGATGAAAAATAAGGTAGGGTACATGCGCAAGAAATAGTGATTTTGGGTGTAGGTAATAGGCGGGGGAATTCAAATGCATGCATACATGTAGAATGCAAAAAGGCACTAGGATGAAGAGCTCACAAACTCTAAATTGTCAAAGGTTGATAGTTTTATCCAAACAAGGTTGTTGTGGTCCATGTTTCTAAGGTATATGATATGGTCCTGAAAACACAAAAATGCTAGGTGTGGTAACATGCATTAGGTGTGTTCCAAAATACCAATGGGTTTGGTCAATATAAACGTCATGACATCAGGAAAGGCAAGGTCAATAGGCTAAACAATAGGTGTATTATCATCACAAGGTACATCGAGTAAGCAAATTCAGGTGTCAAATTGGTGAGGTCAGGCTGGGTCTAGGTAAGGATGTGGGTAAGGTTGAGGTTTTTTAAAAATATGCCTCAAAGTACACTAAGATAAGAGGTTAGGTGATAAGGCTATTAGGCGAGCCTTTAAAGCTTGGGTAAGGCTAGGGTAACAATAAAATGACATCTTAACTAACTAAGTTTTTGAGTTAACTTCCAAGTTATTGTTTTGATGGAGACTAACTAACTAAGTTTTTTTTTGAAGGGGGAAATGATGAGGGGGAAAAGAGTGTATGAGATAAACTCAAAGGGACCCATGCCCTAAGAGTGCTGCCTATATATCCCATGCATGATCAAATGGGTAAGCTAAGTTATGCATGATTGTGTCTAGGTTGATTAGGCATGGTTGTGTCTAGGTTGATTAGGCATGGTGTGTTGATGTTGTAGGATGTGTAAGATGAGTTTATTGAAGTATATGATCAATGTAAATGTAGGTGAAAGGAGAATAAATCCTTGAAACTAAGTGTCAAGGGTCCTGTCCTGTGTAGAAGCAATAATAAGTAAACAAAGGAGTGAAATAAACAAAAGAAAAATGCCCCAAGTTGGAAAAGACTCTAAATGTCATATCCTTAAACTCATTGAACATAACTCCCTAGATACACTGCACAATCAATATGTCTAAAGGTGAAAGAATTTTTTGTGATCACAATGTGTAAAGTACATGCTTCGTCCCTTGAGTTGGTTTAGAAGATAATAAAACAATAGGTAAGGTGGAAGGGTTTTTTTTTAGTGTAACCTTGTTGTGGGACAACATGCCCCTTCTACAAGATACCAAAAACCATAATAGATAAGTCCATGACCAAAAGTTTGTATTTTTATTGAATTTTTTTCTTTTTGTAAAGATTGATTAATGCGGGAAGTCTATATCAGGATAAAATGACATCTCCTTGAGGTCTTCATGAAGCTGATCAATGTGGGAAGATCTAGAATTACTTTATTTAAGTACAAATTAGTCCTCTTTTTGGATAGACTAAATACAATATGAGGCTAGCTTATTATAGTTGTCCTTCGAGGGAGCAGTCTACTTATAGTAGTAAGAAAGAGAAGTGGATGTCCTTTTGAGGGATTCATCTATTTGTAAGAAGTTTGAATCAAGGAGTTGAGTTTTTGGTTATCCCATGTATATTTTTTTGAGGTTTATTTTAAACTTGAAGTCATGGACAAGACTATAAAGGAGTATAGGCCTATTTTGTGAAGGCAAGACCATAACACAAAGAGGTTAGCTATGAAAGAGGAGCTTTGAGTGACGAATGACCATGAGATTCCATCCTAAAAAGGACAAAAAGTATCCATGAGAATCATGCCATGATTAGAGCTATGGTACTAATTTTTAAGACAAGGATAAATGGTAATGGGTAATCACACAATTCTTGTTTATTCGTTGGTTATTAAAATAGGTAAATGGAGGAACGGTTCACTAAAGGGATGAAAATATAGGTGACATACAATGATGTAATACTTTATTCAATAATAGAATGATGAAAGATGCAAGGCATTGAGGGTTTGAGGTTTGGGTTTACCTTCAAGAGAAGATAAATGATAAGCACCTGATCTGTAGGCATGGGTAACAATATAGGGTTCAAGCCAATTAGGAGAAAATTCTCCCCGCTTTCTTTTCTCTGCTTTGGTTATGTTTTGATTTTCCTTTAGAACAAGATCATCGACCTTAAAAGTGCGTTCATGAACAAGTTTATTCATAGGAACATTTGATACATTTTTAGTAGATTTGAAGATGGCCAAGAGAAGTTAAAATATGTTCATCTAATAGCTCAAGTTGTGCCAAATGTTCTTTGTGAAATTCATTTTCAGATAGCATATATTTTAGTGAGATACAAAGGGATTGAATTTGGACTTCGAGAGGTAGGATGACCTATGTGCCGTAAACCAAAGAAAAATGTATAGCATTGGTGGAAGTATGAATGCTAGTACGATAAGCCCATAAGGTGAAAGGAATGTGCATATTCCAATCCTTTCTAGTATCATCGATGAATTTCATAATAATTTTATTTAGGGTTTTATTGGAAGATTCATTTTGGCCATTGGTTTGTGGGTAATAGGGTGATGAAAAAATTAGTTGAATGCCAAAGGTATCACATAGTTTGCATAGGGTTTTATTTTTGAATTTTTTTTCATTGTCAGTGATAAGGAGATGAGGAACACCAAAGTGAAAAATGATATGGTGATTGATGAATTCACATATTTTCTCAGATTTAGTTGAAATGAGAGGGATGGATTCTACCCATTTAGTATAATATTTGGTTGCTTTGATGATCCATTGATGAGATTGAGAAGAATGAGGATTAATCTCTTCGACGAGATCCAAACCCCATTGTGAGAAAGATCAAAATTCCATAGTGACTTATAAGGCGTGACTAGGAGTATGGTGAAGGCTAGCATGTTGCTGACATTTCACACAATGTTTCTCGTATTGATAGCAGTCTTGATTAAGGGTTGGATAGTAATGCAAAAGATGAAGGATGTGCTTGGCAACAACATGACCAATGAAATGGACACCACAAACCCCATCATGGATTTATTTAATGGTGTAAAGAGTTTCAAAACTGGTGAGGCACCTGAATAGGATACCGTTAAAGCCACATTTGTAGAGAAGACCTCCTACAACAACGTAACAGGAAACCTTATGGAGGAAGGAACGCTGACCATTGTGAGTGAGGTCTGGAGGTAACATTGAAAGGGAAAGGTAGTCAACTTACTACTTATACCAAGTGTCACATGGGTTAGTTTCAATACATCCCACAAAATTAAAGTCACGAATGATGTAGGAAGGTGATTGCAATCATTGGATTGTGACAGGTACAATGTTAGAGATCCATTGTGGATATTTAATGGGTAAAATGAAAGAAACATAAAGGAGGTACTTGATTTATTATTTCACAAGAAGAGAAATGCATGGATGTAGTTTTCATAGATTATGTTTCACAGGTTTAGCATCGTGGATAGTGACGATATTATTCACCACGATATTTGGGTCAATATCGGGCATATCGACATAAGATCAAGCAAAAGCGTTGCTATGATCTCAGAGGAAAGAGGTGAAGGCTTCCTGTTCGATGAAATATAAATATTGGCCTATCGTTAGCATGCAAGGGTCACCCTGAGTGTGAATGTTGATCTCTATGGTCAATTCATTCAACATGGTTTATGTCTAAGAAGGTAAAGACCGATGAATGTAAGAATCTTCTGCACCTAGATAGGTAAGAATGGAATCATCATCCTGACATTGAAAAATGTTCATAGAAGGTGTTTCTTCTTCCAACATGTTAGGATAAAGAAGAGGAAGGGAAGAGGATGCCTCACCATCACGATGATAGGTCAGAGGTCCACAGAAAATAGTGTTCACAAAAATAAAATTTAGGAGGTATGGATTCTGGATCCATTGACTCAGGAGGTGATGGTGGTGCAACATGTAAAGATGGTAAAGAAGGTGAAGAAGGTGAAGGAGGTGAAGAAGGCTGATCTTCCTTTACGAGGCCGACTCTTTCCTTCTTAGGATTAGGTGGTTCATCAAATCTAATACTACGATGGTCCTTATGTTTGCGGGTAGTAAAAGGAATAATTGTGTGATGAACTTGTTCGTAAAGACCAAAGTCGTAGCCTTTCCAAGCACAGTGATAGAGAAAGGTGTAGGTGAAATGGTGGTTCGTTAGGTAACAAAATTCAAAGGAAAAAGGTCATATTTGAGTAGGTGGTTCCAACTAAAGTCAGAGGAAAAAGGTATGTGTTCCCCCAAATGTTAGGTTAGTGTGCAAGGGAGGGGGACCATATGGAAAGGTTTCTCCTACACAATGGTCATAAAGTGAGTGTTGATGAATTTTTCCAAACTCTTGAGGAGTTTGGAAGGTATCAATATTGTATGGGTGATACTCCCCTAATGTAAGGCATTGAAAAACACCTTCAAAAGGGTTAAAAGTAGGCACTTGGGTGGCAAGAATGGAAGAAGAAGAAGAAGAAGAAGAAGAAGGGTTAAATTTGGATGTTGCAACAACAGTAGAGAGAGGTGTGCTAGTTGATGAAGGCATAGTAGTAGAATTAGTAGAGGAAGAAGCAATGAAAGATGAAGTGAGTGCAGTAGTAGACAAGGCAGTAGCGGTAGTAGAAGATGAAGCAAAAATAGAAGTAGGTGAGGTAGTGGCAGTGGTAGATGCTTTAACTAGAATAACGAAATCATTAGGTCGATACAACATATTACATGTTTTTAAAAGTGAAGGATCTTCTTGAATAGTATAAGGGTGTCCTTCATATTCAAACTTGATGCAACAATGTAAAGTTGAAGGTACACACCCCATGACACGAATCCAAGGTAAGACTAGTAGCATGTTGTATTATAATCCCCCCTTGAGAACATAGAATGATTCAATAATGGTGCGGGGGCCCACGCAGATGTGGAGAATGAAAGTGCTGAGGGTAGTGATTATGGAATTTTTGAATGAGCGTAACATAACTGGGATATTATGCATGTAATGGGAGGGCATGCACCTTTTTTTATATGTATGGGAAGAAATGATATTGATGTTTGCACCTCCATCAATCATAACGTGTCTGATGTAAGTATCATTGATGTAGACAGAGATGAAGCGGTCGGGGTTAGGATCCTTTGAATGGAAAGGAGAAAGTTTTGAGTCATAGAAACTGACAACAAAAATTTAGTGAGTGGTAGTAGAAAGAGAGGTCTTGGGTGAAGCAGTAAGAGCAACAACATGATGAGGTATGAAAATGGTGGCAATGAGTGAAGGGTCATTTGGTAGTACCTAAATGGTTTGTAGGATTTCAAGAAGGGCTTGTCGGTGAGATTCAAAGGTTTGAATGAGGTCATATAAAGACATTTTAAAAGGTGATTGATGCAGCTGGTTGATCATGGTGTGATGTGTAACACCATCATAAATCAGATAGGCTAGTCCACCAATGGCTATCTTGGGTGCAGGTGCAGATGGAATGTTGGGTAAATGTGTAGTGGATGGGTTTCATGTTGTCTCTTTTCCTTTATCTTTCTATGCTCAAGTGGAAACTCAAACCATATAGATTTGAGGATGAGAAGGAGATGAGTCGTGGAAGGTATAACGATAGGATGTAAAAAACCTAGTGTAGGATAAGAACCTTATGAAATGAGTATGGCACATTGGAATTTTGAAGGCGATTGGGCTAGATCTCTAATCTAGACCATGTTAATCTCAAAGGTCAGAGGAGGAAAAGAGGACTGTGGAGGTGGAGGTGAAGGTCGCTGAATAGTTATGGGTTTAGGTCGTATGGTGATAGGTGAAGGGGGAATATCGTCCTCCTCTAATTGAGCATCTTCTTCCAAGGGGTTTTTTACATTACAAAGCTGAGGGAGAAAATTTTTAAGCACCTTAAAATCCTCAATATCATGTCCTAGAGAATGATGATATGCACATATATTAGTATCATCAAACCCTATTGGTTTTGGTTCAAGCGGGTCATAAGGTTTGGTGGGAGGCAATGTGATAGTAGAGGTTTCTAACAACCTAACAAGGACATTAACATAAGATCCTACCAATGGATCGCAATGTGAAGTCAGAGTGGGTTTGGGTGAAGGCATGGGTGATGCCTGAGAAATAAGTGTTGATTGAGGTAGTGTAGGTGGAGTTACGTTTTTGGTAGATAACAAATATTTTATTTTTGGTTTTGATTTAGTTTGCACCTTCTTAGGTAAAGGTGTAGGTGGGGCATGTGATGCAGAAGGGGGTACAAAAGATGAAGGAAATTTGAAGAGCCAAGGTGAAATAAACTGTGTTAGTAGTGGTGTGGCAGCATGTAACATAGATTATGTATGTAAAAAGGTAAATGAAGAGGAAGGCGTAGGTGTGGGATGAAAATTTATCGCAGGTAAAGGTATGAATGTCGGTTAAAGTGGTAATGAAGGTATAGGCACAGGTGCAGGTTGAGGGTGTGTTGATGGTAAAGGTGTGGGTGTGGGTTGTCTCACATGGGGTTTGTTTTGGTGAAGAGGTAATAGCATGAGAAAAGGGGCTTGTGAAGGTGTGGATTTAGGTTTTCATACCTTATATTTGCCTTGGTGAAGTGGTTGCTTAACCAAGGTTGATGGATGTGGGCCTAAGATCGATGGTAGAGGTGAGGGCGAATAAGGCCTAGGAGAATGTGGCTTCTTCTTAGGAACAAAAGGTAAATTCATAACATAAGGTTGTGTAGTATTCAGGTCTAATTTGATGGTGGGATGCACTAGAATAGGCATAGAGTGGACCCCCAGTGTAGTAGTGAGTTTAATTGAAGATTTGTATGTTGATGAGGATCTAGGTGCATGTGAAGCTTGGGGTGAAGGTGAAGCTGATGAAAAAGGAATGGATATGACTAGTTGAAGTTTTACAATCTTGGTTGAATGGAATACCTTCAGATAAATGGTGGAGGTATCTATGGAAAAAATTTTCATTTGAGTAGATACTGGGAGTCACAGGCACCGCTAGAGTGTGTTGTGATCAACATACTCCAACTAGTCTACCAAATGTGAGAATTGCTTTGGTTTAGAAAGTGAGGAACAAGTTTTGAAACCTATCCAAAAATCTGAGTTATGTGGCATAGGGAAGGCTTCTAATTTGGATGCAACCAGTAAAAGTGATGCTAGAAGATTGACAAGATCCTGGAAGAACCTTGGTGAAGCATCACTTATAGGAAGAAGAGATACGATTGGCTCTTTAATGGGGTGAGGATACGGAAAAATGCGTAATATAGACTCTTCTTCGGGTAGAAAGTTTAATAGGGTAAACCTCCTATGGGATTGAGGAGAAAGTGAAATGGGTTCCACCTTGGGTAGAGTCATAGGCAAGATAATTTCAATGATAGGTGAAGATGTAGATGTAGTTGGTTCCTCCATGGGTAGAGGAATATGTGTGATAGGATCTACAATGATTTGGGAAATAGATGAGGTAATATTTTCTATAGATGAAGGGCTAGATGTGATGATTCTCTATAGGTAGGGGGGTAGAAGGATTAGGCTCTTCCATGGGTAGGGGAGCTCACGTAAGGATTTCCTCAATATAAGGGATGAGAGGAAAGTAAGTAGAACAACTGGGTATAATGTTGAAGATGGATTGGACCTCATGAACATTGGTGTTAGAAGTCTCACTCATTTCATTTGATGACTTATTGTGGTTTGGGAAAGGATTTTTAAATATTTACAAGTTTTGGTTTGCCTGAGCATTCAGATTGTCAAGGATGAGATCTCCATTATCTAACATCTCTTAGACAATATTCTTGAATGTTTTACAATTTCCATCACTATGACCCCTAATGTGATGGTAGTTTCAATATTCATTTTATTTATACCGTGCATTAAAATGATGGGAAGGATCACAACCAACGTGGTTTGATCGGTGGAAGGATGATAGCCTCTAATTTTAACCATTTCTCTAGCACAGAGGACTAAGGTTCCCTTATGGGAATATATCATCATTGTTCATACTTATATTGAAAGTTCTAAACAAGAGAAAGAGCAAAAGGAAATTTTGGTTGGTTGGATGGATGAGATGGACCAGATTTCAGAACCACCATGTTGGTGGATCCCTTGGGATTTAAATGATTGGTTTGTGGTTTGGAAAAAGAAGAAGATTCATTTGGTTTTAAGGGAACACTCTTTTGTGCAATTGTAATTTCCTCTCTTCGATTAAACAAGTTTCAAGTTTTCGAGCCATTGTGAATGCCACATCAAATGTTCAGAAGGTTTGGACTTGGATTGTTGGGATGATATGTTTGACATAAGCCCAAGTAAACAACTCTATTAATTCATTTTGAGGCAGTTGGAAATCAAGTTTATTAATAAGGCTCCCCCAATGTGTGAAAAAATATGTGATAGAATCATCTTCATATTGGCATATCAAATACAAGTCAGTCATGGTAACCATATTGATAGTGTTGATGGAGAAATGATCAAGAAAGGCTTGGGTGAGTTGGTTGAATGAAAAGATAGAGTGCCTAGGTATGGCACTATAACAGTCTAAGGCAGGTCCTGTCAAGGACATTAGGAAAGTTTGAAGAAGCAGGACATCATCATGGGAAATCATATACCATGTGTTTAAAAGATCACAAATTTTGTTTTGGATCCTCCTGGCTATTAAATTGATTAAAATTTGACATTTCCCAATTTGCAAGGTATGGATGATTTGGAATAAAAGGGTGAATAGGGTCATTACAAATCTCGTCGTAAGTCAGAGAATTGTGGGAGATGGAAAGAGATGCTTCTAGGGTCTGTATCTTATCCATCATAACCTTGATTAATTTTGTGGTTGGATTTGATTAAGGTACATCTAAAGAAGTATAAGGAGGTAGATACAATGAGTAGGATGTAGGTGGCATACTAGTTTATGGATGTGCCGAGTAAGTGAACTGAGAAGGGGGAATATAGGTGGCGACAGATGATGATGGCATATACCCTAAATGGAAGGTGTAGGTGACTGGTGGTGGCTGAGATAGGGTATAGGTGGGAGGGATGTATGTTGAAACCCTCATAGTGATAGGTTGGAAAGTAGCAAGGATAGACATGCCTAGACTCTGAAAATGGGTTGACTTAACTGGAAGTTACAAAGTGGGGATCCCTATAATAAGCTCCATAGATGATGGTGGGGTAGAAATTGTAGGGGTGAAAAATGTAAAAGATGTGATAGATTTTGTAGGTGCAAAAAATATCAATGATGTAGGCTCAATCTAAAAAATGATAGGTGATGAGGCTGGAGTAGGAAACACTACACTGGTACTGGCTAATACAGAAGTGGGGGAAAGAGTTGAAGACATAGAGGTAGGAATCCTCAACAAAGGTTGACTTGATGAGTCATGGGTAGAAGAATGGGCTAAGTAATACTATAGGGTGGCGGTATTATGATCAAAGAATTTTGTGAATTCCTCATCACATGTAGGTACAACGGGAGGTACATTGAGGTCCATAGGCAAAGAAATAGAAGGTGGCAATGGGATAGGGGGTAACAGTTGACGATTAACGCAAAAGACTAGGGCATTGACCTATCTGTGATTCAAAACCATGTGAATAGTGGTAAAAAAGGTGATCTAAGAATTGTTGGTGTAGAAACATATAAACAAATGATAGAATAAATAAGGAAAATGATAATTGGTCCTTTTTTTGATAGAAAAATAAAAACAGAGAGACCAACGTTGGTAGGGTAACCGATGCCAGTCGAAAGGGGTAACTGATACTATTGATGGACCGGTGCTGGTTACTGTGAACAAATAGAAATTTTGAAAAACTTGAGATGAATAACCTAAATAAGGTGGAATTGAACTCTGTTAATGGTAACAAAGACTCAGGAAGGTGATCAGTGACAAATACATGGTACAAAAAATATATTTATGTGAATTGAATACTATTTTCGGAAAAATAACCAAAAAAACAAGGAACCGATACCTGCCAATCAACCGATGTTGGTATGAAGAGGTAACAGATGCCGGTTGCTGGACCAATGTTGATTACTATGAAATTTGAGAAGATGATGAAATTTTGAATTTTAGGTGATTAAGTCAAATGAAAACACCAACCCATAAATTGAGAAGGGGAGTGATGAGTCCTAACACACCCAAAATGAAATGGAATATACCAGTTATGATGGTGGGGTTTGAAGGATAAGAAAAACAAGAGGAAACGACCTCACACCTCAAAATACATTTAAGGAAAAAACTAACAAACCTGTAAAATTCTATGTTTCATATTTCAATGTTATGTGGTTTATGCCCTTTATAAATGACTATGAGTAGATTAGAGTTTTTGGTCAATGAGGGTTCCTTGTAAGTATTCTATGGATGGTTTCAATATTTTTTTGGATAAAGGGACCCAATATACCTTTCAATACGTGTGGTACAACTCTGATATGATGACTGGCTAGAACACCAGTTGGATCCGTTGCTAATCTGATTATTAGTCGTTAACTGTAATTACCGGGAAGGAATATTTTTAAGAAGTGTATAAATTATTCAAGTTATTTGATTTGGGGTGTGTTTGTGCAAGAAGTCAGCTAAGCTTAATTCCTGTCAATCATCAACTAGTTATGACCTCTGGTATATAGATTACAAATAAATTTAAGCGATCACAATGCAACATACACAAGATGAAATGTAAATATTTTAATGCCCAAATCGAAATTTAAATTGGAAGTAGAAAATAAAGAATAGGTCAATAGGATGATCCTTCACTAAATTCTAGACAGAATAAAAAGAAGTGTTCTTTTTAACCAAAGATATGAATTTCACTTAAACAAGTAGAAGAAGAAGAATGTTCCCAGGGAGAAAGTTTAATGTGCCATCTTTTGAAATGAAATAAACACACAAAGATTCCATAAGAATGAACAATGCAAAATAACCCAAATGATAGGGTACCACCGGGCGTGCCAAAATGTTTCATCTCAAAGTAATGCGATAAAATAGATAAGAAGGTAACATGCATAGGAGGAATAAATGTGTTATGTAGACAGAAGAAGGCATTGCATGCATTGTAGAATTTCGATAAAATTGATTGTAAGAGATTCCTTTTGGCTAGGAGTAACTACCTGTAAATCACAACAATACCACAAGAGAATATTAAATAATATATGGCAATGGACTGCCTAGAAAATGCAAGTTTCGGGAATTATGGTACTTCCTAGATGGTTGTCACTCCAATGTTTGATAAAACTTAATGCAAGAAGAAATGACAAAGAAACAATTCCTACTGTAATTAATAATATTTAGGTATATTTTATAAAAAACAATAAAAAAATTTAAGTTAAAAAGAAAGGTTAGGCTTGGTCTGGAGGGTTGCTGGGTTGGTTTGGATCTGCCGGTGTGGTAGGGACTGCAGGTGAAGTCTAGGTGAAGTTAGGAAAGGTTTTGGGTTGTTTTGGGAAATTTGTGAGCTTGCTAGTTTAGGGAAAATTACCATTCTCAGAGACCAATGTCGATTAGGTGACCGATGCTAGCTATGGGGATAGACCGATGCCGGTTGTTACCAATTTCGGTAGGGGAAATTAGGTAATAAGGACAAAAAGTGAGAATTGAGCACTCTCTGTGATTGCATAGAGAGTGATGGGTACTGAGATAGGTTTGTGAAATTCTTGTTAAAACTCAGACAAACTAAAAGGTGGGTTTAGGCAAGGTATAGAAGGTAAAACATGCAGAAGGTTGGTCGGAGGCACTGAGCATCAAATACGGGTAAGCCAGGAATAAAAGTAATGGTAGATAAATTAATAAAATAAATTAAGCAACTATAGATGAAAAAGGAGAGACAACAATTACTTGTTCAATATATCCTAGAAGTGGATGGTGGGGGTGGTTGTAGAAGGTGGTGATCCAGAGTGAATATAATAACAAAGTGGCGTGGTGCCTTCTACTGCATGTGTTGGAGATTTGGAAGAATCCATGGATGAACCAGATGACATCTGAATGATGTGATAGGATTTGGAAGGTTGCAAGGTCACATGAGTGCTTGAACATGTGAATGTAAGGAGTGTAAGCCAAAGAAGTCAGATTCAGAACCTGAACAAAGAGTTACCAACTCTTATTTAACTTAATCGACAGTGATTACAGAACTGGAGACAACCGAGGGATAACCAAGTCGAGAATGGCGTTTAGATAAGTAGGAGTGTTTTTGGAGAATAAATTGGGAATTAATGTTAGGGCTAGACTAAATCCCAGTTGGTTTGGATAAGTAGGGACTTAATCTTAGTTAATCAATAGGCTAGGAATATGTCTTGGGATGAGGTGGAGGGTTGATGTGGATATTAATTAGGTGGATATTAATCTAATTAAAGTAATTAAATTAATAATAGTATGAGGATAAGGATTAATTCAATTTTAGGTGATTAAATTAATACCAATGTGGTGAAGGGGACCATAGCTAGGTATATGTGTCCAATTAATGAATCAAAAGGGGTTAAAGGGGTATGTTTGAAATTTGGGTGTCTACAGAAACTGCAAACGCCCTAAGTAATAAATAGAACATGAATGAAATGAGGGAGGGGGAAGAGAGAGAAAAGAAGAGAGAGATAACTACTGAGATGGAGACAAGGCCCTTGATGATTCCAATTCGCTCTCAGGTGGAATTTTTTTGAGTACCTCCGAGAAGATATCTAGTCCTTTGAATTTTCTATTATATTGGGTTGTCAGATGTGTAACTTCCTTAGCTTGGGAAACATGAACAAAATTCAATGAATTGATCTAATTATATGATATAGAATTGATATTTTTACACTTTGTGAACCAAGACTATTTTTTTTTTGCAGTGCTTGATATCATGGCCCTTATCTCAGCAAGAGAATCTAATGTGTTCTCATTGAAGGAAAAGGGATCCCAAATTTGTGTTTGACAAGTTCCTGAAAAGGCTGAAAAAGTCATCCGTGAAGGTGTTTTTATCGATTGCAGGAACTCTAAGGTTCAGAATCTTGATTTTGACATCATCTTGCATCTTAGAGGAACATTCCTAACTCAAATCTAACTCTTCTAGAGCATGATTCATCATCTCGTACCGGGTGACCAGATTTTTGGCCCATACCTGTGAAAAATCTTCGGATGGAGAGTTGAACACTTTCCTTTCTATAATACTTTAGAATTAGATTTGTCCATCTCCATGACAAGTCAAAACACTTGATACCAATGTTCCTTTTCTTTCTCAATTTCATCCCTTGTCATTTGAACCTTGGTGACTAACATGCATACATACTTGAAAAATGAGATCATCTCCAACAACAACACTTTCATCTTTTCCATGATCTTTTGAAATCCTATGTCTTTCCCTTATATGGTGAAATCATGTGTCTTTTGAATGGAATCAAGATCAAAGATACTAATGGGAGTAAAGTTTCTTTAATTGGAATATATGAAGAGGAATTTAGGTCCATGAAAATTTGCACTTATGAGGTGATAATTTTCATGTGATCTTCAAATTGATTATCTTTTCTTTGTACTCCTAATTCCTCACAAGAAGGGGAGTGGAATATTCATTGAACAAATGTGTGTCTCCCTCAAGAGCTTCTGGCACTAGGGGATAGTGGTAATCTCATAGTCAACTGGGGTCATTTCTTCAATGGGCATGATTACCTTAGGTTGGAGTACTTCTACATATTGATTTCCCAAAGCACATCTAAAAATGTTTGAAGATGATTGGGCTGATTTTACTTTCTCTCCTTTTATCATTTAAGCTATAGTTGAGAAGTCAAGGAATTCCTAGCCTAGTTCTAGGTGGTATCATCTCCTATGAGCCCTAAGGTGGTAACATTTGCAATATAGAATCTCCATGATGAGATGACGACTGTTATGCTGATCTAGTCAACTAAGATGGCCTTTAAGATCTAGATATGGACCTACATGTGGCTAGATGAATTTAATCCATGTCCCTCTGACCCACTGGAATGACCCCACGATAAAATATCATGTAATACGTGGCCTCCCTAGTAATGGTAGCACACTCAAAAATAAATCATGAACTCCATCTGTTGTACTTCCCTGGTGGAGAACATCGCACTTTGCTCTCACGCTCACAAACTCAACCTATAACTAGGTCATATCTACAACAAGTTGATCCCTATCGACATTCACCTGATCTCTATGGGATGTCACCTACTGTAACTACTGCATCAAGGCATCTAGATCACCTCAAATATGTGTAGCCTACCATGGCAGAGATCCCTGTGAAAAACTAAAGTCAGATCTCCATCCTCCCCCTACTGAACTATCTAGTGGGGACCCCCATCCATCCTAACCATCTCCATTTCCTCCATCCCATCTACCCCTCAAAGGTATGTGTGGTGGACTCAGTACATACAAAGGTGATAAAGGAACTTGTAATGGAACCTTCTGTAAGTGTACATGGAATGAAATATACTCTAAGGGTACCTGTAACAGAACTTGGGGCACCTATGGAACCTTTCCCTGTGACTGTGTGGGTATCTAAACCTGTATATTTTCACCCAATCTACCCTGGCCCCATGCCTATGGGTTTTCCTGTACCTCTTCATGTGCATGTTCTCTAAGAGCCTTTCCCTATAGGTCCTGTGCTACTGTTACAATCTTGGATTGTATTCCTACCCATGGTATAGTGAGCTATTGTGGTAACATTGTCACATACCAAGCTGCATAGTATCTAGTCTCCCCATGATCCATTATCTATGGCTGCATGACCCAAGGTTGTGGGACCACCTATCAGAAGTTGGCCCACACTCATCGTGTTATAATCCATAGCCCAATGTCGAAGGTATCCTTGGACCTGTTCACGTACCAAATCTCATCTCTAGGAACCCCCTAGATGTGACCTAACTATCTTTGGCCCCTATCAAAATTGTACCACTCAATGATATAGTCCCTACTGCTAATGATAAAATGGTCAACCTCTATTGTGTTGAGTTTTGTAGCATCCTCGAGCCACTTATATAATCTCTATGGGTGCCATGTAACTATGCAGAGCTATATATCATCAAATGCATGCCTATAATATGCTATGTCTCTAGTGTGTCCTTTTACATCCTCACCAACTGGCACCCAGACCATTATAGATGGATTTTTTAGAGCCCTAACTCAGCACTCCTAATGGGTGTCTTATGGTAATATGATCACATGCCCATATTTGTAATAATGTAGCTTGACCCATGGTCTTCTGATGGCGGTATGCTATCAAGTGCACATCTAAATACAAGTGGTCTAGTAAGCACTTGCCCTAGAAATAAACTTATCCACTAATGAGACCATGAATAACTTCACCAGACCAAGAGAAAAGGGTACGCGAGTCTTGTTAGGAAGTAGGATACCATCGACAAGAGCCATCAGGTACACCGGTACTCGTACGATCCGATGATCAATGAAACATCTATATAATTCATATGACATGTCCCACTAAGGTATGTCATATAATCTGAACATATCCACAATCCACTACAGAATATTTCCACGGTCACCATCATATGTAATCAATTGAACCTTGATAGGAACTCTTAGTATGTGCCAAACATCCACTAATGTGATGATCATCTCGTCGGTCACAAATCTGAAGGTCTGACTCTCACTTTAACATCTCTCTGTTAAGGAAACGAGATGACTATGATCCAGTGTAATCTATGGTAGTGAGCCACATGAGAAATATCTATGACATTTGGCATAATCTCCAAGAAGATATGCTTACGAAGTGAAAAACTAGCCTCATAGGCTCACATCTACCCATATCGCTCCCATGTCTCCAATCTTGGTAAGATAACCTATTAAATTAGAAAAGTCACTTGTTAACATCATTTTATTCTAGGGTACACCATCTAATTTATTCTATTCATGACTAACTTCTTCTACAAATCTCCTAAATTCTTATAAATTTCATGAAAAATGTCCCATTCACGCCAACATTTTTATTTTAACAAAATCATGCCTATTTTAGCGTTGGCGCACCCTAGCACTCACACTCCCATTTTCACATCATTACCTTCGTTTTCACATAGGTGTGCCCCTATTAACCCCCATTCCTCATTTAACGACAACGCCTCTATTGTGAAGCCTACATCTACACGCATACGCGCCTGTGTATGTGCAATTTCCACACATACAAACTCATGTATGCATCATTTCCACGCATATGTTCCCACGTATGCGCTTCTCTATGCTCACATGCCCCTGATCATGCTTTCACACCTTAAGGGCCATTATGGCATTTCCTCACATTTTTCTAAGTGTAATAAATGACATTAAATAAGCTCAAATTTCAAAAAATTTGCTTTGTGTACCTGTGGTCCATCCCCGGGAAGCCTCATGTAGTCTCGGACAATGTCAAGACAGTACATACAGTGCTGAACTCATGCCATTCCTCTCATATGATAGAGAAAAATCATAAATAGAAGGGGTAAGGTAGGGTAACAAATAACTTGCTGCGATGAATTTTTATCCTCTAACCCTACTATTTATAGTCATTGTGACCTAGATTCATCATGTCTCTCACCCCTAAAGCACTATGGGACCCCCATGTTTATTCTACTTTCTTCTAGCACTCATCATGATGGTTATTTTTAATAAATAATCAATTTTTCACGTTTTTGCTATGCTGGGGCATTTTTTGCTTCCTAACAACTCTTTTCTACTACATGGGGCATATTTTTACTTTCTAGCATTTTTTGATGATGTCACACTACTTTTCCATTTCTTCTAAAACATTTTCTTCTCAAAAATTTAATCAACCAAACAAATTGCAAAATCCTAAATTTTCAAAAAAATTGGTAAACCTTTTTCAAAAAAATCCACAACATTGGTAAAAATTTGAAAAATCCAAAAAACATTTAACAATTAAAAAAAATTCACAAATTGGTAAATGACATGCATAGTATTGAAGCCTATATCAAATGCATCATCCTCAAAAATCAAAATTTGTCCTATAAAACATCTTTATGGGGTTCTCACTTATTCTCACACAACAACTCGGGATTCATTTTCATCTATCTCCATTTACAAAGCTGGTTTGCGTACTATGTCTATACTATCTTGGCAAGAGTTTCCTAGTATTTTTTCATAGCACACAAATGATTTTTCATAGGACCCATGTGTCCTCTGTTATTCCCCTTATATGTATCTTTCCTTGGGGCACCATTTTTAACCCTTGTTGTTAAACACGAACATTCAGGAATTGAAGCATGATAACAAAAAAATTGGTGAAACTGTCTTGAACATTGTTTGTTTGAGTATGTGTGTTTGTACTTGTTTCCATGTCAGGTTATCTTTTTTACGTTCTTGTATTGCATTGCATTATGTATGTTGCACATATTTAAGCATTTTTAGCAATGATTAAATGTTAGTATTATAGCTTTTCTTGTTATTTTACCTATTTATTATATGCATACATTTTAATAAGGGCTAATGATGTTGGTCATTTACGAAAAGTGATTAAACAAAGTTATTTATTCAATGAGATGTATGCACAAGCTATTTCCATTTTCATCTATAAATTCTCATTACTAGTAGAGTTTCTTCCATCTAGATTCTTCTATCCATTTCCTTCATATTTTTGAGCATCAATTGACTTCTTCTATCACCTCATTGACATTCAAGGGGCATCCTTCATTCTACTAATTTTTTTTCAAAATTCACTTGACTATAATTATCTACTATCTTTGAAGTGGCATCACTTATACCACCTCAAAGATGGGAAAATGTAGACACCTAAAATTTGCTTCTCCAGTTTTAATGCTAAAGTGGTACTAATTATCCTCTATCTCATCATTTCCATTATAATTAGTGATTTATGCTAATTAACTAACGTTTCCCTCTATTTTGGTCAATTAACAACACTTCGTTAATTAACTAGCCTTTATCACATTCTGGATGCCAATTAATGACACTTCGTTAGTTATAATCCTCTTCAAATCAAATAATTAGCTATTATTAGCTAATTAATTCTATTTACCCTTGTATTTAATCAATAAACCCTCTTATTGGCTAAATCCCCCTTTAAAATTCTTCAAATCATATCAAATTCCTCCTAAATCACCTCGAAGTAGCCTAAAAAGATTATTCTATCCCATTAATTAATCCTAATTGATTAATTAAAGCACCCCCAACTCCCATGAGTTTGCTAACTCACTAGTTAAATCATCTAATCATGGTTAATTAGTCTAAAGTTACTTTATCCTTTATCCCACATTCATTGGGATTCAAGCTTCTCTCAAATAGAAAGCTATAAAAAGGACCAAGCTCTTATCTTCACACCTTACACCATAGTTTGAATAGTATATCATATAAAACATATGATCAAGAGCCTTACTCCATTAATGGAATATCTTGCATCATCCATTTGCATCCATTCTTCATGCTTGGTTAGTAAGAGAAGATCTAAACATGGCCTTGTAGCCATTTTAGAGAGATCTCTTCACCATATTGAAGTAGGAAGATCTAATTTGATTTATTTTGATCTTCTTAGGTCCATTTTTAGAATGCAATCATATACTAAGTAGAAATGTATTATTTAGATGAACATTTTCATGGTAATTCATTGTAGGCACTTCAATAAGCTATGATCTTGATGGTTCATTGATAAATTTGAGCTTAGCTCTATAACTACTAGGTGTTAGTCTATTTTAGTTAGCTATTGCAAAAGTTTAACATGTTCACATTTGGCATGCCCCGTGGGACATAATCCATTGTCCTTTGCATTCATTTTCAATATTTTTAGATTAGTTTCAAATTTTTGATTTACTAACCCTCTTTTACATTTTTAGATAAATATGAAGTTTCTTAACTAGTCTAGTTAGGATTTCTTTGTTTTTGTTCTCTTTGTAGGATCAAAGGAGGTGAGGTGTTGTCAAATTTGGATCAAATTGACAAAGTTTTGAGATTTTTGACAATATTTTGTCAAAATTCCCATGTTTTGATCATCTACATGAAGCCCGTGCTGGTGTTATCTTGCTCCGTATTGCTGTCATAAGTTAAGAGTTGATGTTACAAAGGTCACGCTGCTATTACAAGGGCCATATTTCTATCAATAGGGCCATGTTGTTATTTCTCTAGCCATGTAACCATTGCACTATTGTCTAGCACTTTGTGTCCTGGTCTGTGTTCTTGTTACAAGGGTTGCGTAGGTGTCTCTCTGGCCATGGTGGTGTTGCATTGTCTTCTGTCGATCTATGTTTTTATTAGAGGCATGTTACTGTCTTGAAGGCCATGTTGGTGTTACCAGGGCTGCATTGATGTTCTATTGGCCACACTATTTGTTGAAAGGGACACGCTACCGTGATCTATCAAAATTTGGAACTAATTTCGAGGATTTAAATTTTTGGTGTTTTGTGTTTTTGTTGGTTGCAGGTTTTCCTGATTTTTTCTGTAGGTTTTAACATTTCTAATAAATTTTCTTAATTTTTGATTAATTCTTTTTTTCCATTCTTTATACAAGTTAGGTTAAAAAAATTTGTATGCTCTTCTCTTGCACCTTAGGGTGATCTTTAGAATCAAAAGAAACTTTTAGTTTTCATTTTCTAACATTTTGGTTAAATTGAAAACTTAATCTTTCATTTTTGGCTTAAGGAAATGAACAAATTATCAGGCTTTGTTTAAATTTCATTTGATTTAAATTTTTCCTTTGCATTTATCTAGTTGAATCAAATCATTATATATGATCTTCTCTTACGTCCTTGGATGATCTTGATAATCAAAAGAAAATTTGGTTCAATTTCTATTGGAAATTATAAAAATCATTTGTGCGCAAGACCTAATGCTTACCAAAGACTTGGGATCTAAAAAATTTCTAAGTACACATGTTTTGCAGGTTTCCAATTCTTTAATAAACCTCATTTCCTAATCTAGAAGATAAAAAATACACCACATTATTCAACACACTGTATTTACAGGTTCGGTTAAGAGCTATGGTTCGTCCACTTTGAACTGGGGGAAGTATCTTGGCATAATACATAAAACTCATTGTGAGGATTACCCCATAAACCCTAAATTAGTTCACACCTTGAGAGAATGGTGAAAAAAATAGGAAGTGCTCCGCTACCGAATTGACTAGTATGCCTTTGTGAGATTAATGTTAAAATTATCTTCACGCGACCCCAGTGTGATACAACTAAAAAAAATTTATTGCTCATTGTATGAAATGGGTTAAAGTAAATTTGGGATACTCCATAATTTAGTCAGTGTGACTTTCTTGGCAAACCGTGCTCACAGAGATAGTTTGTGACACCTAGAGAGTGAAACAATAGGAAGCTTGTGGCTTGGATCCAACTAGACTTTATCCATCGCATTCTACAGAGCTCTCACAAAGTGAATTTTTTTTCAGCATCAAAACCTTGTTATTTGAACAAGGGGAGAGAGTCCATTAAAGTTGGGGCCTAGTGTTATTTCATCACTGAAATTTACAAAGTGTTACTTTGTCCTATTTTTTCACTTGTCTTAAGACAAGGTGAAACTCTGTGCCAAAGTTACGCCAAGTATTTTTCATCACCACTTGGTCTACTCCTTTGTTTTCTTGTTACCCATTTTGGGACAAAAGATAACATACATGCATAGTTCTATCAAAGATTTTGTTTACCACTTTTTCTACCGCTTACATCCTTCCTTATTGTGACTGCGATAGTAAGCATTAAAATTGTGTTGGTACGTCTTTTTATCTTGGTAGCCATTATCTTGATACCCATGTCAATATTATCATTGTAGTTAGGTTGTCTCATCATTTACTTCCTTTCATTTGTTATGTTTCCCACATTATAGCCATACCTTTTTGATACTTACGTCTTGTTTCCTTTGTGAAACTTGATCTAAGTCTCTAAGTTATATTGTTACGATGCTCACATAACAATAACTTCTTGCTATACTTAGACTTGGATTCGATCCTAAAATTTGCCTTGAGTTTTGAAAAGCATCGTTACTTTGCTCGCATTGTGGTAACATCATTTTGATACTAAAATCTTTTTTTTTCCGTAAAGCTTCATTAACGTGTCCAAATAGTGTTATTACATTTCTTGCATTTGTAGCCTCCTTTTTCATAACTTAGGCTTTGTTTGTTTCTAAAACTTGTTTTAGTATACCTTTTTGGGAGATTGTGTCAACACCTTATTAGTATTTAGGTCTTTTTATTTTAAAATTGACCTAAGTGGTGATATTTTTTTTTCACTATTTGCACTAAAACTATACTTTGAAAATGTAGGGAGTAACTATTTTGTGATTGGATCATCGTCTTGTACTTGGTCGTTGTGTCCTAGATATTTTTTGTTGCACGTACCTTGTCAAGTGTTTCATTCTTTATTCATTTTTTTCCTTGGTGTATATTGTCTTTGGACTTGTTACCATTCTTTATTTGACATTCTTTGTGATGAATTTTACATTGTTACGCTACTTGGTTTTACCTAGGGTCCATTTTAATCAACCTTAGAAAAACTTTCTCATTATGCCTCCTATGACAAGGATGGGGCATCACAAATTAGGGTCAAATCCCTTTATAGATGACAAGTTAAATCCTCTTTTTGAAGACAACATTATGGTTGATCATAGTGGTGGTGAGGATAATTCTCCTCGGGTGGAATTTGAATTTATCCCTTCCCAAATAGATAACTTCTTGTTCTAAAACAAAAATGAGGTTCTTATGTGCATTGTAGAGTTAGGGGATAAAGTTTCCATCTACTAATTGATCCCTCTCTTCCTTGTTCGAGCATGGTTCAAGGAGAGGAAGAAGTGGATCTTCCTCCACATAATGTTGATGAAATCTTAAACCTAGGACATTCTTCTACTTCCGGCCAAAGGAATGAGGAAAAAGGGCCTTCTCAAAATGATATTGGATATCACATCCCAATTGTCAAAATACATTGTGAGGATCATGAAAAACATGATAATAATGAGAAACCTCCCTCTCGTGAAACTCGTAAACAAATACCAACTCAATAGGTTACCTTACAAGAACAAATACAATCCTTGTATTGTCAATTGGAAAGTCTGGCTTCACACATTAATAAGGAGTCCATGAAGGCTCCTCGACAAGGAAAACCTAGAGCTTCATATTCAAATTTTTATACCAAGACTCCTTGGCAAGAAAAACCAAAAGCGTCATATTATGATTCTTATACCAAAAAATACTAAACAAGATAAACCTAAAATGGTTTATGAAGAGTTATAAATGAACAAAAAAGGTGAAGAAACAACTAGACTTAATAACTTGTATAGGTCCAACCCATTGACACAGGACCAACTCTTTAATCAAGAGTTCTTATCCATGAATAATATCCTTATTGCCTTACAAGAAGGTAAGTTAGGACCTAATAAGAAATATCAATTTGAAGAGTTGTGTCCATATGCTTTAGATAGAGCTATGTTACAAGTTCCTTTCCCTAGACACTTTGATTGTCTAAAAATTGACAAATACAAGGGCAAGGGTGATAAGGGATCATCTCAAAGAATTTTTCATGGCTTGCCAAGAGGTCACGTTCAGTGAAAACTATCTTATACACCTTTTCCCATGGATTTTAGGGCATCAAGCACTCGAGTGGTTCTTGCATATACCAAAAGAATCCATCTCTACATGGCCACAATTCACAAAAAGTTTTTTACGCCACTTCTCCTTCAACATGGAGAATGATGTTACTATGATTGAATTATGTAACACAAAACAACATAATAATGAGAAATTTATTGTTTTCTTACAAAGATGGTAAGGGTTAGTTAGTCGCTTCCCTTGCTCCATACAAGATAAATAGTTAGTCAACATATTTGTACCCAACTCACACCCTGAGATCACTTTCCACTTACAAATGCATTGTGGTAATAAATTCAAGGAGGTTATAAAAGAACATATAAAAATAGAAAAAGTGTTGTTGACAAAAGGGACTTTGAAAATCTTATCATGAGACAACTGTGAATCAAAACCTAATCATGATTCAAAGCCTACTGAGAAATCAAAGTTCATTCCAAACAAGAATAAAAATGTTATAGGTGATGGTACTACTGATTCTAAATGGGTGTAGGTGGTTCAAAACCATGCTCCCTTTAAACTAGCTAAGGGACCTCCAGCCCTTGAGAATAAACGTCATGTATTTAATCCTCTATAATACTCTATGTCATTGATACTCAAACAATTAGAGGTGGTTAACATGGTAAAATACCTATAAAATGTACCCTATGCCGATGATGCACCTAAGCAATCATGGTTTAGAGAAAATGGATATTGTGCATTTCATCGTGGTAAGGGTCATAAACCTGAAGCGCCATATCCAGGACCTAATTAATAGTGGTGATGTAGAAATGGATTCTGCTGTACCTAATAAATCTGCCAACACAAACTTGGGGATTTACAAAGAACATTTCCCTAAGCATAACTAAGGAAAGGAGAAGTCGGATCAAGGACAATCATCCCAAACTAAAAATTCCAACTATGTTGCGAAGACAAATAATTCTTTTGATTCCCTAATTGGTTGTGTTAACCCACATTTTGAGCATATCAACACTATTAAGATTAAAACGAAGGAGTGCATAGTGATAATGTGACATGTTCACCTTGTTATTTAAGAACTTCCTCTGCCCACCCATCAGGAAAGTCATTATGATGTTTTAGAGCAACTTGAGAAAGCTAGTGCTAAGATTTCAATCTTAGATCTTCTCAAAATATCTAATGTTCACAAAGACATCCTTTGTAAAACATTACAGGGGTCAGGATTTTTAGTTGATATTTACCCTATGTGCTTTCAAGCCATGGCTGCGTAGATTTCTCCAATAGAGCACATAACCTTTAGCCATGAAGAGATTCCTGAAGAGGACCCAAGCCATAATTTACCCTTAAAAATTGAATTCATCATAAGCCATAAGAAAATAAAAAGGGTGTTTATAGACGACGGATCGGGTTTAATATTTGCACTTCGAAACTGGTTTGACACCTAGGTTGCATTGAAATTGATCTAGAAACTAAGTTCATCACCATTGAGGCATATGATAATGAGGAATGACAATTATACGACATGATCACTTTCTCGCTGAGAGTAGGGCCTACTACTCATGATACTAAGTTCCATGTATTATATTTGGATCTTCCTTACAATATATTTCTCGGTTTCCTATGGATTCATGCCATGCAGGTCATACCTTATATGTATCATTAGTGTTTAAAGCTATACCATGAAGGAAAAATTATCACTATTTAGGGGGATGCTCAACCCTTTTCTCATTGCAAAGCATTGTTGGGTTATTTTCCCACAACTTATGAATTTCCCTCTATAGAGATGGTCAATCTGATTCAATCAAATGGGATCACTTCAAGAGTTGATCTAGATATATTTTCTACCAATGATAATGGTGCTTCTATGTCAGATTCTCCTTTTGCTTCATGGGAAATGAAAGTTATTTCACATGGACATGGAGAATATGACCTCCAATAGGCCCTTTTAGTTTCTAACCTTCCCTTGTCACCCAAAGCGCATGGTAGGCCTTGTTACAAATATCAGTGGTCAAGATAAAATTTTAACGTCAAACCTTTTATTCCTAGTGATTTATTAAAAGATGAGAATATACTTAACAATATTGTATCCCATCCTTTGGATGATGAGGTGGCTCCATACTACCAATCACCTAAGTATGTTATCCCCAATAAAATGATGTATTCTATAGGATACAAAGAATATGGATGCAACATAAACAACCAAGGTATACGTGAAGCTCTTTTGATACACCATCACAATGTTTGTAAGTATGGTATTGGTGTTCATTCGTATGGTTCTCATCCCTCGGAAGCCAAGGCTTCCTCTTCTAAATGTGAGGATAGTTCGCTCGAATATGAAATAAAAAAGATTCCCAGTGTAGTCTTTATGAAGACCTTTCCTCCAGAAACATTTTCTTTGACACGACTATCTTGAATATAAACCTTGTCATATCCACTACCATTCCAAAATTAGATATTTTATACCTACCACTTGTTAACTAGGGCCAACAACAACGTGTACCAATCAACATATTTGAGAATGATGAAGCTATTGGTGAGTTTATGGGTCTTCGTGACGACATTCCACTAGGTGATCATAAGAAAGGATTCTCCATCAACCTTAACACACACACATATTTTGTAGAGGAGGATGAGTTATGTGGTCATCTAAGTAAAAAAATAAGCAAGGAAAAAATTTCCACAAAAAATCCTTGCAAAAAGAACAAGTCCAAGTCTTACAGTGAAAACCTTTATAAGGCATTGGTGGATAAATAAAAAGAACAATCAATGGACAATGAAGTTGACCCATTTAAAGATGAACATTTCATTGAGACATATTTAAAAGAAGAAGATTTCAATCTCCCCCCTGATCCTATGCACATGGAGAAAGAACTCAAGTTTCTCTTGGAGGAGAACATAGATGTCAATATTGGTACAAAGGAATTTCATAGAATGGTCAAGTTGGGGGATTCACTCTCAGAATAAGAATAAAAAACCTTTGTTCTATTTTTGCATGAATTTACAGATATCTTTTCTTGGTCATACACATGCATGCCAAGGTTAGATCTACAATTAGTAGTGCAAAACCTATTTGTGCACGAAGAGAAAAATCCTATGAAAAAAGATTAGAAAGATGCATCCTCGTGTCACCTTGTTGTTCAAAGAAGAGCTGAAGAAATTATTGATAGTAGGATTTATTATGACTATTGATTATTTAGAATGGATTTCAAACATAGTCCCTGTACAAAAAAAAAACTCATTGGTATTAGAATCTGTACATATTTCATATATATAAATAAAGCTTGTTCAAAGGACGACTTCCCTCTTCCTAACATTGAAATGATTTTTGATTCAACAACTGGTTATGAAATGCTATCACTCATGGATGGATTTTTAGGGTATGATCAGATTAAGATTACAGATGAATATCAACCCAAGAAAAATTTTACAACCTCAAGGGGAACATGTTTCTATCAAGTCATGCCCTACGGCCTCAATAATGTAAACGCCACATATCAACATGTTATGACTGTAATCTTTCACGATATTCTAAGTGACATAATGGAAGACTATATGAATGAAATCTTAGGTAGATCCAAGACTGGAGAAGATCACTCATTTATCTTAAGGTGCATCTTTCAGTTTCTTAGAGATTATGAAGTTTGACCCAACCCAAATAAATGTGTCTTCGGGGTGCTCTTAGGAAAAATATTAGGATCCATTCTATCACGAAGAGGAATTGAAGTAAATTCTACAAAGGTTATTTCCATAATAGAGATTCCTCCTCCAAAGAACATTAAACATCTACACAGCTTGCAGGGGAATATTCAAGTAATTAGAAGATTCATCTCCCAGCTCGCAGACAAGTTCCACTCATTCATTCGTCTTCTGAAGAAAGATGCCAATTTTCATTGGGGTCTAGAATAACAGTAAGAATTATCTTTTCTTAAGGAATATCTATAAAACCCCCATGTTCTAACACCACCCATGATAGGAAAACCACTAGTATTATACATTTCTGCTACTCAATTCGTAATTGGTGCACTATTGGCCCATTATGACATAGAGAAGAAATAAAAAGTTATTTACTATCTTAGTCGTACATTGATTTCTTATGAGATAAACTACCTGCAAATTGAGAAGGCTTACTTGGCCTTCATTTTTTACTTTTCAAAAACTTTTTTCATTATTTACTGAATAATAAGGTCAAGCTCATATGAAAATTAGATCCGTTGAAATACTTGTTATCAAAGCCAACACTCACCAGAAAGATGGACAATTGGATAATCTTACTCAGCCAATTTGATATCGAGTATATTCATTAGAAATCAATTAAAGGACATGTATTGACATATCAACTACTTAAGGCCCCTTTAATAGGTACTAAACCATTGAGTCTGGAACTTCTAGATGCTTCTACAATGTACCTTGAGGAATCTATTATATGTCAGATATATGTTGATGGCTCCTTTACATTTCATAGATTAGGTGTAGGATTTGTGCTTATTACACCTTCAGGATATTTGATCACCAAGCATTCAGACTCATATTCCCATGTACAAAGAATATAGCATAATATGAAGCCCTTATTGTAGGGATGAAACTAGCCATCTAGTGGTACATTAGATAAGTGAAGATAATGAGTGATTTTATGTTGATCATCAAATAGGTAATTGATGAGTATACAGTTAAGGACAAGAAACTTATTCCTTACAAAAAAATAGTTGACACTCTAAAGGAGTTCTTTGAGAAAGTTACATTTGAAAAAATCCCTAGGGGTCAAATCAAGTAGTGGATGTTATGGCCATAGTAGGGTCTATATTATGCATCCCACCTAGGAACAATGAAATTCCATTCTTTGTTGAGCATCTACAAATACCAGCATATGACATGTTAGAGTCTTATTTGGTATGTGAAGTTGTTAGTCCATTTTCCCCTTGGTATAGTGAAAATTTTTACTACCTTAATAATGGAACCTTCCCTCCAAACATTTCATGTTCTAAAAAATAAAAAATTATCCAGTGTATAGCTACACCTTACTTGGAGGCACTCTCTACCATAGAGGCTATGACATGAATCTGTTGTGTTGTGTCAATTCGAATGAATTTGTCTTAGCAGTTAAGGAGGTGCATAAAGGAATTTGTGGGGCCCATACAAATGGGATAGTCTTGGCTAAAATGATACTAAGAATATGCTATTATTTTCCTACCATGGAAAATTACTATTGAAATCATGTAAATAAATGTTTGCAAAGTAAAAAATATGACAACTTGATACATGCGCCAGCACAATCATTATAACCTATTACGACACCATGGAATTTTTCAAAGTGGGGACTCGATCTCGTTGGTAAACTCTCCCCTACATCCTTTGATGGCAATATGTTCATTATTACTACAACTAAGTATTTCACAAAGTGGGTAGAGGTTGTTCCTCTAACCTATGTCAAATGTGCACATATATCCAAGTTTATAATGAACCATATTATCTGATGATACAACATCCCCTCTGCCATTGTATTTAAAAATGGTAAATCATTTTAAAAAAATGTAAAATCTTTATCTCAACACTTTCAAATCACCCTCAAGTATTCACCCCCCTATTAGCCTCAAGGTAATGGGTAGGTTGAAGCCTCAAATAAAACTTTTTTCCATATTATGGAGAAGATGGTTAATACAATATGTTGTAATTGGAATTTTCATATTCACTCTACCCTCTGGGATTATATAACATCTATTTACACCCCCATGGGTGTTACTCCATATTCTCTAGTATTCGGCACTGAAGTCATATTACCTCTTGAGATCGATCTCCCCTATTTACACATAGAGCTGAGAGACTACTTGGATAAAGAGTAGGAATACAAAGTAGCTTGGCTAGCAAAGCTAGAGCTATTGGATGAGAATCATCTTCATGCCCTTGACTAGCTTAGAGTGTATTAGAATTGAGTGTTTCTAAGTTACAAAAAAAGGGTGATACCTCACTCGTCTGAGGTAGGAGACCTATTTTTAAAAGAAAATTTGTTTAATACCACTAAGAACCATGAAAATAAATGCAAGTTCGAGACAAAATGGTTAGGGCCATATGTTGTGGTTGCTAAATTTGGTTCAGGTGCATACAAGCTTTCTCATTCTGATGGGGAGGAACTTTAGGAACACATGAATTCCATGCATCTTAAGAATTCATATGCTTGAGTATGGGTCCCTCAAATATTAGAAAAATCAACAAAAAGTATAAAATAAGAATAATTAAAGAAAAATCAATGCATCCAAGTGTGAAAACCACATAATTGTGGCACTTTGGACAATTAATTTGGTGAAAACCAATTTTTAGTACCATTAGAGGGTTCGTTATTCTCAAGAATTTAAAAATCTAGGATTGTAATGGCTTTATCCTAAGCTAGTATTCGACTATGTTTGAGATAATTTTGAGCTTATACCTCTTGGCCTTGATCCATCTGATCCTACTTCTATATGCAATGAGTTTTCCTTTGTACATTCCCATCTAACACTGGGGGAAATAGTGCACCATAAATTCTTGAACATATGCATGGCATTATGCCCTTGTACATCCCATCTATCACTGAGGCCATCCACCATTCTTCATTTTCTTGCACATAACTTTGGAAAACTTCTAGAAAATCCCAAAACATTCGTATAACTTTTGTAAATTCCAAAACATTTATACATGTTATTTGGAACATTCAAAACATTCAAATACATTTTGTAGAAAAATAAAAAACAATATAACATTGTCTCGAGATAATACCAAAAACAACGTAAAACATTTCAAAATTTTCCCGCAAAAACAAAGTAGTGGTTTGCTTACTTTAGTTTTTTTATTATATATAGTTTTGTTGAGTTGATTTATGTCTTGTGTTCTTTAAATTGGATTCATTTTATTGCTTAGATTAAGTTTTACTTTAATATTTTTTGGATTTCATTGAGTTCATTTTTATCTTGCATACTTGTATATAGTTGTGTTGTTTTAATTATATTTGATTAAAGTGTGTTTGTTGTTTTCTTGTACATTTTGTTGTCATATTATCATCATATCATCTATCATCACATTCTAAGCTACATCATCATGAAATTTAAAATTAAACATTATGCTAAGCTAACATCATATGATATCACCAAGAGGGGAAAGATATATCACCTTCTATCCCCCTCTAAAAATATAGACCATAATAAAAATGTGTGGACTAAACATACTATTTCATAACACTAAATGCAATAAATAAAAAAAATCAATCATCATCATATATCCATATCAAATATCAAATGTCCATGTAAAACACAACGTGTCTCCATAATACATCAGATACAGTAAACCCATCATGAGCATGGATCAAAAATATGCCTTCATCATGAGACATACATAAAAATATACATCCAAGTACAATAAAAAGAGTCAACCACAACTCTCGCCTACCCCTAGACTTCCTAGCCTAGGTCAGGGTGGTGGCATCTATTGTGTAGAAGCTCCATGATGAATGTAGTGCCCACTTCACTTTGACATTGTTTAAATACTGACCTTGATACTGTTGATCTCATTTTGGACATTATTATGTTTTGATTTTAGTATGATGTGTAGATGTAGATCATGGATTATTATGGACCTTGATTCAGTTAGCATGCATGATGATTATTAGGGACATTATTATATATGGATGATGATATACTGTTGACATGGATATAGTATTGATGTTGATTTTAGACACGTGACATTTGATGTTAAAGGTAGCTCTAGTATAGAGATTCATTGGATGATGATCTAGTTGCAAATTGAATTTAAATGATGATGTTGAATTCTTGATGTTGTTGTGATTTGGATTTGATCTTTATATGTTGTTTATATCATTTTGGATGTTCTGATATGGCCACGAGGCCGAAGGAGGTATTGTTATTTTGCAGGTTAAAATATCACAACAATGTCAGGGGACTAGAGACTAACCATATTAGAATTCTGGATGAATTCAACGAGGTCACCATGACAACTGTAATTGTTTATATGTTGTGTTTGTTAGGGATTCCCATGGGGGGGAATCACCTTTAAAATGTGACCAAGGGATTTCATGTATTACTTTAATGTGTTTTTTTTGTAATGTTTGCATGTATTTTATTTGTGATGTGTTACCCCTTTCATTAGTTGTTAATTAATTTGGGTTTATGTTATTTATAACCATATGTTAAATAAATAAATAATTATGTCAAAAGAATGTAATAAATGAAGTCATAGATATTAATGCATGTTGTAAGAATGTGTAAGAGGATGTAAGAGATGTGTAAGTGATGTGTAAGTTGTGTAAGTCAGATTTTGGAGTGTAGGACACTCCATCCTCAAAGGAATTCGAAATTGTCCTTGAGGGCTGCATTTTGAGGCTTGTGGGACAAGTTAAACTTGTCCCACACCTCTTAAAATCATCCACCAACCATACCTATGGTTTTGGAGTCAAAATTAGCCTTTTTAATTGTATTTTGAAATGACGATATGTAAGTCTTTATTGCACTTTACTTACAAGTTTTTAATTCAGTCCTTGTTAAAGTATGGGTTAATTTTGAGTGTGTAAGTTGATTGTCATCTCCATTTAATGTGATTAGTTGTGAAGTTGACTTTCTCATTTTGGGGTTGAGTAAGAATGATGTGGCATCCCACTTGGAATCCACATCATCCTCTCCCCTCTCTCTCCTTTAAAATTTGAATTCTTCTCTTGTTTATGGTTGTTGAAAATTTTCTCTTCCTTCCTTGGGGTCGAATTTTATTGTTGTAGGAGTCTTACTTGTGGAGAGAGTTTGAAAATTATTTTGCATGCTTGGTGTTGCTATTTCTTGGATTGATTTTTGGTCATTGAAGAGCTTGCTGCTTTGGACTGTATTTTTTAGCATTGAAAGAACTTGTTGTTTTGGAAACAAACTCCATAATGGAAAGGTAGGATCTTGTCATATTTAAATGTTGTTTTCCCCTTTTCTTGTATGAATAAAATGGTGAATGTGTTGTGTATTGTTGGCTGGTTGGGTAGAATGCTTAGGGCAAGGTGTAGGAGAAGGCTATGGGGATTTCATATGGGGGGCATAAGGGATTTCCAATGGCACTTGTTCTATATTGGAGGGAGTTTTGGATTGGGATCCACCTAGGAAAAGAAACTACTTGCATTTCTTACTATTGGGGGGCATAAGGGAGAAACTTTTGGGGGGCATAAGGAGGGGTTGGGAGATATAAGGTTTATGGGATTTGATATGTTTATTGGCGGTATGATTTAGGTGGATGCCCAATTCCAAATAGGGAGGCATAAGTAGTTTCCCCATAGTTCTTGCTCTTGATTGCTTGCTTGATCAAGCCCATGTGTTGTGTGTATGATTTTATTGTAGTTGTGAACTGTTGTCTTTGTTTGGACTATGTATTTTGTTGTATTATGCATGTGAAAATAATGTTGTTTGTTGTGATAGAAGCCTTGTTGCCATGTGTTGATGTTCATACTCTATTTCAATATGGTTGGGGCTCGGGGGCCAATGGGGAAAGATGGCTTCTCCTTTCCCATTGGATGTCTTGGTTGGGTGGAGAGTGTTGCCTTTCCCCCTTCCTTGTTGTGATCAAATGAAAAGATGAAGAAATTAGCATGCTACTATTTTGGAGCTTGGAGAAAATACAGTTTGACAGTCCCTTCCTTTGAGAAAATTTATTGTAACCTTCCCACTTTGAAGTGGATGAATTGTATTATGGTTTGTAATGAGAAGGCACCTTGAAATGCAAAGGAAAAGATAGAGATTCATTTGTGAAATGCAAAGAGTTATTATTTCATACACTGTCTTGTTAATAACATGAAAGGATGAGATATGTTTAGTATTTTGTTAATTGAAAGTCAAGGAAAGGATGAAGTTGTAATGTTGTTGTGTGAAATCAATAAAAGAAATACATTCCTTTCTCAAATTTGTATTGTTGTATTGAATTGGAGTTACTGTTTTGAAATGATATCTCTGTGTGAAAAGAAAATGCGTATGGGAGGAAAAGACAACATTTTGTTCCTTGTATTTATTTAAAATTTGAGATATCAAATTGTGCCTTGTTGCTCTTGAATGATAAGATAGATCAATTGAATGTCTTAGATCAGATTTGAGAATGCTTTCCCACATTTGGAAGTTGCAAATTGATTATAAATTTGTTAGTAAATGATCTCTGTTTCATTCCAAATATGGCATTTAAAGTTATCTAATAAATGTACAGATTCAGATTTACAACTTAAATTAAGAAATGAAACAATGCAATTTAGATGTAATAAGTCCTAATGAACTTAATTGGAACTCTACATCTATGAAAGACGTTTAGAACTTCGTGAAATCAAATTCCAAACTTGCATAATCATTTTCCCGTCAAAAGTTGTAAAATTATCAAATTACACTCAATCAACAAATTAAACCTTGAAAATACTCCTAAACTTACCCAAGATCAAGTCTCCATGTTCAATTGACATGTTGAGAAGAAGAAAATTGAAATTTGATTAAAATCTTGCAAGTTGGAAAATTGTGAGTTTCAAATTTCAAACCTTGCATATCGATTTCTTAAAATTGACCCTCAAAACTTCATCAAAATATAAAATTGATAATTTTTGTGCAAAGAGGACTCTAAGAGATTTCTAGAAAGTCCTTGTTTTCCCAAAACTGACTTTTCTATCAAAAGTTATGGCCATTTGAAGTTTTACTTCAAAATGACCATCCAAAAATTAATCTATATAAAAATCAAAATTTAACCTTTGGAAAAATTTCCCAAAAAATCTGCAGTCCCGCAACCCTCAAAACCAATCATATGTTGCCATGTGGCACTCTGGAGGGGCAGACCTTTTTGAAACTTAAACTTTTTGAAAATTTGACTTTGGGAAAATTCTCGCATTTTTCCCCGCAACCCCGCAGCAAATCACGTGCTGACACGTGGCTTGGTGGGCACGCGGAATAAAATTGAAAACTTAACCATTTAACTCCTTTGGAAAAATTTCACTTTTTCCTCTGTGGCCGTACACCTCCACAGCGTATGAGGTGCTAACACGTGTCCTAGTGGACGTGCGGGCTAGCATAAGTCTTTTTGACTTTAAAACTCTTTTGGCAAAAAACCTTGAATCGCTCCACCACAACGCTGACCCATGTCCAATCACAGGATGCCACATGGAATTTTGAGTGAGGTCAGAGGTATGAAGTCAAATTTTCCTTTGGGAAATTTGGTTTTTGACTGTGGGAAAAATTCCCAGTTTTTCCCCGCTACCCACCGGCCCCCATCCAATCACGTGCTGACACGTGGCAAATTGGACATCGGCGGGAGCACGGAGGTCTTTTCTCCTTTGAGATTTTAACCCATAAAATCTCAATTTCCCCCTTTTCCCCATTGGTCCATGATTCCCCTACATCCAATAGGTGCTTGACACGTGGCATGGGTTTCTCCTTGGCGGAGGCGTGCATCCATTTCCGCCCTTGGGCTTTTGGCCTAAAATCTCCAAAACCTAAAGTGCTCCGCCGCTCCGCATTTCCCCGCGCTAATAGGGAAGTGACACGTGTCTTCCCTATCAGACCCACAGGTGCACGGAGGTGTTTTGTGCTCTTGCACTCAAGGATGGAAAATTCTCAATTTTCCTCCCCGCTCCGCCGACCCGCTCAAGGGAAAAATTTTCTCCCTAATCCTGCGGACTCCCCAAGGGAAAATTTCTCCCCAAAACTCCACCAGGCCATAACTTGAGATTTATAGGGAGTTAGGAGGACTTCTTTATATGGTTGGAAAGGTGAGAAAATTTCCTATCCAATGGGCATGATTTAGGAAAGTTTTGATGAATCTAAGTGTGTGAAAAATCAAGTTGAACCCTATAAGCCTGTTAGGGCAGAGATGAGTGAGAATTTCACTCTCCTAACCTAAGTGATGAATTTAACCTCTTGTTTTGACCTTGTGCCTTGTTGTTATTAGTTGCTTGAAGTAATTGTTGCAAGTCAGTCTTGCTTGTTAATCCTTATCTGGTTTGTGCTAACTGTGATCTTGTAACCCTCTTTGCAAACACTCTTAATAAAAAAAAATTATTCCATAATTTTCCTAGCTAATCCTAGTTTGTTTCTTGGTCTCAAGTGGTAGTTTGAAGCGGGCATTACACTTGGTATCAGAGTAGTGGTTCAAAGGCTTGGACCATTGGGCACACTAGAAAACTTGAGACTTGAAAACTTAAACCTAGCACACTGTAAATCTAGAAAACAAAACTTAGCAAAATTTATATGTTTTAGTAAACATGGAAGTTTTATAACTTAGAAAATGAACTAACTCTCACTTTGGTCTATGTAGGAGGCACAGAAGGAGTGAGAGGAACCTTCACAGAGACTCAGAATCACCACCACCACCACCACCAGATCAGGGTGTAGCAGCCATTCTACCTCAGATTCTACAGACCCTTCAGGATGTTAATGCTGCTCTACGTGGAGGATTAGTAGGAGGACAGAAGCTAGTCATGATAAAGCTCCTTCTATCAAGGGCCAGGTACCCCCTCGACTTAGCAAGGAGCATAGAGGAGAGAACTCCCATGTGGAGTCAGTCAGAGTAGATTCACCACCTAGGAGATAGGGTGACAGAGTTCCAGAGCATAGAGAGAGGTCTCAGAGCCCTAGGCTTAGGGATGAGCTTGCAGAGAGGCCTAGAGGCCAACAGACCACAACAACAGATCACATCAGGGAGATCCTGAAGCTTAGGCCCTCACATTACTTAGGTGATACAGGTGGATTTCAGGTAGAGGCCTGGCTAGTGAGCTTGAGTGGTTGCTTCAAGCTTTGTCCTTGTTCTAGCAACACAAAAGCTCATGTTGCGATCCATCTACTGAGGGATGGAGCAGGAGTATGGTGGAGGACAGAGGAGCAGAAGCTCCATGTAGATTCAGAGATAGTCACCTGGGAGCTATTTGAGGAGAGATTCAGGAGCAGATACTTATCACGGAGATTCATCTAGTAGAGGATTGATGAGTTCCATGACCTTTGACAGGCTACCCTTTACAGTGGCAGAGTATGAGAGTAGGTTTTTAGACCTACTTCAGTATGTTGAGTATATGCAGGATGAGCAGGTGTGGATTCACATAGGTTCATTTGGGGCCTTAATTTGGACATTGGAGGTGTAGTATGGATTCACTACCCACAGACTTTAGCAGAGGCTGTAGAGAAGGCCTACATTGTAGAGGAGACTCAGGGGAAGACCCAACAGGCTAGAGACTGAGTCAGGAGCCGCATTCAACAGATGCAAGATAGTAGATTGAGGGGGTCATCTCCTCCTCCTCATGGTGGTCAGCATTCCTCTCAGTCATCCTTTAGGCCCAGAAGCAGCAGCAATAGTAATAGTCCCACCCACCATATAGACCTCCTCACAGAGAGCTGATGCACAGAGAGGTCAGAGTATGGGGCCTCCTCCTAGGGGTCCCATCAGGACACAGGGTGGACCTAGAGCTCAGTCAGCAGGAGCTCGACCAGCAGAGGCCACAACAGACTATAGCTAGATCATCATGATCCACAACACCTACTTCCAGGGAACCTTCTGGTGGTGCTACTCCTTGGAGAGGATCAGGTGGTTGTTTTGGATGTGGAGTTGGGACACTTTTGGAGAGACTGACCTCAGAACCCTAACAAGGGTAAGGCACTGATCTCAGAGCTGACAGTTGGTGACATGGGACGCAGTCACAGGATCTATGCAGTGGTTGAGAACTGCTAGGCCGAGCACCAGAGCATGGTCATTGAGACTACAGGTAGTATTGGAGGTGTTCCTACCTCCATATTGTTTGACTCTGGTTCTTCTGATTCATTTATTGCACCATCCTTAGTAGAGTGATGCAAGCTGGTGGTAGTTAGGTAGGGTCATTTTTGGGATGTTGAGATGGCTTCAGGAGCTAAGATCTCTATTAACTCCTTAGTCAAGGAGTGTGTTGTAGATTTGGGACCTTTCACCACCACCTCAGATCTCCGTATTCTTCCTTTGGGCTTGTATGGAGTCATTTAGGCATGGATTGGCTATCTACACATAGGGCCAGGATGGATTGTTATCACAAGACTATATCTTGTGTAGATGATCTTGGAGTTGAGTCGTGATCTAGGGGTCAGGAGACCCATTTCTATTCACACCATTTTCGCTATGCAGCTTAAGCGATGTGCGATGGGGTTGTCAGATGTATGCTATTACAATTAGTGACAGGTCAGAGGATGGGTCTAGTGGACCATCGCTATATGATCATCCCATCTTGAGAGAGTTTCCAAATGTTTTTCTAGGGGAGCTACCGGGGATGCCACCCCCATGTGAGATTTATTTTCACATAGACTTATTGCCAGGAGTAGAGCCTATCTCACGGGCACCTTATCAGATGACCACCCTGAAGCTCTGTGAGCTCAAGTTATAGCTGGAGGGACTTCTGGAGAAAGGCCTTATCCATCCTAGTGTATCCCCTTGGGGTGCACCGGTGATTTTTGTGAAGAAGAAGGATGGATCCTTGCGGTTGTGTATCGATTACTGCCAGTTGAACAAAGTGACGATCAAGAATCGTTACCCTCTTCCTTGTATTGATGACTTGTTTGATCAGATGAAGGGAGCCATGGTGTTCTCTAAGATTGATCTCAAGTCAGGCTACCATCAGTTGAGGATTTCAGAGGTGGACATTCATAAGACTACCTTCCACACGAGATATGGGCACTATGAGTTCACAGTGGTGCCTTTTGGTTTGACGAATGCCCCTACAGTGTTTATGAGTTTGATGAATGGGGTATTTAGAACCTTTTTAGATCACTTCATGCTCATCTTCCTTGATGACATCTTGATATACTCATGTACACGTGAGGAGCATGAGGGGCACCTTTGACAGGTTCTCCAGTGTCTTCGTGAGCAGTAGCTTTACGGGAACTTGGAGAAGTGTGCTTTCTTCCAGATAGAGGTGAAATATTTGGGTCATATCATTTCTGGGGAAGGTATCATAGTTGATCCTTCCAAGATTAGAGCCATTATGGATTGGCTAGCACCCACTACAGTGACCGAGGTGCACAACTTCATGGGTTTAGTAGGATACTAGAGGAGATTTGTTCAGGACTTCTCTCGGATTGCACACCCTATCACTTCCCTTCAGAGGAAAGGGAAGAAGTTTCTTTGGATGGAAAAATGTGAGCAGGCCTTTAGGACACTGAAGGAGTGCCTCACTACAGCACCCATTCTTGCAGTGTCAGATCCACAGGGTGAGTTCTTTGTTTGCACAGATGCTTCTTTAGCAGGGCTTGGAGGTGTGTTGATGTAGGATGGCAGGGTTGTAGCTTTTGAGTCTCGCAAACTCAAGGATCATGAGCTTAATTATCCTACCCATGATCTTGAGCTTGTGGCAGTTGTGCATGCTTTGGTTAGATGGAGACATTTTCTTCTTGGACAGAGATTCACACTCAGGACAGATCATTTGAGTCTTCACCACCTCTTCACGCAGCCCAATCTAAATGCTCGTCAATGGCGTTGGATGGAGTTGCTTTGTGAGTATGACATGGAGATAGAGCATGTGAAGGGGAAGGAGAATGTGGTTGTAGATGCTCTCAGTAGATGGAGACATGTGAGTATGGCCACTCAGTGAGCACATAGATTTGTGGAGTAGGATTCTTCAGCAGCTTCTTTTTGACAGCTTTTACATGACAGTACGAGTAGAGATCGAGTCACAGAGACCCCTTGAGGGGAAGTTTGATGGTTTCTCCTTAGAGGCAGATGGTCTTCTCAGACACAGAGGTTAGATATATGTTCCTAGAGATGGAGGCTTGAGGCAGGACATCTTGGTAGAGGCACATCGTGCACCCTATTCAGCCCATCCTGGGGTGAAGAAGATGCATGCCACTTTGCGATAGTTGTATCACTGGAGAGGACTTCGTTGAGACGTGGCTCAGTTTGTGTCATAGTGTTTAGAGTGCCAGAGGGTTAAGGCCAAGCATCAGCATCCAACAGGTCTTCTTTATCCTCATGCCATACCGGAATGGAAGTGGGACACCATTTCCATGGATTTCATTGTTGGACTACCTATGTCGAGATATCACCATGATGCCATTATGGTCATGGTTGATAAATTGACAAAAGTGGCTCACTTTTCTCTGGTAAAGACCACTTATACAGCTAGAGCAGTGGCATGAGTATATTTGGATGAGATTGTCAGGTTACACGGGATTCCGTGGAAGATCATTTGTGACCACGATCCTTTGTACACTTCACATTTCTGGACTACCATGCAGTATGTCCTCGGGACGAGGATTAATTTCAGCACAACATATCACCCTGAGACAGATGGACAGACTGAGTGAGTGAATCAGATTTTGGAGGATATGCTCAGGATGTACGTGATGGATCAGTAGTCTAAGTGGGAGGAGTACCTGTACTTAGTGGAGTTTTCCTACAATAATAGTTTTCAGAGTTCTATAGGCATGGCTCCTTTTCAGGCATTATATGGTAGAGAGTGCAGGACACCCCTTAGCTGGGACAGGTTAGAGGACAGAGTATCTCTTGGACCAACTCTTTTACAGGACATGGAGCAACAGGTAGTGTTGATCAGGTAGAGATTGTAGGAGGCACAGGACAGGCAGAAGAAGTATGTGGATCAGCATAGGATTGATCGTAGTTTTGATGTGGGCATGAAGGTGTTCCTTCATGTTAGACCACACAAGAGCCCTATCCATTATGGAAAAGGTTCTAAGTTAGCTCCTAGATTTGTTGGTCCTTTTGAGATCTTGGAGTGTATCGGCCCTTTGGCTTACCGTCTAGCATTTCCACCCAGCTTGTCCTACGTACATGATGTGTTTCATGTTTCTATCCTTAGGAGGTACATTACAGATCCTTCTCATGTGTTGGACTAGACATCATTGCAGGTGTAGGATCAGGGGTAGGTGATGGTGGATCCCATCTGTATCATAGATCGCAGGACCTTGGGCCTTCGAGGCAGAGAGATTGATCAGGTACGGGTACAGTGGGACAGATACGACGAGACTGCAGCCACTTGGGAGGATGCTACTATGTTACGAGTGTAGTTTCCACATTTGTTCCAGTGACTTCCAGGAGGAATTCGAGTCTAAGGGGAGGGGGATGTAGTGCCCACTTCCCTTTGACACTATTTAGATACTGATCTTGATACTGTTGATCTCATTTTGGACATTATTATGTTTTGATTTAGTATGATGTGTAGATGTTAGATCATGGATTATTATGGACCTTGATTCAGTTAGCATGCATGATGATTATTAGAGACATTATTATATATGGATGATGATATACTGTTGACATGGATATAGTATTGATGTTGATTTTAGACATGTGACATTTGATATTAAGAGTAGCTCTAGTATAGAGATTCATTGGATGATGATATAGTTGCAAATTGAATTTAAATGATGATGTTGAATTCTTGATGTTGTTGTGATTTGGATTTGATCTTTATATGTTGTTTATATCATTTTGGATTTTCTGATATGGCCATGAGGCTGAAGGAGGTATTTTTATTTTTCAGGTTAAAATATCACAACAATGTCGGGGGACTGGAGACTAACTATATTAGAATTCTGGATGAATTCAATGAGGTCACCATGGCAACTGTAATTGTTTGTATGTTGTGTTTGTTAGGGATTCCCATGGGGGGGAATCACCTTTAAAATGTGACCAAGGGATTTCATGTATTACTTTAATGTGTTTATTTTTGTAATGTTTGCATGTATTTTATTTGTGATGTGTTACCCCTTTCATTAGTTGTTAATTAATTTAGGTTTATGTTATTTATAACCATGTGTTAAATAAATAAATCATTATGTCAAAAGAATGTAATAAATGAAGTCATAGATATTAATGCATGTTGTAAGAATGTGTAAGAGGATGTAGTAGATGTGTAAGTGATGTGTAAGTTGTGTAAGTCATATTTTGGAGTGTAGAACACTCCATCCTCAAAGGAATTCGAATTTGTCCTTGAGGGCTGCATTTTGAGGCTTGTGGGACAAGTTAAACTTGTCCCACACCTCTTAAAATCATCCACCAACCATACCTATGGTTTGGGAGTCAAAATTAGCCTTTTTAATTGTATTTTGAAATGACTATGTGTAAGTCTTTATTGCACTTTACTTACAAGTTTTTAATTCAGTCCTTGTTAAAGTATGGGTTAATTTTGAGTGTGTAAGTTGATTGTCATCTCCATTTAATGTGATTAGTTGTGAAGTTGACTTTCTCATTTTGGGGTTGAGTAAGAATGATGTGGCATCCCACTTGGAATCCACATCATCCTCTCCCCTCCCTCTCCTTTAAAATTTGAATTCTTCTCTTGTTTATGGTTGTTGAAACTTTTCTCTTCCTTCCTTCGGGGTCGAATTTTATTGTTGTGGAGTCTTGCTTATGGAGAGAGTTTGAAAAATTCCTTTGCATGCTTGGTGTTGTTGTTCTTGGAATGATTTTTGGTCATTGAAGAGCTTTCTGTTTTGGACTGTATTTTCAAGCATTGAAGGAACTTTTTGTTTTGGAAACAAACTCCATAATGGAGAGGTAGGATCTTGTCCTTTTTAAATGTTGTTTTCCCTTTTCTTGCATGAATGAAATGGTGAATGTGTTTTGTATTCTTGGCTGGTTGGGTAGAATGCTTAGGGAAAGGTGTAGGAGAAGGCTATGGGGATTTCATATGGGGGGCATAAGGGATTTCCAATGGCACTTGTTCTATTGGAGGGAGTTTTGGATTGGGATCCACCTAGGAAAAGAAACTGCTTGCATTTCTTACTATTGGGGGGCATAAGGGAGGGGGGGCATAAGGAGGGGTTGGGAGATATAAGGTTTATGGGATTTGATATGTTTATTGGCGGTATGATTTAGGTGGATGCCCAATTCCAAATAGGGAGGCATAAGTAGTTTCCCCATAGTTCTTGCTCTTGATGGCTTGCTTGATCAAGCCTATGTGTTGTGTGTATGATTCTTATTGCAGTTGGGAACTGCTATCTTGTTGGACTGTGTATTTTGTTATTTGTATGCAATGTGATGAATGCTTGTTTGTTGTGGAAGAAGCCTTGTTGCCATGTGTTGATGTTCATCCTCTATTTCAATATGGTTGGGGCTCGGGGGCCAATGGGGAAAGATGGCTTCTCCTTTCCCATTGGATGTCTTGGTTGGGTGGAGAGCGTTGCCTTTCCCCCTTCCTTGTTGTGATCAAAGATGAAAAGATGGAGTAATCAGCATGCTGCTGTTTTGGAGCTTAAAGAAAATACAGTTTGACAGCCCCTTCCTTTGAGAAAAATTAATGTAACCTTCCCACTTTGAAGTGGATGATTGTATTATTGTTTGTAATGAGAAGGCACCTTGTAATGCAAAGGAAAAGATAGAGATTCATTTGTGAAATTCAAAGAGTTATTATTTCATACTTTGTCTTGTTAATAACGTGAAAGGATGAGATATGTTTAGTATTTTGTTAATTGAAAGTCAAGGAAAGGATGAAGTTGTAATGTTGTTGTGTGAAATCAATAAAAGAAATACATTCCTTTCTCAAATTTGTATTGTTGTATTGAATTAGAGTTATTGTTTTGAAATGATTCCTGTGTGAAAAGAAAATGCGTATTTAAGGATTTGACAGATATCTTTTGTATTTATTTAAAATTTGAGATATCAAATTTGCCCTTGTTGCTCTTGAATGATAAGATAGATCAATTGAATGTCTTAGATCAGATTTGAGAATGCTTTCCCACATTTGGAAGTTGTAAATTGATTATAAATTTGTTAGTAAATGATCTCTGTTTCATTCCAAATCTGGCATTTAAAGTTATCTAATAAATGTACAGTTCAGATTTACAACTTAAATTAAGAAATGAAACAATATAATTTAGATGTAATAAGTCCTAATGAACTTAATTGGAACTCTACATCTATGAAAGACATTTTAGAACTTCGTGAAATCAAATTATCAAACTTGCATAATCATTTTCCCATCAAAAGTTGTAAAATTATAAAATTGCACTCAATCAACAAATTGAACCTTGAAAACACTCCTAAACTTACCCAAGATCAAGTCCTCCATGTTCAATTGACATGTTGAGAAGAAGAAAATCAAAATTTGATCAAAAATCCTTACAAGTTGGAAAATTGCCAGTTTTGAATTTCAAACCCTACAGATTGATTTCTTAAAATTTACCTTTGAAACTTCATCAAAATCCAAAATTGATGATTTTTTTACAAAGAGGACTCTGCGATATTTCTGGAAAGTCCTTGTTTTTCCAAAATTGACTTTTCTATCAATAGTTATGGCCATTTGAAGTTTTACTTCAAAATAGCCATCCAAAAATTAATCTAACTATTTAAAAATCAAAATTTAACCCTTTGGAAAAAATTTTCCCTCAAAAAGTATCTGCAGCCCCGCAACCCTCAAAACCAATCACATGTTGCCACATGGAACTTTGTAGGGGCGGAGCTTTTTGAAACTTAAACTTTTCGAAAAATTTGAATTTGGGAAAATTTTCCCATTTTTCCCCGCAACCCCGCGGCCCCGCAACCAATCACGTGCTGACACGTGGCTTGGTGGGTGCATGGAATAAAATTGAAAACTTAACCTTTTAACTCCTTTGGAAAAATTTTACTTTTTCCTCTGTGGCCCCAAACCTCAGAAGTGAATGAGGTGCTGACATATGTCCTAGCGGATACGCGGGCCCATGCAAGTCTTTTTGACTTTAAAACTCTTTTGGCACAAAACCTTAGAATCGCTCCGCCGCAACGCTGACCCACGTCAAATCACAGGATGCCACGTGGTATTTTGAGTGAGGTCGGAGGTATGAAGGTGAATTTTCCTTTGGGAAATTTGGTTTTTGACCTTGGGAAAAATTTCCAAAATTTCCCCCATGAACCCCCCAGCCCCCGTCCAATCACGTGCTGACACATTACAAATTGGACATTGACGGAAGCATGGAGATCTTTTCTCCCTTGAGATGTTAACTCATAAAATCTCAATTTCCCCCTTTTCCCCATTGGTCCAGGATTCCCCCGTGTCTTATAGGTGGTTGACACGTGGCATGGGTTTCTCCTTGGCGGAGGCGCGTGTCCATTTCTACCCTTGGATTTTTGGCCTAAAATCTCCAAAACCTAAAGTGCTCTGCCGCTCCGCATTTTCCCTGCGCTAATCGGGAAGTGACACATGTCTTCCCTGTCGGATCCGTGGGTGCGCGGAGGTGTTTTGCACTCTTGCACTCAAGGAGGGAAAATTCTGAATTTTCCTCCCCGCTCAAGGGAAAAAATTTCTCCATAAGCTCGTGGACTCCCCAAGTTGAAATTTCTCCCCAAAACTCTGTTAGGCCATAACTTGAGATTTATAAGGAGTTAGGAGGAATTATTTATATGGTTGGAAAGGTGAGAAAATTTCCTATTCAATGGGAATGATTTAGGAAAGTTTTGATGACTCTAAGTGTGTGAAAAATCAATTTGAACCCTGTAAGCCTGTTAGGGTAGAGATGAGTGAGATTTCACTCTCCTAACCTAAGTGATGAATTTAACCTCTTGTTTTGACCTTTTGCCTTGTTGTTATTAGTTGCTTGAAGTAATTGTTACAAGTCAGTCTTGCTTGTTAATCCTTATCTGGTTTGTGCTAACTATGATCTTGTATCCCTCTTTGCAAACACTCTAAATCAAAAAAAAAATATTCCATAATTTTCCTAAGCTAATCCTAGTCTGTTTCTTGGTCTCAAGTGGGCAGATGAAGCTGGCAATAGAATGAGCTGATGGTTGTTGTACTAATCTAGTCGACCAAGATGGCCTCTGAGATCTAGATCTAGACCTACTACCGGCTAGCTGACTGTAATCCATGTCCCTCTATCCATTTGGAATGGCCCCATGATATAGCATCCTGTAATACGTGGCCTCCCCAGTAATGATAATGTACTAAAAAACTAAATCTTGGACTCTAGTTACTGCACCTACCTGCTGAAGCACATCACACTCATCTCTCTTTCTCACCAGATTAGCCTGTAACTAGGTCCTCTCTGTGACCAGTTGATCCCTCTTGATAGTCACCTGATCTCTCTTGGCTATCACTTGTTGTTATCTAAAATTTGCACAGCCTGCCATGACAGAGATCCCTGTGGCAACCTGAACTCTACCCTCCATCCTCCCCCCACAATATTGTGGGGTGGGGATCCCCATCCATCCCAATCATCTCCATATCCCCCATATCCTCCATCACATCCATCCCTCAGAGGGTTGTGTCATGGACTCGGTACATGTAGAGGTGATAAAGGCACCTGTAATGGAACCTATTGTAAAGGAACCAGTAATAGAATATGTTGTAAGGGTGCCCAATACGAAACCTGGGGCACTAGTGACACCTATCCCTATGGATATGCAGGAATTTTCACCTATATATTTTCACCCAATCTTCCCTAGCCTTGTGCCCTTGAGTCTCCCTATACCTCTACATATGCATATGCTCTAAGAGACTAGCTCTATAGGCCCTATGCTGATGTTGGAATCCTGACTTATATGACTGATCATGGTATAGTGAGCTGCCATGGTAACATTGTCACATACCAGGCTATATAGTCTTTGGTGTCCCTGGGATCTACTATCTATGGTTATGCAAACCAAGGATATGGGACCACCTGTCAGAATCTGGCCCATGAACACTGTGGTCTAATCCACAGACCAATGTCGAAGGTCTCCCTGGACCTGCACCCATACCACATCTCATCTCGAGAAATCCCCTGGATGTGACCTAATTATCTCTAAACTCTTTCAACTCTTTACCACTCAATGATATAGTCCCTGCTGTTAATGATAAAAATTTCAACCTTTGTTGTGTTGAGCTTTGTAGCATCCTTGTCCCATTGATATAATCTATATGGGTGTCATGTAACCATGAAAATATGTATATCATCAAACGCCCACCTATAGTATGTTGTGTCTCCATCGTTTCCACGTACATCCTCACTAAATGGCACCCAATCCATAATAGATGGCTTGTTGGGAGCCTAGATTGTAGCACTCCTAATGGGCACCCTATGGCAATATGATCCCATGCCCATATATGTAATAATATAGCTCAACCTATAGTCTTTTGACCGTGATATGCTATCAAATGTAGATTTGAATACAAGTGGGCTAGTAAGCACTGGCCCCACTAATAAACCTCTCCACTAATGAGACCATGAATAATCCCGATTAGACCTAGAGAAAAGTGTGCACCAATCTTTTCAAGCAGCAGGATGCCACCAACAAGAGACATTAGGTACACTGGTACCCAGGTGATCCAATGATCAGTGAAACATCTGTATAAGTCAACTTACATTCCCCGATGAGGTATGTTAGCTAAGTCGAACATCTCCACAATCCACTTTAGAAAATGGCTATGATCGCCATCATATGTAATCAACTAGACCTGGATAGGAACTCTTGGTATGCATAAAACATCCTCTAATGTGATGCTCATATTTCTGGTCACAAATCTAAAGGTCTAGCTCTTGTTCTGCCATCTCTTTGCTAAGGCCATAAGAAGGATATGATCCAGTGTAATCTGTGGCATGTGATCCACATGAGCAATACCCGTGATATCTAGCATAATCTCCAAGAAGATACACTCGCGATGTGAAAAAGTAGCCCCACAGGCTTGCAACCGCCCGTGTCGCTCCCTTGTTTCCAATATGGGTAAGCTAACCTACAAAATTAGGCAAGTCCCTTGTTAACATCATTTTCTTCTAAGGCACATCATCGAATTTCTACTATTCATGACTAACTTCTTATATAAATCTCCTAAATTCTTCTAAAATTTGTGCAAAATGGCCCATTCACGCCAGCACTTGTCTTTTAGTGCCAACACACCCATTTTAGTGTCATCACGCCCTAGTGCTCACACTCCCATTTTCATACCAACGCTTACATTTTCATGCAGGCACGACCTTATTAACCCCCATTCCTCATTTAACAATGGTGCCTTTATTATGATTCCCACGCTCCTGTGCCTATGTTTGCATGCATACGCGCCTGCATATGTGTCATTTCCACACATATACACCCATGTATGCATCATTTCTATGCATATGAGGCCACATATGCACTTCTCTATGCTCACTTTCCCCCGACCATGCTTGCGTTCCCCAGGGGTCATGCTTGCATTGTCGCACATTTTTCTAAGTGCAAGAAATGACATTAAATAAGCTTAAATTTCAAAAAAATTACTTTACGTACCTATGGGCCATCCCCGAGAAGACTAATGTAGTGTTGGATGATGTCTACATGGTGCATACAGTCCTGAACTCGCGTCATTCCTCTCGTATGGTAGATAAAAATCACAAATATAAGTAGTAAGGGTGGGTAAAAAATAACTCCCCATGATGAATTTTTACCCTTTCACCATGTTATTTATAGTCATGGTGACCTAAATTCATTGTGTATCTTTCCCCCAAAGTGATATGGGACCACCATGTTTCTTCTACCTTTTTCTAGCACTCGTTGCGATGGTTATTTTTATTAAATAACCATTTTTCACATGTTTTTGCTATGCTGGGGCATGTTTTTGCTTCCCGACAACCCTTTTCTGCTACCTAGGGCATATTTTTGCTTTCCAACATTTTTTGACGATGTCACACAACTTCATCATTTCTTCTAAAAAATTTATTCTTAAAAATTTAAACAACCAAATAATTTGTAAAATTCAATTTTTTAAAAAAATTAGTAAATGTTTTAAAAACAAAATCCATAACATTGGTAAAAAAATTCAAAAATCCAAAAAAAATGTAAAAATTCAAAAAAATTCACAAATTAGTAAACGTCATGCACACATATGAAGCCTATATCAAACACATTGTCCTCTAACATCAAAATTTGTCCCACGAAACATCTTTTTGAGGTTCTCACTTGTTCTCACAAAATGACCCACAATTCATTTTGATCTACCTCCATTTACAAAGTTGGTTTTCTTGTTATGTTTGTACTATCTTGGCACAACAAGTTACCTAATATTGTTTCCTAGCACATGAATGCTTTTTCATAGGACCCATGTGTCCTCCATTATTCCTCTTGCATATATCCTTACTTGGGGCATCATTTTTAACCCTTGTCATTAAGCTTGAACTTTCAGGAACTGAAGCTTGATAATAAAAAATATTAGTGCAACTGTCTTGAACATTGTTTGTTTGAGTATGTGTGTTTGTAATTGTTTCCCTATCAGGTTAGCTTGTTTACTTTCTATTATTGTATTGCATTATGTATGTTGCATGGAGTTAAGCATTTTTAATAATAAACAAATGTTAGTATTATAGATTTTCATGTTATTTTACCCATTTGTTATATGCATAGATTTTAATTAGGGCTGATGATGTTGATCATATAAGAAAAGTGATGAAAAAAAGTTGTTTATTGAATGAGATGGATGCACAAGCTATTTCCATTTTCATCTATCAATTCTTATTAACAGCAGAATTTCTTCCATCTGGATTCTTCTATATGTTTCCTTCATTTTTTAGATCATCAAATGACTTCTTCTATCACCTCATCAAAAATCAAGGGGGCATCCTTCATTTTACTAATTTTTATTCAAAATTATCTTGACTATAATTTTCTACTATCTTTGAAGTTGAGTCACTTACACCATCTCAAAGAGGGGCAAATGTAGACACCTAAAATCCACTTCTGCTTTTTTAATGCTAAAGTGGTACTAACTATCCTCTATCTCATCATTTCTTTTATAATTAGTGATTTCCGCTAATTAACTAACATTTCCCTGTATTTTGGTCAATTAATAACACTTCGTTAATTAGCTAGCCTTTATCACATTCCTGATTCCAATTAATGACACTTTGTTAGTTATAATCCTCTTCTCAACAAATAATTATCTATTATTAGTTAATTAAGCCTATTTACCATTATATTTAATCAATAAACCCTCTTATTGGCTAAGTCCCTCTTTTAAATGCTTCAAATCATATCAAATTCCTCCTAAATCACATCTAATTAGCCTGAAAAGATTATTCTAGCCTATCAATTAATCCTAATTGATTAATTAAAGCATCCCCAACTCCCATGATGTTTTAACTCACTAGTTAAATAATCTAATCATGGTTAATTAGTCTAAAGTTATTTTATCCTTTATCCCTCATTCATTGGGATTCAATTTTCTCTCAAATAGAAAGCTATAAAAAAGACCAAGATCCCAACTTCACACCTTACACCATAGTTTGAATAGTATCTTATACAAAACATATGATCAAGAGCCTTACTCCATTAACGGAATAGCTTGCATCATCCATTTACATCTATTCTTCATGTTTGGGTAGTAAGAGAAGATCTAAACATGGCCTTGTAGCCATTTTAGAGAGATTTCTTCACCATATGGAAGTCACAACATCTAATTTGATTTTTTGTGATCTTCTTAGGTCCAATTTTAGAATGCAATCATATACTAAGTAGAAATGTTATAATTAGATGAACAATTTCATGTTAATTCATCGTAGGCATTTCAATAAGTTATGATCTTTAGGGTTCATTGATAAATTTGAGGTTATCTCTAGACTACTAGGTGTTAGTTTATTTTAGTTAGCTATTGCAAAAGTTTAAATTTTCATAATATCCCCTGACTCCTGAACGCTCCAAAACACTTACGGAAGTAGTGAGGCCTTTACTGATGGGTATTTTGGGTCATACATCCTTGTGCCATCATCTTTAATTCCATATTCATACCAATTAAGATTGAATTATCTCATTTTCTCTATTGTCATCCTCTTGTGACCTTTTTCTCTGACTTCGAAATCATCGCCACAATTCACCCAGTAATTTTCAACCTTCGGAACATGATGCAAGTCGAGGAGGTGAAAAGTATCTTGATCACTTGAGATATAAAAGTATTCCCTTGGAGTGTATGAGTAAATGTTTATGAGAGACAAGGAAGCTTTCATGTTGGGTGCCTCATGAGCACTTTTGTAGGAGAAAATCCCTAGGGAAATAGGGAAAGAAAAGCTCTTCTTGTTTTCGTTTCTTAGCTTATTATTGACATGAATAAGTTGCCTACACAACTCGATCAACATGATTGTGTCTCTAACATAGCATGGAAACCTTCATGGAGAGAGTTCAAAATTGGACACTCAAATAAAATAAAAGGTTTAAAATTATATGAAATATGACCCATACCTTTTGATTATAATTGCAACTTGCAAAGATAACTTTGAGTGAGGGTTACCTTCTAACATTCTGACAACAAACATTGTGAATGCATTGTTCACTCTTTCAAAGTGTTAGTTGCTTTATTTTAAGTCCAAGCCTAGATATTTATCATATAAATGGGCCTTCTGAGAAACATTTTGAGTGACTGTCAAACCCTTGAATGGTCTCGTGCTTGCAAGGGTATAGACTGATTATGAAGTCATGAAGAACTTTTTTGAAGCTGACACTTAAAGTAGTTGGTGGTGCAAGTTTTCACTGATGATTTTCCCCCAATATATCATATTTTTTACCTCAATAATTGTGAGAATGAAAAATTCCATCCATTCATGAAAATCTCTCATTTATTCTTCTTCTATTAGCCGGCTCAAGAGGATGATCGCATCTGAGAAGACCTTAGGGAATTCATTTTGGGAGAGATAATTTAGGATATGGGAGGGTTTTCTTCCTTGATTCAACCATGAAAAAAGAGTGATTCCTTGGAGATATGACTCGATCTTTGACCACTCACCCCAAAAAAAAACTTTTGAAATGATGACCATGTTGCTCCATAGTGGAATTTTAATGCATTCAGAAATTACTTTGGGAGTGAGTACTGCCAGGTCTGAGTTGTCATCAGATATGATGGTTCAAGTGTCTATCTCATAATGATGGGAAAATTTCAACACCAATTCGACACTTTGGATAGATATAGGATGTCCACCCACTCCATACAACACACTTATGTAAACTTTATCCTCCATATATTCCTTGGGTCCACCGTGCATCCTATTTTTAGATCCTCTAGGTCCATATGGGTAACATCATTGTCACCCAAACTTGAGTACTCTAATGATAGATCCAAAACTATATCAATATTGGAAAATTTAAACTTCATATTCATTAAAAGCAACAATATGAGACGAAACAGAGAAGACAAAACAATTTTCACTCAAAACTAAAACTTTCTAATTTCAGCTGTTGGGATCCAAGAGCTATTATTTTGGGAAATATTTCTTTTTTAACTTGAAATCAATTTTACAGAATCCAAAACATGCTTGGAACACTTTTAAATATTTTTCTTTACCATTTTCAAATACTTTCTATTTTTAGAAAGTTGCTTTTGTTTTTTTTTTTGTTTTTTTTGCTTTTTAGTTTTTTATCCTTGATTGTCTTGTTTGTCATCTTTATCATTTTTAAGTTCATTACTCTGAAGGGTTTTTCTATTTCAGAAAAAATTGTATTTATAATAAGTATAAGCACTACTTACTTACTATTTTTAGAAATTGGTCTTCTTCACCTCAAATTGAGACAAAATCAGCTTCTCTGGAATACTTTTGTCTTATGTATTTTGTGCTCAAAATTCTAGCTCGAACCGCCCATCGGAATGGTGGGAATATGAAAAATCATGATCTAAGGTAGAAATATAGGGTTTATTGCCTTTAAAAATTAGGATAACCTCTGATTTTTCTATTTATTTCTTCTTATAGGTGCATAGGAGAGAAATACTATGAAAATATTATTCTATTCGTATTACCAGGGTGGGAGATATGAGTTTTTACATGTTTTTGGCTATGGAGTCAATCTGGAAAAAAATGGGCATGGTGTTTGGGTAAAAAGAATGTTCTTGGGTGTTTTTTAGCAGTGAACATGGAGGAATGGAGGGAAAATAGAGAAAGAATGGATGGCACTGGCTTTTATAATTTCTTCTGGTATCACCTTTGTCGAACACACACAGAGAGAAAAACACGCCAGATTTATTTTTTACAAATTATGGATTTTCACATCTTCTTGGACATGGGAGAAATTTTGATTCCCAATTTTCCCAGGGGGATGGGACAATTCACGCAAAAAAGTGTGTCTTCTTCTCATCTTGACAAGTGGAAAAGGTTGATTGTTTAGTGGAGGAGAGAGAAGATACACTCGAAAAGCTCCCGAGGGCTGAGACTAGGTCACATAAAGGACCTACGAAAGGGCTAGGATTGGGAACATTTTGTGCCCCAACTATGCAAAGATTATGGGATATTTGATGAAAAAATATTCACCCTTGCATCGTGAGGACATGTGGCAGAAATTGATTCGGTGAGGCGGAGAGGAGATGGGGTTGATAATTGGCTTGCGAAGCCTTCCTGGAGTCACATGAAAATTCAATGGACAACTTGGGCATGGAGTACATTTTTTTGTCCTAACTATACCAAGGGGATGGGAAAAGAAATTACGCCCTCACCTGGGAGTGGCTAGTGTCACTTTGTGATTATGCGAGGGGAAGAGTTGGGAATGAGTGAGAAGGGGCTTAACTAGTAAGTTTGGGCTTTGTCAGGGTCACATGATCATCCAAGGGGGTATCTTGATAATGGGAACATTTTCGTGTCCCAACTACCCTAAATGGATGGGACAGACGAGACAGAAAAATGTGCCATCACGTGGTGATGACATGTGTCTACCCTCTAATTTGGCTATCTCAAAATCTTACCTTGGAGAGAGGCCTGATCACAACATTTTTGGATGGGTTTGATGCTCTCATTCTTCCTTAAAATTACAAAAAAATACCCATTTTCACGTGACCACATGTTGTGCTTGCTGAAAATAAAATGTGGAAAGAAGCACCCATGTCTTGTGAAAAATATGAAAATATTACCTTTTAGAGGATTGAAATAAATTTCCCACAGTATCTTGTTTGACCTCCAACTCATTCTGAAGCTCCCATAATCACTTTTTTAAGATCAGGTGTTATTTTGAATTTCAAGCTCCTTTACCTTCAAAAACTCAATTTCACCGAACTTACTCCCAAACCTTCAAATATTTCCTAAATCTTCCTAAGCCACTTGAAAAAATTTCTTAGCTCCTCAATACCATTTCCTGATGAATTTTTTCCTTCAAATCTATATGATGCACACCATTCCTGGATGTAGCCAACATAAAAATACATTCATATTTCTATCTCGCTTCTATCTAATTAGAATTAATTAAATTAATTATATCTCATCATAGTACACCCCTTTGGAATTAATTAAATTAATTTCATCATTCAAATACCACCCTCTATAATTAATTATAATTAATTTTATTACCTAAGCTATATTCCAACCCCTTGGAATTAAATAATTTAATTTTAACATGCCTTTGGAATTAATTAAATTAATTCCTATACCCTTCTAGCTAATATAATTAAACATTTATTTATTTAAGTGGTTAATTATCTCCTCACAATTAAATTAATTTAATTCTACCCTTCTCTTGGAATTAATTAATTAAATTAAATTTTACCATTCTCTTGGAAATAATTAAATTAATTCCTACACCCTCCTTGCTAATGTAATTAAACATTTATTTATTTAAATGGTTAATTATCTCCTCACATTAAATACTAATTAAAATTAGTTATTTAATTCCACATATTTCAGTCAATAGCCACTTGGACTCCACATCCTCATCCTAGTTAACTACACTTCTAGAATCCTAGAAAGGTGGGGGCAATTGAATTGCATGTACAACCACCTTTCCGGATGAAACTTCTGCAATTAATTCATTTACTGGCCCTAAATGCCCTAGAACTGCTGCAACTTCCTCCAATGTTATTTTTAGCATACGCATTCAAACTTGTTCAACCAACTTCCAATCACTTCTTTCTCTATAAAATGTAGGCTTGTCTTATCCCAAATACTTATGAATTGTTTGCAAGTAAACTCTATCAATTTACATTCTGAAGCTTTCCAACTACTTGTAGCAATTGTATCTTAGGTTTGGAGAAAATTCAAGAGCACCCATATACATTTACGAGGTTAAAAAATATTCTACAAGCTTTACCGAGGTTTGCACTGAAGGCTTACAAGAAGGTTTGCATTATAGTTTTGTTTACTTTCCATTTACTGTAGTTTTTCTCTACATACATGTTAACATGATCGGCGGGACTCCCCACATTTCTTTCTTTCATTTTAGTTAATAATTTTGTGATTTAACTCTTTCATTATGTTTATTATTCTTTTTTAACCTTGCTGTCAAAATTTTAGCTTCTCAAGTGAAGTACAAAAGTCAAAAAACCAAAAAAAACAAGTGTTCGGATGTTTTTCTCGCGTTCAAATTTTTCACTGAGAGCGCTACCATAACCCATCTTCTATAAGCCATAAATTTTGCTCCCGAACTTGAAATGGCTTCTTTTTTTTAATGAAAGGTATTGAAAAGATATATATAATGGAATTTTTTAATTTGATTTTGACTTTAAAAAATTGGTTTCATTTCTCCTAGCACTTGTCTTTTTTTTTCAAAAAAAAAGAAAAATTATAGTTTTTTTTAAATTTTAATTTGTTATTTTTACGTAACAACCTCATGTGTATGCTCTTTCCTCGCACTTTAAAAGTGATCTTGTAAATCATAAATGTGATTGTTTCTATTTATTTTGGGAACTAACATTTATTTATTTTTTAATCAAAGTTTGTTTTACGTGTATTGTCTTTCCTCGCATTTTTTTAGCGATATTGGAAATCAAAAGCGTGAACTTGCTTCTGTTGTCTTGTCCTCTACCTCCTTCCAAAAAACTTTATAATAATTTCTTGCAGGACCTGCTCTCACGAAGGTTTCTAAAACACTTAAAAACTATTAACTACAGGTTACCAAATGGTGTACAACCAAACCACATTAAGTTCAAAGATAAAAATAAAAACCACATTCAAAACATTCTATATGTAGGTTTGAATAAGGGTAAACCCATCCAATTTTAACTAGGAGAAACTCCCTTTGGCATAAGCCTTAAGACAACAAGAGGGATGCTCCTAGGAACCCCAAAGTAGTCCACAACTTGAGAGAACTAGTGGATGAAATGGGAACCTTTTATCCTACTTGACTAGTCAAGTCTTTCAGTTAGAGTCATGGATATCTAGTAGTGGCGACTCTAGAGTGATTAATTCTGAGTAAGATATTTAGTTAGGGTTTCAAATGGGTTAAAGAAAATCTGTCAGCTAGCAATAGTGTTGCACTTGCTCAGGTATACCACTGAAACCTACTTGAGAGAGCCACCTAGGAATCTAAACATTTTACAAGCCAATCTAAGGTAGAAGCCACAAACAAACAGATAAAAAAATATTTTTCTATTTTACTTATTTTGTTTTCTTTCTTTTCATAGTAGTGTTTTATACTCTCTTTTTCTAAACACTCTTTTTTTAGGATCCATCTTTCATGTTTGTATCTTCTCGTAGTTTTCAAACACTTCTTGGTTGAATTCTCTCTTCACGTTCGTATCTTTTTTTTCATTTTCCAAACACTCCTTGTTTGGATTCTACATTCATTCTCTTTTCCTCTTCTCAACTACAATTTACTTGGATTATTTTTCACCTCCTTTTCGTTATCCCAAATGATCCTCATTTGGGTTCATCTTTTATTTTTTTCACCATATCCAAATTTATCCTTATTTGGACTGACATTCACCTTATTTTTCTCACAACCATTTCTCTTCATCATCACTTCATCACTTTTCTCTTAAATCTTGCACTTTGACTTTGATTTTCGCTTTAATAATTTGTGATTACTCTTTCATTAGGTTTTATTAGTCCGTTTTTACCTTGCTGTCCACTTTAGCTCTCAAGTGAAGGACAAAAGGCAAAAACCAAAAAAAAACAAGTGTTCGGATTTTTTTCTCGCGTCAATTTTTCACTGAGATCGCTACCATAACCCCATCTCTCTAAAGCCATAAATTTTTGCTTCCCGAACTTGAATGGCGTCGTTTTTTAAGACGGTATTGAAAAAGATATATATCCTGAATTTTTTAATTTGAGTTTGACGGAAAAAAGGGTTTCATGGCTCCTATCACTTGTCTTTTTTTGCAAAAACGAAAAATTATATGTGGGTTTTTTAATTTTAATTTGTTATGGGTAAAAAAAAAAAAGAAAAAAAAACGAACACCTCGTGATGCTCTTTCTCGCACTGGAAAGTGATCTTGTAATCATAAATGTGAGTGTTCTATTTATTTGGAACTAACATTTATTTTATTTTTTACTCAAGTTGTTTGAACGGGGAGGGGCCGGGACCGCAGGTTTGAGCGAGAGGGGAAATCACAAGCGTTACTTCCTTCGTTGTCTTGGCCTCTACGCTTCAAAAAACTTAGAAGAATTTCTTGGCGGACTGTCTCACGAAGGTTTCTAAAACACTAAACTATGACTACAGGTTTACCAAATGGTGTCAACCAAACCCATTATTTCAAGCTACAATAAAAACCCACATTCAAACTTCTGTGGAGGGTGAATAAGGGTACAAACCCAATTTAACTAGAGAAACTCCCTTTGGGCTAAAGCCTTAAGACTACAAGAGGATGCTCCTCAGGAAACTCCCAAAGTAGTCCACACTGGAGAGACTAGTGATGAAATGGGAACCTTTTTATCCTACTATGACTAGTCAAGTCTTTTCAGTTGAGTCATGATTCTAGGAGGGTAGTGGCGACTCTAGATGATTACTTCTGAGTAAGCTATTTGTTCCGGGTGGCAAAATGGGTTAAAGAAAAGCTGTCAGCTAGCAAATAGTGTGGCACTTGCTCGTATACCACTGAACGACTTGAGAGAGCCACCTGGACTCTAAACATTTTCCAATCCAATCTAAGTATAAAGCCCAAACAAAAAAGAGAAAAAAAAAGAAGTTTCATTTTACTTATTTTGTTTTCTTTCTTTCTTTCATAGAGTTTTTTAATACTCTCTTTTTTATAACACTCTTTTTTTTGGATCCTCTTTCATGTTTGTAATCTTCTCGGAGTTTTCAACCTTCTTGGTTAAAAACTAAAGCACTTCTCTCTTCACGTAGATAGTTTTTTGGCATTTTCAAAACATCTCCTTGTTGGGATTCTAACTTCATTCTCTTTTCCTCTTCACTCAACTCCAAGTTACTTTGGGAGTATTTTTTCACCTCCTTTTCGTTTCCCCCAAATGAACCTCATTTTGGTTCATCTTTTATTTTTTGGCAAAAGATCCAAAGGGAAGCAGGATTTGGAAGCTGACATCACTTATTGTTCTCATCACCTTTCTCTTCAATCATCACGTCATCACACTTTAGGCTCTTTAAATCATTCACTTGCTTTGATTGCAGATCGTAAGCATTATTCCCCTTTAGACTCTTATTCTCTCCACTTTTTGGAGATGTAGACCTTTGGTCATTGTCATTATTCACTGCTAACAACATCCACTTTGTTATTATTTGGATCCCCTTTCCTTCCGTGTTGTGTTTTCTCTTTCACATACTTTTGTTAGAAAATATTGCATCATCTGAAGTCGTACCTCTTATTGACACCTTGTTGTTAATGTTGACATCCGTCATCATTTCTTCTCCCTCCCTTGGGAAAAATCCATCTTGTTTAATTAGAGAAAAACATCATTTTGTCCAAAGTCCCCGGTCCTTTACAAAAGGTTGCAAGAGTTGAGCATTTTCCATCAATTTTTTAAGTCTCCTCTTGTATCATGGGGGGGAGTAGGAAGACAATAACTTTATGTCATCTCTCCCCTCTTTACATCAATTCTGTACAGGACGTAAATTCATTGCAAACTTCTTTATATTTCTTAACCTCCTTTGTTAGAATCATCTAAAGAACATTTCAACCCAATCTTCCACATTAACACACTCTTTTCCTTAGTTTTTGTGAATTTCCCTCTTTTCGTCACTCTTATATGAAAGTTGTTAGTTTGGCTCCCGAACAGGAATTTTGTTACAATGTCGAGAACTTTTCACTTTCACCTCCCTATTCATAACGCTTGGCACTCATCATGTTAAAGTTCCATTTTGCACCTTTTGCATTATTCTTATCACTCATTTTGTATTACAGAGTTGACACATTCACCTTGTAACATGGGTCGCGATCCCTTAACATGAAGTTTATTAACGAGTAGAACACTTTAACCTCTTTCATCCCTTTTCTCTTAACGACTCGAATTTTGATTAAGAGTCGGGATTGACTAACCATGTTTTGTTTCTTCCCTCTTGCATGCAATTTTGCTAGTCAATACCTTTTCCATCTTCTTTTCCCGCCCTGACGAGGGCAGCGGAGCATTCACTTTTTAAGGGTCGAGCCTTGTTTCAACCTTTTTTGCACGAACATCTAAGCATTCAATTTTGCTAAGGTTTGGACTATTCAATCGGTACTTTCTTCACTCTCCCTCATTTTTCAATTACAATGGGTGGATGTATTAAATTCATCCTTTTTCCCAAAATGGTAAATATGACAGCCATCGCGTGGGTATACAAAAAAAACGGAAACAATTCAAGTTTGGATGAATTGTGTCCATACCATTTTGAACATGGAAATCTTATGCATATCCTTCCCACACTCTTTCAGAACGCCCAATTTGACAAATAGAAGGGAAAAACGGATCCAGACGGGTATTCAAATAGTTTTTCCATGCATCAAAGAAGTGGGAATATACGATAGTTTCTCTGTTCCTTTTTTCCTCCTAGAGTGGATTGGATCTTACACCCTTCCACAAGTGTCTATCACCACCTTCCGCAGACCTCTTAGATAAGGTCATCAAACATTTCTTTCAGCTCACTCGTAATAGTCACCATATTATAACTTCTCACAATGAATCTTGGTAAAGCTCCAAAAACAATCATAATGTCCATCATAGGTGGGTTCATTGATCTCATAATATGCCCAACAATACATGAGCAATCAACTCAAAATCCAATCATACACCCTAAGCGAGACACATGTCCGCGCAAAGTTAAACGTCGTTATACCACGGCCTCGATAACGTCTCTTTAGTGTCTTTCATCAACTCAAAGGTGGGGGAGGGAGTGATAAATAGTCCCCTTACACGACCTTGGATTGAAGATAAACCTAAGCCATAGTTGTAAAAAGATCACCCTATTGTGATTTTTCGTTGCATTGAGGCCACTCAACTGATAATGTGGCACATTTTAATAACTACTCTAGGAAGGAAGAGGAGGAAGAAGAGATCTTGTAGAGTTATACAACAATCTCTTATAAAACTACACAGGTTAATTTTCCTCCACTGCTAAGAAGAGTTATTGGTGTCCCCACTTCTGTACATACTACATTCATAAGATCATGAAAAAAGTTCAAGTATCTATCCCCTCCCAACCAATCCAATCTTCTACATATTTTCTTCCTATAGTACAACCAGAATTGAAGGGAGGGGAAAAAGAGGCGTAACACTAACAAATCGTGAGGGATTCAAGACTCTCTTGCGACACACCCCCTTGAGATTGCAAAAGGGCCCATCATCAGCACCATAGCTTGATTCTATTCTTTCCCATTGACTATCCGAATGACGAACAGCGGCAATCATTGTTTTAAACCACAACCAAAACATCTTAAACACTGGTAAACAAGGCAACCTTCTATGTCCAGTCGCTCAAATGAGCATATTGCAGGCACTCACCAACGATGAGTCCTACCTATAGACCTCCTTCATGAGTCAAATTATGAGGTACGTATACCTATTAATACCTTATACAACGTGGGAAGGGGAGGACAAGTAGATTGTCAAATCAGACGAATTCATACCCTAGAAGGAGCAACATTGAACAATTCCTCTCTATGCCCTATAAGGAGCTTTGGGTATACATCTTGAGATCAATCCTTCTTTCCCTCATATGACTTTCTTCATAGGTGGAATTGCATCTAACCATAATCCCCACAATTAACAATTTCTTCTAACATCAGCAGAGGTCGTTTGATCTCATTGAAGCTATTTATCTACTCACTTATTGAATCCTTTGACTTGGAACCCTGTCCCTCCCAAGTCTCGTACTTCAGAACCCATTAAAGCAGTTTGATTCCCTCCTTTGACTTGGATCCTATCGACCGAAGAGGGAAGGGTGGACTTACCACTCGTCAATTTCCTCCCTTGACTCAAGACCTTGTTCTCCCCGTCTCATCTTTTAATGACTTAGCAAAGCGTGTATTTCCTCTTTACTTGGACCTTGTCCTTCCCAAGTCTCATCTTTCAGACTTATTTGAATCTGTGATCCCCTCGCTTACGTGGATTTAATGAGAAAAAGTCGAACATGTAGGACTCTTCAACTTCATAAAAATAGAAGAACCTTTTCTTGATAAGTCCCGTTCAAATCCTCACCCACCAAAATTCAGAAAACTAAAAGAATAAAGAAAAAGAAAACTTTGTAGTATGAACTTGTTTGCTAATCACAATGCAATTTTGCATACAAATGTTAGAAGGCCATCTAAAGGTAGAGTCTTAAGAATAGCATGGTCATACCTTCGCTCCTCCTTCTTCACCTATCACGACACAAGGTAACATGATTCCTCTTGGGGAATTGTGCATCTCAGTTGTGGGCATGGTTCTTACCATGTTCAGATATTTTACCTAGGGTTTTTTTCTTGAACTTCATAATGGAAAAAACGAAGGGAAAAAGAGCTCTCGGTAACGGAAGCACTAGAAAAAAAAAACATTCTTTACACCCATCCTTTGGACCAGCCCATAGCATCAGGTGTTGACAGCATCCTACTATTCGCATGAGGCTGATACTTGGGGGAAGAATGTTCCTTCCCAACAAGAACACTATCAATATACAAGGAAAATCAAATTAATCTAAAATTACAAAAAAACTATAAAATAACTAAAAGAACACATTTAATCCTTCATAGTCTTCGTTGAGAAGCCCCAGAAGTCTTACTGTTACAAAGCCCAATCTAAGAGAAAGCCACAAACAAACAGATAAAAAAATATTTTTCTATTTTGACGTATTTTGTTTTCTTTTTTCATAGTAGTGTTTTTACTCTCTTTGTCTAAACACTCTGTTTTAGGATCCATCTTTAGTTGTATCTGCTCAGTAGTTTTCAAACACTTTCTTGGTTTGAATTATAGCTTCACGTTCGTATCTTTTTCTTCATTTTCAAAACACTCCTTGTTGGATTCTACATTCATTCCTCTTTTACTACTCTAACTGACAATTTAATTGATTATTTTTAAACTCCTTTTAGTTAGCCCAAAGGAGCTCATTTGGGGTCATCGTGGATTTTTTCACCATATCCAATTTATCCTTATTTGGACTTGACATTCACTTAATTTTTCATAACCATTTCGTACAGAAGCACTTACGCACTTGTCGTCTTTACAATCATTGCACTTTGCTTTGATTTCAGACGTTTAATCTAATAATGCCCCTTTAGATATTATCTCCACTTTGTGAGATTTAAGACCTTTTCATTGTCATTAATTCACTTCTTGAGAAAACACTCCACTTGTTAGTTATTCGGAGCCCTTTCCCTTGTTGTGTTTGTCGCTTCTAAAAACTTTGTAATAGTAAACCTTCTTTCATCATCGTAAGTCTTCTCTTTGGACCACACTTGTTGTTAAGGGTTGACATCCTTCATCATTTTCTTCATCCTCCCTTTTTAAAAATCCATCTGGTAAAATAGAAACAATCATCATTTTTCCAAAGGCTGCTTCCGTTAAACAAGTTGCAAGAGTGAGCAGTTCCATCAGGTTGTAAGTCTCTCTGGTATCACTGTGTTGACGATTCGAACAACAATAACTTATTTCATCTCTCCCCTCTTACATACACTTCTGTAAGGATAGAATTCCTTCAAACTTCTTTATATTTCTTAACCCAAACTTTGTAAGAATAAGTCCTAAAATAACATTTCAACCCATCTTCCACATTAACATCACTCATTTTCTTAAGTTTTGTGAATTCCCTCTTTTCGTCACTCTTATCTTACATTTTGTTAAGTTTTGTCTCCCTTAACATTCATTTTGTTACATGTCGAGAACATTTCACTTTTCATCCCTTAATCATACCTCTTGGCACTCATCATGTTAAGAGTTACCATTTTTCACCTTTTTCATTATTCTTATCACTCATTTGATTAAGAGTTGACCACATTCACCTTGTCACATTTTTCTCCCTTAACATTCATTTTTATTAACGAGTAGAACACTTATAACCTATTTTCATCCCTTTTCTCTTAACTCTAATTTTGATTAAGAGTCAGGGAATTGACTAACCATTTTTGTTTCTTCCCTCTTGGCATTCATTTTGCTAAGGTCAACCTTTTTCCATCTTCTTCCCTCGTTCATCTTAGCATTCACTTTTTTAAGGGTCGAGCGTTTCAAACCTTTTTGTCACTTACATCTTAGCATTCAATTTGCTAAGGTTTGAGCTATTCATCGTACCTTTCTTCACTCTCCCTCATTTTTCATTACAATGGTGGATTTATTAAATTCATCCTTTTCCCAAGAATGGTAAATAATGAAAGACATCGCTGTGGGTATACAAAAACAACGTAAACAATTCAGTTTTGATGAATTGTGTCCATACCATTTTAACATGGAAATCTTATGCATATCCTTCCCACACTCTTTCAAGACGCCCAAATTTTACAAATATAAGGGAAAAACTGATCCGAGACAGGATATCAAATAGTTTTCCATAGCATGCCACGAAGTGGCATATAACGATAGTTTTCTCTTGTGCCTTTTTCCTAGAAGTGGATTGGATCTTACACCTTCCAAAGGGATCTATCACCACCTTCGCAGACCTCTTAGATAAGTTCATCAAACATTTTTCTTTCAATCTCACTCGTAATAGTCACCATATTAGAACTTCTCACAATGAATCTTGGTACGTCCACAACAATCATAATGTCATCATAGGTGGTGTCATGGATAATCATAATATGCCCAACATACATGACCAATCAATCAAAAATCCAATCATACAACCTAGCGAAGACACTATGTCGCGCAAAGTTAAACGTAAGTTTATACCCCTCGATGAAAGTCTCTTTAGTGTCTTTCATCAACTCAAAGTGGATGGGATGATAAAATATCCCCTTACAAGACCTTGGATTGAAGGATAACCTAAGCCATAGTTGTAAAAATATCACACATATTGTGATTTTCGTTGCATTGATGGCCACTCAACTGATAAATGTGCACATTTTAAGAACTACGTCTAGGACTTAATCGATGACGAAGAGATCTTTGTAGAGTTATACAACGAATCTCTTATAACTGACAACATGTTAATTTCCACTTCTACAGAAGAGTTAATTGTTGTCCCCACTTCTGTACATACTAACATTCAATAAGATCATGAAAAAATTCAATTATCTATCCCCTCCAACCAATCCAAATCTTCTACATATTTTCTTCCTATAGTACAAACAGAAATTGAAGGTATTTTGGAAAATATTCTAACACCTAACAAGATCTTGAATTTTCTTCAAGACTCTCTTTCGACCCTTGATATTGCAAAAGAGGGCCCATCATCAAGCACCATTGAGCTTGATTCTATTCTTTCCATTCCATATCCTATGCCTAACATCTTCAATATTGTTGTTAAACCACAACCAAAACAAGCTTAAACACTGGAAACAATGCAACCTTCTATGTCCATTACATCTCAAATGATCAATATTGCAGGCATCTCACCAACGATGAGTCCTACCTATCAAGACATCTTCATGAGTAAAATTAATGAGGTACGTATACCTAGTAATACCTTATACAACCTTTTTAAGTTTTAATTACAAATATCTTGTCAAATCAGCTAATTCATAACCTAGAAGGAGCAACATTGAACATCTCCTCTCTATGCCCTATAAGGAGCTTTGGGTATACATCTTGAGATCAATCCTTCTTTCCTCATATTCTTTCATTCATAGGTGAATATGCATCTAACCATATTCCCCACATTAACAATATTCTTCTAACATCGCATAGGTCTTTTGATCTCATTGAAGACTTATCTAATCACTTATTGAATCCTTTGACTTGGAACCTGTCCGCCCAAGTCTAGTACTTCAGAACCCATTAAATCAGTTGATTCCCTCCTTTGACTTGGATCCTATCTACCTAAATCTTTTATTGTAGGACTTACCAAATCTTCAAATTTCCTCCCTTGACTCAGACCTTGTTCGTCCAAGTCTCATCTTTTATGACTTATCAAATCTTCGTATTTCCTCCTTTAACTTGGACCTTGTCTTCCCAAGTCTCATCTTTCAAGACTTATTGAATCTTGTGATTCCCTCTCTTTACTTGGATTTAATGCGAACAAGTCTCACATTTAAGGACTCTTCAACTTCAATAAAAATAGACCTTTTTCTTGATAAGTCCATTTCAAATCCTCACCCACCAAAATTCAGAAAACTTAAAAATAATAAAAAGAAAAGAAAACTTTGTATTAGAACATTGTTTGCTAATCAACAATGGCAAGGTGCATACAAATAATGTTAAGCATTCCATCTAATGGTAGATATCTTAATCATAGCATTGTCATAAATTCTCCTTCTTCACCTATCACGACACAAGTTAACATTATTCCTCTTGGGAATTGTGCATCTCATTTTTGTCATGGTTCTTACCATTTCAGATATTTTTACCTATGGTTTTTTCTTGAAGCTTACTAATGGAAAACTCCTCCTTTCAAATAATCTCTCTTTAACTGAAATCACTAAACTTCTTTACCCATTCCTTTTTGACCGCCCATATCAATCTACGGTGTTGAACACTTGCATCCTACTATTCGCATGAGGCTGATACTTGGGGGAAGAATGTTCCTTCCCAACAAGAACACTATCAATATACAAGGAAAATCAAATTAATCTAAAATTACAAAAAAACTATAAAATCAATCGTTACATATTTTATCCTTCACAGTCTTTGGTGATTAGCCCATACTTCTTACTAGTAGTGTGAGACTATGGAGTGGGGGTAGGTGCCCTTACTTGCACCTATATTTTGTCTTCGGTGTTGAGCCCTTGTCCTCTTACTAGTGGCATGGGGAAATGTGTAGGGGGTCCTTCATAAATTCAATCAATAATTAATCAATAAAGCCTTTATAAAATCTAAATCAAAGTGCGTAATCACAAACATCCCAAGAAGTAACATAACTGCTCCTGTTAAAGAGAGGAAAATAATTCCTTCAACTAGATTTTTCCAGTCAGTAGGCCATATATAGATCTAAGTCTTATCAAAACCTATAAAGTGGAATCATTTTTTAATTAGATCTAATAATCTTGACTAAAGATGAGTTACATTATTCTTACATGGATCATTGTTACACCTTGTGTCTTAGCATCTAATATCTTCACCTTCCATATTAACTATTCACCTCGCTCTTCATGTCCTTCTTGGCTCTTGGTGATGAGCCCTCGCATCTTCCTAGTTGTGCAGAGATCAATGAGTGGAGTGAGATATCCTATCATCTACATCATCTACATTTTTTTCAATAGAATGGAATGCTTCTAATTGTTTGCATCTACTTTGAGTGGAGTGAGATATCCTATCTAGAAAAGTAAACTCTTGTTCTAATTTTAGCAACCCAAAATAAGTATAAAGAAAATTGTAGTCCAAAATAGAGGTGGCACCAAAAGGGATATAAGATGGATTATGGCTAAATAAATTCAAAAAATAAAAATCATTACATGTTGCCTTTGAAGTCTGCGCCAAGAATGGATGAGGAATATGTCACAATCAAAACAATAAGAAAATGTTTGACACGCGGAAGAGACAAATGAATGAATAAGACAAAAGTTCAACTTCTTTCCCCATTTGACGAAAAAGGTGAAGATCAATCCAGATCATCTTTTGACAAAAAGGTTGATGTCCTAGTGATGTATATCTATGCACCAAAAGGAGAAGGAAGTAGTTACCCTTAAATCACAATTAAAAGGAGCTTTAGCTCTAGTTTTTGTGCAAAGGGTTGCATGAGTACATTTTTAATACATAAATATAGATCAAAATATCAATGGGATCTGACAAGATTAGAGTTTGGTGCCAACTAAGGAGAAATCCAATAAAAAAACACAACATTCATATCCTATGGAAAGTTACAACCGTCTATTCTAGGCATAGAGAAGTCCATATAGGCTGATTTGTT